>CANSZD010003177.1:140000-560000 GCA_947648045.1 Beta corolliflora
ACCACCACCACCACCACCACCACCACACGAGTATACTAATACGGGTATTAGGTATTTAGACTTCATATTTATTTGGACTCTTTATATTTATTACCAAAAATTTTTTACGCTTAGAGTACAAAATTAATGTCGCGGAGAAAAAATTGGTTAAACCGCAAACCAAATCACACCAAACCATTTCGCGCGTTTCGGTTTGGGTTGGTTTGGGCAAAAGTGCGGTGCAGTTTGGGTTGGGAAAATGTCAAACCGTATATTTGCGGTTTGGGTTGGTTAAATCCCAAACCGCACCAACCCAACCCGCGAACACCCCTAACTACTACTACTACTACTACTACTATTACTTCAGTTCAGTTCAGTTTAGTTTAGTTCAGTTCAGTTCAGTTCGTTATACATATATGTCCTAATAGCCACATGGATCACGTTGAGCTAGACATCTCATTGTAAGTAAGGGTGCTTAAAAAAATCAAACCTGCTGACCCAGCTCGTTGACCCGCTGACCCGCAAAATGTAAATCGGGTAGTTTTCTAAAATTTCTAATTTTAATGGGCCGGTTACCCGGCCTGCTTCTTCCGGGTCGAGTAATAGGCCGCTGATCTTAGTCAATCGGGTACCCGATTACCTGGGAAAAATCTTTTTAGTTTGGGCTCTACTCATTGCCTCGCTAGGTCTGCCCATTTTGTTCCTCTACTTAGCTTGCTGGGTTAGTTTCTTTAAGCCTCACAACACATACAGTCACATTACTCTCACATTTAGGGATTTAAGATTTCTCCACACTTAGCTTCTAAGTCTCCGGCATCACATGCTATAGTGGTGCAACGGCACCGCAGTCCTGAGCCTCTTCGCCACTGCTATTCTTGGCTCTTACGGAGCGGTTAGGCTCATATTGTCTCTTTTCCTCAGTTTTTCCCCTTTTTATCAAATTTTTAGGTCTATTTTTGTTAACTTTATAGATCTAAGAAGTATTATCTCATACAAAGGTGACTGATTTTGCGCAATGATGTTTTAAACTTGTGAGATTTTTGAAGCAAATTTTATTTAAGCGTACTGTAGATTATCAAACACTCAAACTCAATATCATGGTCTCTGTCTCTCTGAACTTCACCTAGTCATCTGGACTTGTTTCCTTAACATTTTGATTTCCAAGCTATGGAATTTTTGGAAAATGGCTCCTAATGAATGTTTATTTTTTTGAAAAAAACATTAAGTTGGGTACGCTATGACCCGACCCGAAAATTCTGGGTACCCGGTTCTTCCGGGTCGGGCCACCGGCTGCTTTTTTAATTACCCGCATATGCGTGTACCCGAAAAATCGGGTATCCGGTTATGAACACCCCTAATTGTAAGGCTTGCATTGTAAACATGCTTGGCTCTCGCTTGTAACGAGGCCACACATGAGCACTATGATCTTTTAACATGATTAAGACTTACTACATAATATACTGTCGACTATTAAGGGAAGCACCTTGAACAACAATTCAGGGCCTTTTTTTGAGGGTGGGCCCACCTCTTTGAAAAAAATCAAAAATAAAAGTTCCATAAAAAAAATTACGGTTTTTTCACCAAGTACCCTCGCGTTTTCATATAATTCACGAGGTACACTTGCACTTTTTAAAATTCACCAGATACCCCTCAGTTTCATGGTAATACATCCAAATGCCCTTAATGACTAACGATGGTTAATTCCGTTAGTAATTAACCCTAATTAAATGCTCTAACCCAAGTTAACTCATCTAAACCTAACCCCTCTAACCTTAACCCTAACCCTTAATCTAATATCCTAACCCTAGCCACCAAACCACCACCCTCCTCCCACCCCACCCCTGCGACCCCTACCCCTTCCCCCACCCTCGCATCCATGGCCCCACTCCCCCGCAACCGCGCAGCCCCCCCCCCCCCCCGCGGCCCGGCGGCTCAGCGACCCCACCCATCCCCCACCCAAATTGAATTCTCTCGTAAAACCTAATTTCGAATTCTGATTCAGAGTGAATTACTGAGTATTGGGGAGATTCGATTGCTTTGGTCGCTGCTACCAGGTTCACTGCCATCATCTTCCATGCTTTCTCCATTTTCTCTCGCCTCTAACTCTGATTTCTCTCTCCAGGGACTGTCGGGCTGCGGGGGGTGGGGGAGGGGGTGGTGACCGGCAAACGCTTAGAGAGCTTAGGCACCAGATTCTTGCTAGGTGATCCGTTAGGCATCCTCCGGCCGATGCCGTTCCCGGCCTTGATGTAGCACCTCTTAGAGAGCATGCTTGGTTGGATAGTTTGGCGGATGCTGGGGTGGAGGTAACGGCCAACTTTTTCGACCATTTACAGCAATCTGCGGCTCCTAACCCCATATTATTGATTTAGGTGACGACAGCGACTCCATTGCTACCGTTATGGTCCGTCAGGAAACTGTCTACCACCATCACAGCGCTCCTGCGAGTCCTGCTGTACGTGTTACTGAGGACGCGGCTGATTCTGTGCCTTTGTCGGCACACACGATTGGAGAAAGTTCCCGCACTGCCGAATTAAGGGTTGACGACTCCAATCAAATGGAGGATGAGAATGAGGTTGGACCGGGCACTGATGCTCTTTGGTTGCCTGCTGATTATAGTGCTGGTCCTCTTAATGTAGAAATTGACGGGTCATGGCGTCAGGACGCCAATGATTTTTCCTATCCCAGGGTTGCTCGGGATTTATATTATTTTCCCAAGGGTTATCGGCTGATAGTTCCACCAGAGGGGGCTATTGTGACAGAGTGTCCTCCCGTTCACGTGGCCGTGTATACTCATTACTTCGAGTTTGGCCTCCGCCTTCCTCTGGATTCTTTTTTGGTAAAGATCTTGAACGCGTTCAACGTGTGCTTGGCTCAATTGACTCCTTCGGCGGTCCAGAATTTGATAGCGTACATCTGGGTTATCCGTTTTTTGGATTTTCCGCAAACGCTAAATCTGTTCCGCCACATCCATTGGCTGAAGAAGAATGGATCTTCTAGGCAGGCAGGTTGGTGGTCGCTAACTACAACCGACAAGAAGATGACCGTCCAACCTAAAATGACTGGTTTAAAAGGTTGGCAGGATGCCTTCTTTTGGTTGCACGTTCCTGAAGATTATCCTGTGCATCGTCATTTCACCGAGCCTCGTCCTCATATGGCGCATTTACCCATTATTCCGTTAACTGGGGAGGAGTTAGCGGCCTTTGATTATTTTAACACGGAGGATTATTTAGTTATTTATGAGGACGGGAAGGAGGCAAGGGTTAAGGAGCCCAAATGTTGGATTCCTCATTCCAAGTACATCCTGGGGAACGAGCCCTTGTCGGCCATGCTGCTCTGCCCTACTCATGAAAATGGTAAGTGTTGTTGTCGGACTGGTCCGCCTGATGAAAATAGTAATATTTTTAATTGCTTCCTGTTTGTATGCAGGCTTTGACCATCTTGATCTCGGCGCACTTGGCGTTGATGAGAACCTCAAGCCGCTAACACACCTGCCGCCTGCTCCCTCCTACGAGTACAAGACAATGCACGGTAATACTAACGGTCGTCGGGGAGGTAACCGCAACGGGCCACAAAGCATCCACCGAGGTCGCGGTGGGGCAAATATTGTCCCTATCAGGTCGTCCACCTCCCGGCCTGTTGCCCGTGGTGGTAGTAACAGGAGGCGGCCGCGTGAGTCAGTTGCGGCAGACACATCTGCTAATAAGAGGCAGGCCCTGGGGGATCCTGAGACTTTTGCCCCTGCTGGTGAGGGCGTCCAGATAGAGGACTTGCATACGGATGCTCCTCCAGATGTCTGAGAGCAGGTTGTCACGACCCCTGGCCCTGGTCATGTTAGCGGCGCTTTCTGGCTCTCGGGCTCTTATTCTTCTATCCGCGAGAAGATCCGGGAGCTTATTACAATGCCCAGTTTCTTATCCAGCTTATCTCCCAGCGTCTTCTCTCGGTACCATGAGTGGATCGAGAAGAAGGAGGTGCCGTTGAGTGACGCGGTGTCGTCCTCTTTTGCTCGCCAGCCTATCATTCCCGGCAAGATTTATCAGCCTGATTGGGACGTCAGGGAGGATGAATCGTTGTATGCCGACATCCCTGAGAACGGTGGCATCCTTGCCTACCATATTCTGAAGGGCATGCAACTGCCTTTGGATAGGCCGGCAGGATCTTTAGTGACTCCTGCTGCTAGGTTGGCTCACGACCAACTTGTGGTACGTTTCCGCACTTATTTTATTATTATTCACTTGTTTTTTTTTTTTGACGTCCCCTTTTCATCTTTGCAGGCCAACAATGCTGCTATTGAGTTGATAGAACAGTATGTTGAGTACCAGAAGTTGGTCGACACCTACAAGTAGTTGCTGGAGACTTGCCAGGATCTGCTGAAGGAGACGGAGGACAAGCTGGCGGAGAAGACAGCAGCATTGCAGCCTCTGGAAGATGAGCTGATAACCTTGAGACCAAGGGCTGCCCTGCTGGAAGAGACCGAGGAAAATGTTAATGCATTGACCAAGGCTCTGGAGACCGCTAACTCCGAAAAGGAGGTTGCGATCTTGGATGCCAAGTCACGAAGCTAGAACTCGAGCTATTCTTTGAGTTTCGATATCCGAGGAGTATGCAACGGTCCTCCACAAGAGGTATGATGGTGGTTGGGCGGCCGCCATGAGGTGCGTGTGCAAGACCATTCTAGGATTTGACTGGAATGTGATTGAAGAGGCTCATGCTGCTGGCCAACATCTATCGCCATTCGAGGGGGATCCAAAATTTGTCGATGAGGACGCCATAGCAGATGCGGACCCTCGGGATCCGGTGGAGCAGACATACCAGGAAGATCCCCCCTCTTGAAGTTTTTGGCGGCCTTCTCTCAGCTCTTCTTGTTCTTCCAATAGCTTGTAGTTTGTAATCTTGACTATTTTCTCTTTATTTGGCCCATGTCGGTGTTTGTAAACGTTAACATTTCTGAATTTTATAAGTAAGATTCCAACTAAAAGCCTTTTATTTGGCCGCCTTCTTTTTGTCTGTAGTTGGCCGCCAAGCCAGTAGCTTTTATTTTATGGGAAAGTACTTTATATCTTGCGTTTCTGTCGTTTTAATTATCATCTGATTGTTGTATGTCCGTCAATCTTTTTGTTTGTCAACGATAATTATCATCTGGTCTTTTATATGACCGTTAATGCACATGGGCCTGTCATATAGCTTTAGTTTCTTGTGCTTGATCTGTCATGTGACCGTTAGCGCACTTTGAGCCTGTCATATGGCTTTTGTAATGTGCTAGGTCTGTCATATGACCGTTAACGCACTTTGAGCCTGTCATATGGCTTTTGATTTGTGCTAGGTCTGTCATATGACCGTTAACGCACTTTGAGCCTGTCATATGGCTTTTGATTTGTGCTAGGTCTGTCATATGACCGTTAACGCACTTTGAGCCTGTCATATGGCTTTTGATTTGTGCTAGGTCTGTCATATGACCGTTAACGCACTTTGAGCCTGTCATATGGCTTTTGATTTGTGCTAGGTCTGTCATATGACCGTTAACGCACTTTGAGCCTGTCATATGACTTTTGATTTGTATGCATGAAAATAATAAGACAATTGATGAATTGCTAACGGAAGCTTGTATTATTTACGTAATGAGAGGTGGCTTTCGGCCTATTACATTCAAAAGCTCAAACATAGTATTTCTTTAGGACGCTAGCTTTCCAACAATTTTTAAGCTCGTTGTCATCCATGCTCTTTAAAATGAAAGAACCGGGAGCAATCTTCTTGGCTATGACGTAAGGATCTTCCCGGTTAGCGATCGGCTTTTCCCTCAATATGTGCCTTTCCGTGTGGCTGCGTTTGCGAAGGACTAGGTCGCCAACATCTAACGGCCTCTCCATGACTTTCTTATTGTAAGCCTTGCTGATTCTATCTTTATAGGCGGCTGCTCTCAGTTACGCCATGAGCCTTGTTTCTGGCAGGAGGTCTAGGCTTTCCCTGAGTGCTTGGCCATTTCTTTGAAGGTCTTGGTGCTTGATCCGATAAGAGGGTAACCCCACCTCTACTGGCAATACCGCTTCTGCGCCGAAGGCTAGCTTGAATGGGCTTTCTCCCGTTGCTTCCGTCTCTGTTGTTCTGTTTGACCATAGCACCGCTGGCACCATATCAGCCCATCCTCCTTTGAACTCATCTAGCTTTTTTTTCAAGGCGTTCATGATCTGTTTGTTCGCGGCCTCTGCTTGCCCGTTGCTCTGGGAATGGCAGACGGCTGAGTATGCAAACTTCACACGGAACTCCGTTAAGAATGCTTGTACGGGACGACAATCAAACTGGACGCCATGGTCGAAAACGATAGCCATGGGAATCCCAAATCTTGTCATAATGTTCTGCCAGATGAATTTCTTGACCCGATTCGCCTTGATTTTCTTTGTCGGTTCGGCCTCTATCCATTTTGTAAAGTAATCAATGCCCACTATTAGGAATCTCCTCCCTCCGGTTCTTTGTGGTGAACGGTCCCAGGATGTCCATTCCCACCGAGCAAACGGAATCGGGCAGAGGATAGGCTGTAAATCATTAGCTGGTCTGTTAATGATGGGAGCATATCTCTGGCACTTGTCGCACTTCTTGACATAGCACTGTGCGTCCGCTAGCATACTTGGCTAGTAGAATCCTACTCTCAACGCCTTAAGTGCTAAAGCCTTTCCGCCAATGTGGTTGCCGCATATACCTTCATGTATTTCTTCAAGTATCCTCGCGGATTCCCATGCGGTTGCACACTTAAGCAAAGGTATACTGAACGACTTTTTGTACAGCTCATTCTGATATATGCCATACCAGCTTGCTTTTCGCTTCAATTTCTTAGCAGACGAAGGATTACTGAGAAGCGTCCCAGTCAACTTGTATGCCACCAGCTCACTAAACCACTCCCCTTGTTGATTTATGCTGTTGACGGCCACACTTTTTTCCGTTATGCTCTTCTCCTTCAAGATGTCCACCGTGACGGTTTTTTCAATGCTAAATGAGTCATAACTTGCCAATTTGGACAATGCGTCCGCTTTTGTGTTCTCGGCCCTAGGCATTGCTTGAATCTCAAAATGATTCAATTGAGCTATCAACTCCTTGGCCTTATCCACGTACTTTAGCATGTTGGCCTCTCTGACTTCAAATTCCCCTCGTAGCTGGCCGCTGACCAACTGTGAGTCCGTTTTTAAGAGCACCTTCTTAGCGCCCGCCGCCAAGCACATTCTCAAGCCCGCAATTGCTGCTTCATATTCTGCTTCGTTGTTTGACGCCGGGAATGCAAATTTGATGGAGTACTGGTATGAATTTCCCTCAGGGCTGATCATCACTATACCAGCCCCGGATCCGCTAACAGCAGACGATCCGTCAACTTCCAACAGCCAGAGCTCGTTTTGCTCCACTTCTTCTTCCTCATATGAGGCTTCCACAATAAAATCTGCCAAGGCCTGCGCCTTGATAGCGGTCCTGAGCTTATACTGTATATCATACTCTAATAGTTCCACGACCCATTTCAACAAACGGCCGGAACTATCCATCTTCTGCAACGCTTTTTCTAGCGGCTGATTTGTTAGAACTTGAATGGGATGGCAGTCGAAGTATGGCCTGAGTTTCCTGGCGGCGATTATCACGGCCAAAGCCATTTTCTCAACCAGCTGATAACGGCTCTCTGGCCCGTTAAGGATATGGCTGACGAAGTATATTGGCTGCTGCCTTCTCTCTTTTTCCACCAATAATACGGCCGCGACTGTTTTCAACGAGGCCGAGATATACAATTGCAATACGTCTCCAATCTCGGGCCTTGTAATGGTGGGTAAGCTTTTCAAATGCTCTTTTACTGCCAGGAATGCTTTGCTTTGCTCCTCTCCCCACTCGAACTTTTTATTTCCCCTTAGCAGCACGAAGAAAGGCAAAGCCTTGTCTGCTGATTTTGATATGAATCGAGTAAGGGCCGCCATTCTTCCTGTTAGCCTCTGAATATCTTTCACGCTCTTTGGCTCAGGCAGATTGACAATAGCCTGGACCTTGTCCGGATTAGCGTCAATCCCTCTCTTGCTTACCAAAAATCCCAAAAACTTCCTAGCTCTTACCCCAAAGACACATTTCTTTGGGTTAAGCTTCATTTTATATTTCCTCAATGTTCTGAAAGTTTCTTCTAAGTCGACTATGTGTTCGCGGTCAGTCTTGCTTTTGACGATGGAGTCGTCAACATATGCCTCGATGTTTCTCCCCCTCTGATCCGCGAATACCTTATCGACCAGCTTTTGGTATGTTGCTCCTGCATTGCGGAGTCCAAATGGCATTGCTTTGTAATTGTACACGCCATAATCTGTGATGAATGCTGCCTTCTTTCTATCGGCCTCCAGCAAACTAATCTGGTGATTACCCGAGAATGCATCCATAAAGCTTAGCAGTGCGTGACCGCTAGTTGAGTCTACTAGCTGGTCTATTCATGGTAATGGATAGCAGTCCTTCGGGCAGGCTCTATTGAGGTCCGTGAAGTCGACACACATCCTCCACTGGCCATTAGCTTTTTTCACCATAACCACATTGGCCAACCATTCTGGGTAGTCGCACGGCTCAATGAAGTCGGCAGCCAGCAGCTTATCAACTTCTTCCTTGATGGCCTTGTTCTTTTCGGCCGAAAAATTCCGCTTCTTTTGCTTGATAGGTCGGACAGTGCTGTCAACATTTAGACGATGTACCATCACGACCGGGTCTATTCCCGGCATCTCATCCGCCGAGAACGCGAAGACGTCCGCATTTTCTCTTAGGAGAGTCACCAGGTTGACCCTGACCTTTGGGTCCATGTCTGTTCCAACAGCTACTGTCCTTGCCGGATCCTCCGCCAGCATCACCTGTTCTGTTTCTCCGTCCGGTTTGGGTCTTGGCGTATCATCAGGCCTGGATTCCAATTCTTCCATTGAAACATCCATCTCCTCATCCCTTCTCCCGGATCCTTCCTCATTCGCCAGAGCTTTCCTCTAAGCTCGCCTTTGCTTTCAGGTTGGCGGATTCAGGTCTTCTACCGGAATTCTCCTTGCAGGCTGCTTTAGTGCTGTTAGATAGCATGATTTTGCCATCTCTTGATTTCCTCTTAACTTTGTTGTTGTCTCGAGATTGGAAACGTACAACATAGTCAAATGATAAGTTGACACAACTCCTTGGACGTCACGGATAAAAGGGTGTCCGATAATTACATTGTAAGCTCCCGGTACGTCAACTACCAAAAATTCTGCCATTACATCCCTGACGTTCTCATCTTCTCCTACCCTTACTTGGTAGGGTTATCGACCCTTTCGGGATTACGACGCCCCGTGAAACCTATCACCTTAGGGTAGCGAACAAGGCTCAAATGCTCCTGGCCGATCATCGACTTTTCAAAAGTGGAGAGATACAAGTAGGTTTCTTTGAACTTCCTCCGTCCACAGTGCGTGGATCAGACAGTTTGATACTTTCAGTGTGACCACCAGAGGGTCGTCATGAGGGTAGACGACATGCTTTGCATCTTCAACCGTGAAAGACATAGCGGGCATTACTGGCGGCCTTCTCCATTGCATGCTTTCATTGAAATTGACCTGGTGCCTGAATTCTTTTAGACTTGCCTTGGCCCCATTGACGCTGCCGCCATGAATTGGACCGCCACTTATAACATGGATCTCAGCAATCCGCGATTGCACATTCTGGTTATTAGGCTTTACCACGACCCCGTCTTTTGACTGAGCCTTGTATTGAGTGAAGTAACCCCGTCTTATCAGATCCTCTAGATTATCCTTCAAGTGTGCCGGTTCTCGGTAGTATGACCGTGATCTCCATGAAAATCACACCACTTGCTCTTATCACGGTTTTTGTGAAACATTTGCTTTGGGCGCTGCCATTTATCATTGTCCTTGTTCATCTGGTATATCCGAGCTCTTGAGGTCGTGAGCTGCGTATATGCATCGAACTTATCTTTGTACTCGAATCTTTCGCGGTCATTCTTCTCGCGGTCATTTCCTTTCTTGACCACATTTGACTCCTGCTTCCTTTCATCTCGGCCGCGATCATTTTCGTGACCCTTTTCCCTCTTCTGCTTATCATCCCTCTTCTTTTCGGGCTCGCGGCTTTGGCTGCCCGTGGCCTTGTCAAACTCCTCACCTCTAATGAAGTCGTTTGCCTTTCCTAAGACTGGCTCTAGGGAGGTGAAGGTTTTGCGGCCCAGGTAGCTCCTGAATGCGGACCCCTCCCTCAGCCCAGTCATTAGAGCTAGGACGGCCACATCTTGCTGAAGACGAGGAATAGTGACTGCCTCAGCATTAAAACGGCCAATGAAATCTCGTAGGCTCTCATTTTCCCGCTGCTTGATAGATAACAACTCGCCAGTTGTGTGCTCACGGCGCCTATTACTCACGAAGTGAGTGCTGAACATAGATGAAAGCTGAGAAAAACTTGAAACATTACCAGCCTGGATACTCTTGAACTATGTCTGGGCAATCCCAGTCAGAGTAGACGGAAAAACTTTACACCAGATGGCGTCCACCTGCGTGTATAAATACATATGCCCTTCATAGGCTGCAACATGGTCATCCGGATCTGACGTGCCGTCATATTTGCAGGACGACATCTTGATCCTTGGCATAGGGTGGTTCAAGATTTCTTGAATGAAGGGAGACGGCTTAGGTTTATTTAACAAATGACCGCCGACGGAATAGTTGCTGATATCGTTGGTGCTATATTCTCGGCGGGAACGGCTTTGATGCTCATCCCCAGAATTGTTTAGATCCTCTGTCTCTAGGAGTGCTTCTTCATACTCTGGGTCCTCAATTTGCCTTTCCATCTGGCGTCCCTCTTGAGTGAAAGTCCGCATTCTTCTCACGGGGGTGCCATCGACGTTGCGACCATTCACGGTCGACATCCGCCTACGAACCTGGCCAACCCTCGTATTAGGAGTGGGGGTGTTGTTAGGCTGAGTACCCGCTTGTAACATTTGGATGAAAGACGCTACAGTTTGTAGCTGCTCAGGGGAGAATTGACTTAATTGAGCCAGGTTAAATGATCCGCTACCAATGTTTACTTGAGACACATTGTTCCCAGGAGTTTGCTGTTCATTGACGTTCCCAGCATCTAACTCTGATGGATCACGACCGTCATTGTTTGCTCTTTCCATGATAGCGTTCACAAAGATGGGATCCCCCTCCTTCTAGCGCCAAGTTGTTTCGGTGTTGAAACGGTTGGCGGTCTTGAGAGAAGTCCGCCAAAGATTGGGGTTAGACTCCGCTAGTGAATAACTGCACAAGAAGCAAACGTGAACTACCCTCGGGGGGATGCGAGGAAACCCCCTCCGACGCTCAAGTCAGCACGTGTCCAAATAGGATTTAGAGAGAGAAAGTAGAGGGAGAGAGATAAGAATTCTGAGTGTGAGAGAATGTACCTGCAGAATAGTACTAGTGGGGTATTTATAGAAGTACTATTCCTCTGACAGGGTGTGTAATCCTTTTACACGTGTACGGTTGTGGTGCACCTGACACTTGGGAAGATTCCCTTATTTTGTCTTGTTGGGCGACCGCCAACGTTGTCGGACCACATCAATAAACTGACTTGTTAGAGCATTAGGCGACACTTACAATATTCGCGTCCGTCATTGTGCTCGCGGACTGCTCATGGGGGTCCGCTAACGTACTTGGGTTATACCCATACACATTGCTTTGCATGGTGTTAGGATATAATATTTGTCTTGTGTTATTTCTCATCCTTAAGCTTTGGCCCAATGCAAACATACATCGACTAAGTTGGGGTTGAATGTTGCGCTAGAGGTTGTTGAAGATATTGCTGGTGCTGTGGAGTATGTTGCTACTAATGGGTCGAGGGATACTGCTGCTATTGCTTACTCACGCGTCGCTGATTTGTATGGCTTATAGTTACTACTGAGTATGTTGCTACTAATGGGTTAAGGGGGGTGGTAGAGGGAGAATGTGGGGGAGGGGTGAGAGGTTTGGGGTTGGGGAGGGGTGGTAGGGTGACAGTTTTAGGGGAGGGGGTGGTAGGATGTCAATTATAGGGGTGTGGGTTTATACGGTTTACCTGTTGTAAAAGCTCACTAACATGTTGGGACTGTTTTAAGAGAACATAACCAAAGGTGAGAATGCTAACAAATAATCTTTAGTTGGGACTGAAAATCAGCACCGGCCCGAACAATATGGAGGCCCTGTGCTAATACTGAAAAATAGGCCCTTGTATAAAAAAAATAAAAGAAACAACCAAAAGATGCAAGTAAACCAAATAACAAACATGCATCAATCTAAGTTTTTCTCTTCAAAATCTTTTGATATATTCCAAGATGAACTGAATTCAACAAACTTGCAAACATTTTGACTATCAGCTTCAAGTCTTTTGTGTTTAAATAATTTTTTTTTTCAATTTGGAGGCCCCTTTGGAAGTGAGGCCCAGTTCCGTGTCCCACTTTGGACATGCTAAGGGCCGGGCCTGCTGAAAATGGGGATACGCTCATAATTGGAACAATTCCGGGTAATTTTTTCTTAAAATTATGGAGTTTGTCACATGAGCCATCAACTTTTATGGTAATTATCGTAGGTTATCTTATCTTTGCATCCCAAATTGGCTAAGAAATGCCCTGGAGGATGAGTTGAAGTAGAGTTCGGAGTTATCAGTTGGATGCATGGTGTTTGAAAAACGCTGAGATCATAAGTATTATCAAAGAAGAATGGATAGTTCAGTACTCTGGTTCTCCGATGTATACAATACAAATGCGACTAAATGCTATTTTGAAAAGGATAAGGAACTGGTGCTTACATCATAGGAAGAGACATGGAATCAACTGGACATTGTTATGTGATGAACTAGCTACCATGGGTCAAGCTGTCTCAAACACTGAAAGTTGTAACCTTTACTTGCAATCAATTCTCAATACACTGCCGCTTATCAATACTGGTATTCTTTTCTGGAAACAAAGAATGAAAGAGCAATGGAATCTATTAGGGGAATGTCCTTCCCCCCTATTATATGCAAGTATTCGAAAAAGGAAAACAAGAAATGATATTCTAGCTTTGAAAGATGTCCATGGATTGTGGGTTTATGATCCTATTGGTATTACTAATGTAGTCAAAGAGTATTTGCAAGATTTATTTTCAACTGAAAGTTCTCTTGAGAGTGAAGATGAAACTAATTAAGTCCTTCGAGAACTACACAAACCAAGCCATTCGGGTATCCAAGTTGAAACTCTTTCAAAAACTTTTCTAGAGGATGGAATACGAGAAGCTATGTTCTCTATTGCTGATTCTAAATCCCCGAGCCCATATGGGTTTTTAGCGGAATTTTTTAAGACTCATTGGAACATAGTAGGCATAGCGGTGGTAAATGCAGTACAACATTTTTTTGCTCATGGATTCATCCTTAGAACATGGAATAATACTCTTCTTGTTATGCTTCACAAGGTGGACAATCCTGCAGAAGTGCCTAACTTCGGCCAATAAGCCTTTGCAATACACTATACAAGTGTATTGCAAAATGTTTGGTAACTCGTCTAAAGCCTATTCTATCTAGATTAGTTACTCCTTATCAACATGCATTCGTTCCAGGTCGAAGTATGTCAGATATTGTCCTTATCTCTCATGAGCTGGCTACATTTCATCAATAAAAAGAGTATAGGATCAAACACCTTTGCCACAGTTAAGATTGACCTGAATAAAGCATATGATCGTATTCATTGGGGTTTTGTGCTTAAAATGCTTCGAGCATATGGGTTACCTCCTTGTTGGATTCAATGGATTAATTAATGCATTTCCACAGTTTCCTTCAAAATTTTGGTAAATGCGAACATTTCAGATCCAATATACCCTAAATGTGGTCTATGATAAGGTGATCCTCTATCACCTTACATTTTCATTTTATGTATGGATATTTTTTCAAGAATGCTTTCTATAGCTGAAGACCTCAATTTGTTCAAAGGTATTAGTGTGTCCCGTCGTAGTCCTACTATTTCGCATTTTTTTCGCAGATGATGCTCTTCTTTTCTTCAAATCCACAAAGGATTCTTGTCACCATATAGCTAAAGTTTGTGATAGGTTCTGCTTTATTTCAGGTTCAAAAATTAACTTAGCCAAATCTTTTATTAAATTTAGCCAAAATACCTTCCCTCAAGATTAGTTGAGTTTTAAACACATATTAAAGATGAGTAATAAAACCTCGCTAGATATTCATCTTGGTTCCCTATAGACATTCAAGGGTCCAAAACTTCTCATTTCAACTTCTTAGTTGATCTCTTTTCTACCAAACTTCTAAGTTGGAATACTATGTTGGTTTCTATTCCAACAAAAATTATTCTCATCAATACAATTCTTATAGCTATGATTACCCACATCCTTTCTGTTTTTTCTGTAATAGCCTGAATTTTTAAACAGCTTTATTTATGAGATTGATTATAATTTATTTACTTAATTATACCATTATGTGTTAAAGAAATTACTTTGAGAATTATAATTTATGAAGTAGATTTATATTTATAAGGGTTTTATTAAAATAAGAAATCCTACTTAAGTATTTTAATTAAAGGAAAAAAAAAGAAGAAGAAGTAAAACTCATTTTCATACTCTCTTTCTTTCTCTTGTGACCTCTTTGGAATTCTCTAGAGAAATCAATCTTTATATTTCTAATATTCTATTAATGTTTAAAGCTAGATCACTCAAAGAGAGCAACTTGAAAACCCAAACCCATTTTTCTATCTCTCTTCCCTCTTCCCTCTTCCTTCTGCTTTTGCCTCCACACACCGACTTCTCTGTCGGCGTTAGCTCGCCGGAGCTTCGCCGTTGACCTTCGTCGCTACTCCCTCTGTTCCTCTATTTTGTCGGTGCTGATGTTGGTTGTATTGCCGCCGTGACGCGGTGTACCCCTGCATCTCTGTTATTTTTCCCTCCTCTGCTTCGTGGATGCTGCTGCCATTTTCTCTCTCTTCTTCGGGTCTGTTGTTGTGTGCCGCAGCTTGTTGCTACTGAAGGAATATGTCCTTAGACATCCCCGCAATTACTAAATATAAATAGGAATAATATTATGAAAATAATAAAGTTAATTATTTTAGTAATCTTATTTTCTTGCTAGAGAATAAATATGATTAATAGGACAATATTGATTGGGCCTATAACTAAAATATATTAATCCTATGAGGTCACACATTGTAGCACAAGTTGGACAAAGCAATCCGAATCCATTTTGGATTAGGGTTGGGCCGGTCTAAAGGGGAATAGGAGGAGAATTAGTTCTCCTAACTAACCTATGACTCTTCTATTATATATAGGATATAATATTAGAGTTTAGGTGATCAATTTATTAATCAGTTTCTTTTCACGAGAGAGAGAGAATTGAAGCCCAAATCTATTTCCTCTAACCGGCGCCTATACCACCAAAAGCAAGGGATCTTTTCTCTTCCGTTCTAGCAGACGTTGGTGTTCAACTGGTGCTCGTGGACTGATTAGAGGAGCAACACTTGGGGCTCTCGGATCTTCAAAGCTTGCATACAACAGGGAAATCACGCTACAAAGGTTTGATATTTAATCCCTATTGAATGATTCATATGTTTGATTATGTTTGCGATCCTATGATTGATGTTAGGAAATTGTTTCCTGAAATTCCGCTATATGCATCTATATATTCCTACAGTGGTATCAGTTTTGCCTAATTCATAATATTCATATGATCATATAATTGTATCCAAAGTTATTATTTTTATTCAATTAAGGGAGGATTTATTTATGGCTTGAATTTGCATAATTGATATTTGATATAGTTTGATTGGAAATTGTAAATAATTGATTTAATTGTGATTTATGCTCAAATAATTTTATGAAGTTCCGATTTTTTTATATTATGGACGAAATAAATTGGTTAATTCACTCAAAAAATTTCGGATTTTTATAAATATATTTGTTAGATTTAAAATTATTTAATGTTTAATTTGATTAATCATTGAAATAATTTGTTAACAATTAAAGATTTGATTTTTAATTTGTTAAATAAATCTAATGTTCATCACCCACATAGATCTAGAATAATATGATGGCTGAAAATAATTTGATTATTTTTCCCACTAATTTTCGAAATTTATCATATTATTTATGAATTTTGGTTAAATTTTATGTTTAATTTGATTATTCATATAATTTAAGGATAACAATTAAAATATTTGATTTTATATGTTAAGATAATTCAGTAGATCACCCTAAAAATTGTTTTCAAATTTTTTTCAGAATTTAATTGTTAATTTTCTGAATTTTGGAAATAATTTGAGTTTTTGCCCTAATTTTGAATTCTTGTTAGATTTAATGTTTAATGGAGATTATTCATTCAAATCTAATCTCAACAATTCATAAAATTTGTTTAAGATTTGTTGTTTGATTCAAAATTTCTGCCATAATTTTTCGGATTTTATAACCTAGTTATCTCCTAAATCTTTATTTAATTGTTAAATAAAGATTACTTTAATCTAAATTGCAAATTGTTACAAAAATTAAAGAGGAAGGCCACGGGGTGGTGCCACGGTGGTTGGCCGGGGAGGAACCGGAATCTGGACGGGCAATGGTCGCCGGCGAGAGTGCGACGCGCGCAGGTGGAGAAGACGCCACCAGCAGCGCACGTTTGACGTGCGTGGCTGCTGGCGGGAGCTGGCGAGCTCCTGTCGGCGTGTGCTGGCGGCGGTAGGCTGGTCGGTGGATTACATTGTGGCCGTCGGCGTCGGTCGCGGTGGGTGATGTCTTTGGCGTGTGATAGCTGGTGGTTTTCCAGCGGTGGTTCATGAAGCGTTCTTGGTGATGCTTGATGAAACGCTAAGTTGTTTTGGGGCTGTTGACTGGCATCTTACTGGTCAACAGTTTCCAAATTATTACTAAAAAAAAAAATTGTTTTAAGGAAAATCTGATTTTCCAAACTTGAGCATAAATCCAAAAGTTTCCTATTTTGCAAATTTGTGAATAATAATGATTATTGCCATGTTTAAATGAGTAATTGAATTAAAATAATAAAGTTTCCTAAATAATTTCTAGCTTAAATTTGTTAAGTTTTATAATTATTATGGAAAGTTGTAAATGCTTATTAATTGTTAATAAGTAAATAGTTTGTGTTTATTTTATTTTGATATTATAAATGCGTGGATGTTTAATATAATATGTGTGATATTATATTTTGCATATTATGACTAGTATGGCCCAAATTAGAATAGTAAATACGATCTGCGAATCGTTATATTTGATTGTAAATTAAATACGATCTGCGAATCGTTATATTTGAATGTAAATTAAATACGATCTGCGAATCGTTTGTATTTTTGTAACTTTAAATTTTCGTTATTTATTTAATTCAAATTATGTAATCAAAGCTTTAGATCATGAGTAATAGGTTCTGCCAAAGCAGGGTGTTGCTCATAGTTCCGGGGATAGTAGGGTAGGTTTTTGAAACTTACATGTTAATCATCAAAATACAAAGTTTTGGGTTTTGAAGCTAAGAGATAGGAGTAAACAAGGAGTTGTTAACCTGTCTACCAAGAATTATAATTAGTTATAATTAGTAAAGTGTTTACTTACCTCAACTACTAAAAATTGAAGACAGGGCCAAAGTCCGTTTGATTGTAGTGGGAGGGGATCTTGGTTATTTCTTTATTCAATAGGGGACTTTCATTTTGAATAAAGGGTAGTAGTAATTAAAATTTGTTTAATTATTGCTTTCTTGATAAACATTGATTGAATCTTGCTTTATTATTTATTGTAGTAATTATGTCTAGTAACAAAATATCAACACCAACAATTCTACTTGTAATTTGCGCTCCGTCCTTTCGAAGGACAAATTGAATGCTAAACGTTTCATTGCAATTGAAAGGGATATGGGAATCGTTACACCAAAACCAAAAGTTGCTGATGAGCACTATTGTTACACCTGTAACAAGGTTGGTCATTGGAAAATAGTTGCCCCAAGTATCTGAATGATCAAAATAAAGGATTTTCTAGTTCAGATATGTATGTTATAGAAGTTAACTTAGCAACTTCTGCTTCTTGGGTACTTGTTACCGCTTGTGGTTCGCACATTATTTGTAATATGCAAGGCCTCAAAAGAAGTAGAACATTGGGAAAGGGAGAAGTAGATCTTCGCGTTGGCAATGGAGCACGAGTTGCTACATTGGCAGTGGGAGTATATAGTCTACTTTTACCTTCAGGATTAGTTTTAGAACTTAATAATTGTTATTATGTTCCTGCTATCACAAAGAACATTATATCGATTCCTATTTTGGATTCCGAAGGTTATTCATTTACAATAAAGAACAATTGTTGTTCTGCGTATTTGAATGATATGTTCTATGTCTCCGCTAAGTTATCAAATGGTTTATATGTGCTAGACTTAGAAACCCACATCTATAACATAGACAGCAAGAAACATAAAGCAAATGATTCAAACCCTACATACCTATGGCATTGTCGATTAGGCCACATAAGCTCAAAGCGCATTGAGAAACTTCATAAAGATGGAATTCTCAAATCATTTGATTTCGAATCATTTGATACTTGTGAGTTTTGCTTGATGGGTAAAATGACAAAGTCTCCTTTCACAGGTTCAAGTGAAAGGGCCAATCAATGACCTTTTAGCCCTCATACATGCGGATGTGTGTGGACCTATGAGTACGTTGGCTAGGGGAGGGTACAGTTACTTCATTACTTTTACCGATGATGTGAGCAGATTTGGATATGTTTACCTCATGCGGCATAAGTCGGAATCCTTTGAAAAATTTAAGGAATTCCCGGAATGAAGTACGGAACCAACTTGGGAAGAAAATTAAGGCATTACGATCCGATCGTGGTGGTGAATATTTATCTCAAGAATTTGGTGATCATTTGAAGGATTGTGGAATACTTTCACAATGGACTCCACCGAGAACACCACGGTTAAATGGCGCTTCGAAAGAAGGAATCGAACTCTACTTGATATGGTTCGATCCATGATGAGTCTTCTTGATCTTCCTATTTCATTCTCGGGGATTTGCGCTTGAAACAGCGGCATTCACACTTAACGAGCACCATCCAAAGTAGTGGAAAAGACACCATATGAAATGTGGACAGGAAACGTTCCAAAATTGTCTTTTCTAAGGATATGGGGTTGTGAAGCTTATGTAAAACGTTTACTTTCTGATAAGCTTTCACCCAAATCCGATAAATGTCTTTTTGTGGGTTACCCAAAAGAGACAAAGGGATACTACTTCTACAACCAAAGCGAAAACAAAGTGTTTGTTGCTCGTAATGGTGTCTTTCTGGAAAAGGAGTTTATTTCCAGAAAAACAAGTGGGAGAAATGTATATCTCGAAGAAGTTCGAGATGAGCAACAAATGGATGAGGTTAACACCTCATCAGAGGCGGCCCGGCATGAAAATGCCCAGGAGGTGGTGCATTCAATTCACGTACCTCCTACCGTCCCACTTGGAGATACTCCATGCGAAGTCACTCAACCTAGTGAGGTAGAAACTTCTTCTGTTGTTCCCCAACGTAGGTCTAGTAGGACCATCATTCCGTCAAAGAGATATATTGATTTTCTTTTCACTGAAAGTTCTGAAATAACGATTTTAGAATCAGAAGAGCCTACTAGCTACAAAGATGCTTTGGATAGTCGTGACTCCGAAAGATGGCTTGAGGCCATGAAATCTGAAATGGATTCCATGTCTGAAAATCAAGTATGGGACTTGGTTGATTTGCCTGATGGGGTAAAACCCATTGGATGCAAATGGATTTTCAAGTTGAAAACAAACAAGGATGGGAACATTAGTGTTTTCAAAGCAAGGTTGGTGGCAAAAGGTTTCAAACAAATTCATGGTATTGACTATGATGAAACCTTCTCACCAGTAGCCATGCTGAAGTCCATTGGGATAATCCTTGCGATTGCTGCCTTTCATGACTATGAAATATGACAGATGGATGTCAAAACCTTAAGGTTTTGAAGATCTAGAAAATCCAGGGAGGGTATGCAAGCTTAAGAAGTCCATTTATGGACTAAAGCAAGCTTCAAGGAGTTGGAACCTCAGATTTGATGAGGCAGTCAAGAAATTTGGCTTTCTCAGAAATGAAGAGGAATCTTGTGTATACAAGAAGTTAAGTGGGAGTAGTATTACTTTTCTGGTCTTGTATGTGGATGACATACCTCTCATAGGAAATGATAAGACCATGCTTGAGTCAGTCAAGGAATGGCTTAAAAATTATTTCTCTATGAAAGACCTAGGAGAGGCAGAGTACATATTGGGAATAAAGATCTATAGAGATAGATCGAAAAGGCTAATTGGGCTCAGTCAGGAAACTTATATTGAGAAGGTTCTTGCAAGGTTCAAGCTGGAAAACTCCAAAAGAGGTTTCATTCCCATGCAACATGGCATTGCACTTGGCAAGACTCAGTGTCCTTCGAGTCCTGATGAGGTCAAGCGTATGAGTAATGTTCCCTATGCTTCTGCTGTAGGATCCATTATGTATGCCATGATATGCACTCGACCGGATGTTGCATATGCTCTGAGTATATGCAGCAGATACCAGTCAAATCCAGGAGATGCGCACTGGATTGCAACGAAAAACATCCTTAAGTACTTGCGAAGGACTAAGGATAATTTTATGGTTTATGGTGGAGATGATGAGTTGATTGTTACTGGATACACCGATGCAAGCTTCCAGAGTGACAAAGATGATTTCCGATCGCAATCTGGTTTCATATTTTGTCTCAATGGAGGAGCTGTGAGCTGGAAGAGCTCTAAGCGAGTACCATCGCGGATTCTACAACAGAGGCCGAGTATATTGCGGCGGTGATGCGATGCAAAGAAAGGAAGCTGTTTGGATCAAAAAGTGCATTGGTGAGCTTGGTGTAGTTCCTAGCATTGAGAATGGCATTGAGTTGTATTGTGACAATAATGGTGCCATTGCTCAGTCTAAGGAACCCAGATCACATCAAAGGTCTAAACATGTGCTCAGGAAATTCCATCTCATTCGAGAAATCGTTGGTAGAGAGGATGTGAAAGTAAGCAAGGTTCATACTGAGGATAACGTAGCAGATCCTCTGACTAAACCGCTTGCTCAACCTAAGCATGAGTGTCATACTAGGTCTATGGGGCTTAAGCATATGGGAGAATGGCTTTAGGTTGTTTACTTCATGTTTACAATTGTAAAGAAATTTATTATGCTTGGAATGTTTATCAATAAAAATTTCGTTCTTATTTAATTGTTTGGTTTAGTATTAAATAAAAATGTCCAAATAATTTGTGTTTTCAAATAGGATTATCGAAAACGTTTTGATATTGGAACCCTATAAAGTGAACTGAAAATCACAATTTATTTAAAGTCCCTAGTCTAAATCATTAAATTGGACATAAGTGATTTATTTAAAAGACTAGTATATAATTAATTGATAGCGCAGTTCCATGGGCTATGGAGACATAGAGATGTCTAATTGATTATATGGATGTATAGTTGATACATTGAGACTTGACCTAATAAGATTCTAAAAGTAGAATCAAAGTACTATATTTAGTGGATTCCTTAGACATGAGTATGTCTTAATAACCACAATATAATTAGTTTAACTTTGACACTGTTAAACGCCGTGCCGTAAAAGGAGGTTATAAAGGCAGTGATCAGGTGGGCTAAGAATTAAGTGGGAGTTATGGTCATACAAGAGTGGATAAGTCCTCCTAATAAATAGGAATGGTGTCAGGGCCTGTTAATGAGCGAGAACTGGAAAATTGCATGGCCATGCGGAATAGGATTAAAGAGTTAATCCTCATTTGAGCAATTCAAACTCAGCGATCAAGGAACATAAATTTGAGAATAACATTGTGTTATCAAATTTGACATTAAGTGACTTAAGGAATTTAACATTGCGCTCTTGTCTTCGGACAATTGGGAGATTGAAGGAATATGTCCTTAGACATCCCGGCAATTACTAAATATAAATAGGAATAATATTATGAAGATAATAAAGTTAATTATTTTAGTAATCTTATTTTCTTGCTAGAGAGTAAATATGATTAATAGGACAATATTGATTGGGCCTATAACTAAAATATATTAATCCTATGAGGTCACACATTGTAGCACAAGTTGGACAAAGCAATCCGAATCCATTTAGGATTAGGGTTGGGCCGGTCTAAAGGGGAATAGGAGGAGAAATAGTTCTCCTAACTAACCTATGGCTCTTCTATTATATATAGGATATAATATTAGAGTTTAGGTGATCAATTCATTAATCAGTTTCTTTTCACGAGAGAGAGAGAATTGAAACCCAAATCTATTTCCTCTAACCGGCGCCTATACCACCAAAAACAAGGGATCTTTTCTCTTCCGTTCTAGCAGACGTTGGTGTTCAACTGGTGCTCGTGGACTGATTAGAGGAGCAACACTTGGGGCTCTCGGATCTTCAAAGCTTGCATACAACAGGGAAATCACGCTACAAAGGTTTGATATTTAATCCCTATTGAATGATTCATATGTTTGATTATGTTTGCGATCCTTTGATAGATGTTAGGAAATTGTTTCCTGAAATTCCGCTATATGCATCTATATATTCCTACAGCTACTCTGTTCGATTTTTGCGGGAAAGTCTTAGCTGATGTTGCTCCTTCTCGTTGTTGTTAAAGTTGTTGTTGTCATTGTTGAGCTTTGCCCATTTATGATTTCTTTGGGAAGGTATAAACTATGGGGTAAGTATTACTCTTACTTCATCAATTAAAATCTGATTTATATGGGTTTAACTATCTATAGACTTTCACTAGTATTGTAGTTCTAAATCTCGGTTTTGATTGCAAAAATCAATTTGTGAATTGGAAGCTAACTAATGTTGCGTGAAGTTAGTTTAACATCATTATTCTACTATAAACAAACTCACTTCTTGTTTTGAAAGGAATGAAATGAATTAGTTTGTGTATTGGTTATGTTTATAGTTTATCGCCTTTGAAAAAGAGCAATTCAAGTTGGTTTTGTTATCAAAAGTTATGATGGTCAAGTTGTATTGATATTTTGCAATTTGGTCAAAACATGAGTTTCAAATCGAATTAGGAAAGGAGTTTCTATATAAGAACGATTAGTTTAAATGGTTTCTTGATTTGAAATGTAATAAAAGAAGATGCTTATCATTATCGTTATTGTATTAAGGAATGGCTCGTGAGGGTTTAAGTTTGATTACTAAAGTATTGGGTAAGGTCATACTAAGAAAGACTAATGAAATGAGTTTTTATTTTATATAGAGAGACCCGTGAATAAATTTCTTATGAATTTTATTTGTCGCTTGAGGTGATTGATAATGGGTTATAAGAACGGAATGAGGTTGAAGAATAATGGAGTATTAGGAGCTTGGTTAAGGATATAAAGCTATTTTCGGAGAACGAATAAGGTACACATTGTCCTTCCACTTCGTAAATTCAATAATATATCTACAATTGAAAGTTGCATGAATTTCATGATTTTATTAAGAAAAATTATATCCGACTTGAACTTGTTATGAATATATGATTATAAAGTTCAGCTTGTTTGAAGGTGTGTTTCTTAAATACTATGTTTTTGGATTTTCCGGGGTATATGATTTAATAGCCAAGTGTTTGAGTATATAGTTTTAGCATTGATTTCTTAATTCTGAATTGAGATACATTCTGTAAGTTTTGGCTATAAAAGATAGTTTATTCGAAATTTGAAGTAAGTAAAGGTTATCCAAGAATACCAAGTTCTGCAACATTGAGTCAATCTTATTTCGTATTGAAGAATATTCTGGTTTCTGAGATCTAATAGTATAAGTTAAGCAACGACCCACATTAGTTATGGATATTTGATAACAAATATTTAGTAAGAATTGACGATATAATTTGCACTCTCTTTATAAGTATAATATGCAGGGGGATTTCATATGCTTTGCAATAAGGGATATAATTAAGTCAATGGGATGATAAACATATGGAACCTAATTAGGTGTTCTCTTAAATTCGTCTATATATAGTTATATAGTGTATAGTACTTAAAGTTCATCCATAGAACGCTATTGAGCGACCGAGTCATTTGCAATGGTCAAGTGCTTTCTGATTCAAGCTCGTTATACAGATCCGAAATACGATCACGATACTAAGATTTATAAAATATTGGTTATCAACGTCAAGGAATGCAGACTTGACCTTTGGAAGATATGAGTTTGGAAAGTCTGACTATAATACAAGATCTCAAAATATATATATCTTATTTTGAGTTTTGTGTGCTTGGAATTATTTGGGACATGAAAAATTCGAGGATCGAGATTTCAAAAGTAAACCAAAAACTATTTGTTTGGAGATGTTAAGTATCGTACAAGATATAATTTAAGGAAGATTTTAGTTAACTGCTTGGATATTATGATATTATTGGAGCTAGAATAAATCTTTTGGGACGTTAGATGGAATGCGAAATTGATAAAGTTACAAAAGCAAGCTTTATGATTCTATTCTTGTGAGAAGCAGAAGTTCATGTATAAGTCAAACTATATTATTCAGAGGTCTCTTTAAAGAATCTTTAAAATCGAGTTTTATAGAATTGGAAATTTGTGCTAGAATGATTGAGTGGTGAATAGATTTAGGAACTTTATTAGAAATATAATTTGTTATTTGAGGAATCTGAGTTGGTGACTATGGTATGTTGAAATTCAAATTCCACTTAGTAAGATAATGTTGATACAAGGGATCCACAGGATTTAAAAGTGAAATAACTGAACATGTAATTTGGGGATGAAATACATCATATAATGGGAATTAAAATTCGATATGCGCTCTCTACATTAGTTATATACAGATCAAGAGTCGAGAGATGGTGAAGGAATATCAAACACTAAACTGAATGTTATTACTTGAATTTGGGAAGGTTAGTGTGGAATTAGTAAACTTTGTGTATGAGAATTTGATTAGGAAAAGGAAAGGGATTAAATGTATCTCTTCTAATCGGGAGAATAGGGTTGAAGAATGGAAAGTCGGGGAGATATAAGTATTGTGAATTGGAGTGTTCGAGAACTAATGATATGATTTGATTACAAAGAGAATATGAATTGAAAAAATAATGTGAATACTAGAAGTTATGTATCTGGGGTAGCAAAGTCTTAACAAATGATTAGGTTAATTACATATTAATTCAGAATGCGGACCATTAAGAATATATTCTTGGATTATGTTAATCGTAGAAGAATTAGTGTGATTAAGGGTATGGAATAGTGATGGAATAAGTTGGAGATATGAATATCCTTCTGATGATGTCGAGTTGATATATTTGGTTATGAATCCAATTATAATGGGGAAATCTATATGATAAGTATTTTAAAGTCTACGGTTGAGTTGGTAGAAGTTAAAATTGGAAGATCAAGTAGGACAATTTTTAAATATTGAGATAAGGGAATTGAACTTCAAATCTTATTAAATAACTTATTTTAATAAGTTACAGAACTTGTATAAGACTTGAATTCTGTTTTGAGAGTTGAATCTTTTAGTAAGCTATGTTTGTTTGATTTTTTTAAGTTTATAGAATTTGGATTATATTTTCTTGGAAATTCGTAATTGCGTAGTTCTTATCAAATAGATTTTTAGAAGATCATTTATACTAAGTTATTGGAAATTCGAGTATATTGTATTCATTGAATAATTTGAGTTTGTATAAAAAAAAAACTCAAATGCGATTATATTATGAGATTTTGAGATATCTGATTTGGGAACCATGAATTTGAGTTTCAGACAATATGAAATTACGAATTAGATAATTTGATTCCAATTCTGTAAGGGGAAGAAGCCGCGGGAACGGTGATGAACAACATTCTGAAATTCTGTATTCTGTATTCTGGGGACATGTCCAATAAAGTCTTGCAAGCAGTACATAACGGAAGAGGGAGACGTCCCTTGTAAAAGTTTAGAGAATTTGCCTGGATGTCAACTCTATCCATGTTCTCTTTCCCAGTGTATGTAATATGATTTCTGAAAGAAAATAGAATTTGTATTTGATTGCAAGTTGTATCTTGGAAAGTTATTTCAAACTTTATTTCTGAAGTGATGTTTTTACTCGCCCGAGTTATGGAATGCGTGTGCTGGATATGGGAATGATTAACAAAGAAACTCGTCAAGAATTTATGGAAAGAGTTAGCTACGCTATACATACTGGATTAAAGGTTATTAATTTTGAAATACAAAAGTGGGAGATATTACTATGTCTTTGGATATAATTAGAGTTGATTTTGGAAATCGTATTATACTATGGAATTGTAATGGTTCCTCTAATTGGAAGTAAATACTAATTATCTCGTTAGACATTCATATTATTATTTTAAGCAAGTATCATTGTAAATTGTGTTAAGTATTTGTAATATGATTCTTTCTTTATGACTTTTCTATATATTGATTTCGAATCTCTCGTAAGATAAGTTTAACTCTGTAAATACATTTTAAGCCACCAGAAAGATTTTCTGGTTGGACAGTTTGTACTCAGTTTCGCTGATTTCGTTCTTGGAACCTGTTCTGGTGGGGGCAGAGTTCATTGTTAATGAATTTGCAGGTAGTGTGAAAACGTTGGATTGGACAATGGATCATATGTATTATATAAAATGATTTTCGGATGAGCAGCAATAGAGATTATATAGTTTAGTTGAGATATTATTGTATCGTCTTTGAGTCATGTATAGATCAATTCATTGTATCTATATTTTGGGATGATGTATTATGGACCTTACCTAAAGGTCCAGGATCGTTTTATAGATTGTGTTTCTGCTGCAAGATAATGTAATTTGAGGTTTATTAAGTGTTAATTGAAATTTGCGTTTCTTAAGTGTGATTAGCTAGCAGCTCGGATGTGTGGGCTGTTACATTTTCAATTCTGCTAAGTATCACTAATAAGTTGGACTCGTTGGTTAATTCCTTTCTGTGGGCTAACAAAGAGAGATCGCTGGTGGTTGGCTTCTCAGCCTCGCCGGCGAGCCTAGCCCCATAGGTTTTACTCAGCGTCTTCGTCGTCCTGTCGTCTTCGATGTCCTTGTTGCCGCTGTCGTCCCTGTCAGTCTAGTTATCCCCGTCGTTCTTCCCCCTCTTGTGTCGCGTCCCCTGTCGTTCTTCCTCCTCCCCTGCTCTACGTTTCGCCCTCCTCTTCCCGTCTTTCCCCTCCCCCGATTATCTCGTCCATCCACTGGTCTCTTTTTCTCCTCTAGGTTTCCCTTGTGTCGCGTCCCCTGTGTCGTCTTTCCCCTCCCCGTCCCCTTAGTGTTTAGTGGTTCCCGGTTACTTGCGTCGGGCTTCCCTTCCCCTACCCCAGTTTCATTCGTCGGGCTTCCCTTCCCCTTCCCCCCTTGTTTGTGCGTCGGCTTCCCTCCCCCCCTCCTCGTTATGTTGATCGGTCGGTGGTTCTTCAATCTTACAGTTTGTGTCTCCCCCTTCCCCTTCCCATGTTTGGTCAAGTTTCCTAGTTTCGGATTCGGTGTTACGAATCTCGTGTTGTTTGTTTTCGTTATTTTATTGTTAGTTTATTTCAGATCTGATGGCCCTTGTCTTTTTGAGAATGGTTGTGCTAGGGTGTTCGTTAGTGGTGATTGGTGGGCAGTTCAAGGCTCTTGGTTTCCTTTGATAAAAAAAGATATAGGTAACCTGATAGGTAGAGCACTAGTACAAAATTAACGATTTGCGTCGGACCTGGGACCACCATTTGCGTCGGATAT
The DNA here is from genome assembly GCA_947648045.1 of Beta corolliflora. Classification (NCBI taxonomy): domain Eukaryota; kingdom Viridiplantae; phylum Streptophyta; class Magnoliopsida; order Caryophyllales; family Amaranthaceae; genus Beta; species Beta corolliflora. Next base: position 167,652 of record CANSZD010003177.1, read on the forward strand.
CGGTCCGACGGCACAAGTCTCTACGCAAATGCGAGAGACAGATCTGCGTCGGACTAGCACACGACGCAGATTTACTGCTATTTGCGTCGAATATACTGCATAGTCCGACGCAAATGACTCTTCAGACCCCAGCCCTAGCAGCACCATGTGCGTCGTATAGTGGTCGGTGTGCGTCGCAGATGAGCCATTTTATATTAAAATAAAAGTCAATCTGCGTCGGACATTCAACACCATCCGACGCAGATGACTGTTCTTTTATCAAAAAAAAATTAGATTTCGTGAAATGGAAAAAGACTAATACGAATTATTTGCAATTTCTTATCATCCATTTTTTAGATTGCAACAAATCTTAAAAGAACAAGAACATTACAGAAATATTAATACAAAAAATACACCCAAACTAACGGCAAAAGAGATTGAATTTTGATATTGAGTAGAAATGGTGTTTTTACAAACACTAATTAAAAAAATACATAAATTACAGAAAATAAAAAAGATGAAGTTACAGAATTAAAAAAAAAACAAAAAGAACAACTCAGATCTTCAGATCTTCAATCCTTTTGGCTTTTGATAACCTGAGATAAATCAATTGAAAGTTCAACTCAAACGAATTAAACTCTAAAATTGATAGAAATTGAATCAAAAAATTAAAAATTAGTAATCAAATAACTTACCACTGTGAGGTCTTTTAATATCATCACCGAAATCACCTTTGCTGGCTTTTTTTGGGTTAGAAACTAAGACCCAGAAAAAAAAAAAAAAAAAAAAAAAACAAAATGTCATCTAGATTCAGTAGAAAAATAACACTAAAATTCAGCGAAAAAAAAAGGAAGAAAAAGAAAATCAGGGTATCATGGTCAATGGGTTACAGATTTGACAAGGTTGGTTGAGTAAATGCAGCGTTTTTAGACCTCCATTGACGCTTCGGTAGCTTTAAATCATGAACGCACTCGCAAAGATCCCCCTTAACCTTCTTTCTCTCTCCTTTCTTCGCCGAAAAACCGCCGCATTCACCACTAAAACCGACACTGACAAAGCACTTCGCTGTTGAGATTCGAAAGAGAGATGAGATAGATAAAGGTAGGTGAGAGAGATGAGATGCGAAAGAGAATGAGAGAGAAGAAAGTGGAGGGAGTTGAAGTGTGAGAGAGAGATGAAGGTGGATGGAGTTTAAGTGTGAGAGAGAGAAAACGGCTGAAGTGAGGGTTTGGAAAATAAACCCTAAACGCGCACTCTAAATATGGGAAACACATGATTTGCGTCGTGTCTCTTGGCCCATCCGACGCAAATCATGGCCCAAAACTTATTTAATGCCCATATGCGTCGCACACTGGGGACAGTCTGACGCACATTGTCGGATCCAAAATCTTGGGCTTTCATCATTTGCGTCAAATATTCGTCAACGTCCGACGCAAATAGTATTTGCATCGCACACTTGGGTACGTCCGACGCACATTGTTGGATCATTTGCGTCGCGTGGTCTAGATGGCTAACGTAAATGACCTTTTTGTGGTTATTTGCGTCGGATCTTTGTTAACATCCGACGCAAATCATCTGTTTCTGAACATTTGCGTCAGTCTTTCTTTTGTTCGACGCAAATAGAGAGACGCAAATTATCATTTTTCTACTAGTGGAGCCAATGATCCTGGAGTTAGGCCTGGGGTTCTTGCCACTTCAGGATTTCAAGTGTTGGTTAAAATGAGAGGCGGTTCTTTATTTAGATCTGTTGTGCGTCGGTCTTATGGTTTTGGGATTGTCAGTTTGGATCTTAAGATCTGTAAGTGGGGCGAAGTTCATCAATCTAACTCGCCCCAATTTCTCGTGATGGCTTCAGGTGTCATCACACCTAAAAAACGCATCTTGTGGGAGGCACTCCAACTTGATTTGGAGCACGTCAAGACCTCCACACCTTTCGAGTTTCAGTCTAGAGTGACTGAACTCCGGTTACCCTCAGAGCAGGGTCAGAAGTCACCAATGGACGTGACCTTTTTATTAGTTGAATCAGGAGATTCCCAGGAGGATCGTCAAAGACCTTGGGATTTCGCGTCTAGTAGGCATTGGGATCTACTAGCTGTTGTTCGGCAGTCTCTCTATGAAGATCGGTAGGGTTTTGCATCTCAACAGATTTCCTCTCATATCCAACCTCTTCCACCATCGCTCAAGATAAACTTCTTTCGGACTGGACACAAATTAGTTAGTGTTTTCTTTCAAGAGTATGTACGAGTTAATGTAGTTCTTGTTAGTGTCAGATGTTTCTGTTTGGTTGTATTAGCATTAGGCTGTACTCCAAGTTTTCATTAATGCAAATTTTCTCGTTGTCAAAAAAAAAAAAAAAAAAAAACAAAGAGAGATCGGGCATTCATTGGGTTAATAAAGATATTATAAATCTCCCTAGAGGAATGGGGGGCTTGGGAATTCGGTCTATAAGTATTCTAAACAAGGTCTTTTTAATGAAGAAACTATGGCGAATTCACTCAACCCCAAATTCAACCCTATCCTCTATGTTCAATGCAATTAAGCCCATTGGTCTCTCGGCAGGGCAATATATTAGAAAAATAGGGGTTCGAAGGTCTTGGGGTTTCTATGGCTTACAAAATGCGGAACATTTACTACTCAAAGGATGTGTTTGGAAAATTGTTAATGGCAGGAAAATTCGAGCGTTCTCATCTCCTTGGGTTAATGGCAGGGTCCCTATGGCTCAAAGTTCAATCTCATTGCTACAGATTCAGAATTCAAAGGTATGTAATTTTATTGACACTAACAATCAAGTGTGGAAAGCTGGGCTTGTACGCCAATTTTTCTCTCATGGAGACACTCAAGAAATTCTTGCTATGGAGCTTCCGCACAACAATGCTCAAGATTTTATGTTTTGGAACCATTAGGCTTCTGGTCGTTTTACCTCAAAATCTGCAAATGCTTTTGTTCTTAATGAGTTATTTCCACAACAACATATTGCACAACAATTGGGGAATAATGTGTTCAAGGTTTTATGGTGTTTGGGCTCAAATAATCAGCAGCCCAATAAGGAGCCTAAAAGCCCCAAAGCAGGGTACAGGTGGCAGCAATGGGTCCTACTCATAAGTTGACCTACTCACCAGTGTTTTGGGAGATCTCTAAGAAGGATGGAATAATCATTGCCTAAAAAGGTAGCATGCCCAAAAGGCCCATCTGAACAATGTTTCTTGTTTGGGAAATCCCCAACACTATAAAAGCCAACTGCTTCATCAATGAACAGGTATTGAATTCTCACCTAACAAACTAGAGCATCTCTCTCTAGACTTTATCTCTCTACCTCAATCTCAACTGACTTGAGCGTCGGAGGGGCGATCCCGGAAACATCCCCGAGGTAGTCTAACATCGTTTTGCAGGATTCAGGTGTACGGACATCGGAGCTCAGGCGAACACTCTTGGGGCCCAAATCAAATCTCACAACATATCACAATCCTTAATTTCTTGACAGAAACATATGGCATCTACCAATTGTTCCTAAATGGAAATATTTTATGTGGCGCCTTCTTCATGATCGTATGCCTTCAAAGGATCAGCTCCAAAAACGCAATATTCAAATTCAACCGTATTGTGATCTTTGTCATCAAACAAGCGAAACTACTCAACATATCTTCCATCTTTGTTATCTAGCCTCTGATACTTGGCAACTCTCCCCTGTTTCAATTCAATCTCAGCAAGATAGCCACTTGACATGCTCAGAGTGGATTATCAAATACATCATGCTTTTCTATAGCGAGGATGAAATTCAAAGTTCAAGACTAAAAAGATTTGTGTGGACTATATGGAGTATTTGGATTCACATAAATGAAAGGATATTTCGCAATATTACTCCTAACATATCGCGTATTGTTCAATAAATCGCATGTTTTGAAGCCATGGACTCACAACTTATGAGGCTTCCCCTTTTCAACAACTTGCGTTTTTTACATCCGCCAGAATGGACTTCTCCAACCCCAACATGTTTTTTTGGGGTTCATTTGGGTCAGGCTCATAATGGGTCTCACAAACAAAAAATATAAATGGATGCAGCTTGGAGTAAATCAACAAAAGTAGCTGGATTAGCATGGATACTACAACACCAACAATCTAATCCATCCCAACTAGTTGGTCAATCTAAAGGTGGAGGTTGTTACACTCTAGCTACGTCTGCTCTTCATGCGGAGACACAAGCTTTTCTGCAGGCGTTTACTTGGACTACCTCTCACAACCTTAGGCGTGTTCTTTTCCTTACAGGTTGCGCTAACCTTGTCACTTGTTTGCAGGACCATGCTTCAACTCCTATTGCCATATCCTGGACTCTACAACATATCAAAGAACTTTGCCTAGGCTTAGAATGGTGTTTTCTATTAAAGGCGAATCTTCAACAAGTTCAGCAAGCTCATGACTGGGCTAAAGTCTGTGCACGAACTTGTTCAGGATTCACCACCAATATAGTGTAGTTCCTTTTCTGTTTGTTTCCCCATCTTAAAAAAAAAGGCATGTTTGTTGTACCCGTTTTCATATCAAGCCATCTATATATACAAATATATATAGTTCATCTGATTTGATCATGAGATATGCAACTAGAGTTCTCCTGAAAATAAAGTAAATTAATATCATTAAAAGTAGTTTTAATATCATTAAAAGGCTCTAGATTTAAGTCTATGAAAGGTAAGAATTATTCTTGTATATTATAAATGGATTAGATCTCATGTCTTCTACATCACCTCCAATTTTTTTTTTAAGATAAGATGAATATTCCTTGCACAAATGGGGGGAAATTAGTGATTCCATTTTATAATGGACAAGAATCAAACTCTTAAGGGTAGAAGGAGTGCTTCCAACCAACTAGCTCAATCTTTATTCTAACCACCCCTCTCTTTTTTTCTTTTTTTTGGGCCCCCTTTCGGGATCCCATGGTAAGAAGAATTTCCTTTGGGCTGTCCTCGAACAGGGTCACTCACCTAGATGCCCAACAAGCCCTAATGTGGGGTGAAAGGGAATATAATTATGTAAGAATATAATTAAGAGTTTGCACACTTGAGCATTCTTTCTAGATCAGTATCTGACAAGAACTTTAGCTTTTTTTAGGAGAATAATTAGTATTAATTTTAAGCGCAGAGTATTCTGCAATTTGGGGTGAAAGGGAATCATAGATCTGGGCCAATGTGCTTGCAATTTGCGTTAAAAGACGAATCAGTGGGGTGTGACCACTTTCCTTTCCCCTTGTTTAGATCACTGATGCTCTGTCTGATCTCCGTGTTTATTTAAATAATGGTTCAATATTATTATGTTGTAAAAGAATTTAGTACTCTCTAATCTAAAAAAAAAAAGCCCATTCACGCGCGTTTTATCCAATCGAAGCGTCGACAAAAGCACTTTACTATGGAACAGCTTTCAAATCTGTGCTAATGTACAAGATGAAGTATAATATTATATCTTACCCATTGCAAAGTATATAAACCATATTATTACATTATCTTTAAGAAAGATGATTATACTTGTTAAAAAATGACCCAATCTGAGAATCCAACTCAACCTAATTTGATTTTTCTTGGATTTTAACAAGGGTTTTCGACATGAGAAAGGAAATGACCAGAACCCGATGAAATCGGAAATTTTGGGTTAAGGCTAAGGTTGAACCCTCATTGTAGGACACAAAAATTTGTCTTCCTGTTTTAGCACCCAATGATGAAACATACCGTCGGTCTAATTGGTTCGGATCGGACTAAAGAAAATCCATCGAAAGCATTGTCCAAAACGATTTAAAGTTCAAAATATGTATAAAACCCATTGAAAAAGAAAATCATTTAAAATCCCGTTAATTATTTATGATAATTAATTGAATTTCTATTTTTTTTTAAATAGATCTTTTATTAAATTAATTTCATAAAATCACATATAACGGATTTCATCCGTTGTCCAATAATAATAATAATTAATAAAATATAATTTAAATCAGTAATTTAATGATAAAACTAAAATTCGGCCAAAAGAGTTGGTTACGCAAAATAAAGGACTTTGCATTAGACGCAAGACTTTGCACGACGCGCAATAGAAAGAAGATCATGAAAGCGGATTGACGCAACAAAGGTCGCACTGACGCATCAATCGTGGGCGCCACGCAACGTTCCTGCGCCACCTTGCTTTTTCTCTGTGGCGCATTTATCTTAAAACCCTAGCTCACGTCTGCCTATAATAAGCTTGTTTTATTTCGATTTTTCTCGAACTTTTTGCATACTTTCAAGACTAAAAGATACTCTATAAAAAGAGAAAAACTTTCTATAATATTCTCTCTTCTACTCATATTTCTTCCAACACTTTTCAACAAACGAAGTTATATCGAATTGAATATTCGCATTTACCAATTTTTCAAAGCTTGAAGATTGATTCCACCAACGTCCGTACAGTAAGACCTCTAAAAAATAGGTATAGAACTCAAGGATCCTCTTTTTAATTCCAAACTAATTCTTTTTTTTAACAACTCTTCTGATTTTCATGATGTAAATCATTAAATTACAATCGCATGTAATGTTGTATAATTTGTAGAATTTTCTTATTCCTTTTTGCATGACTAGCTATTTGGCTTTTTAACTGCTTTGAATGTCTTTTTATTGCGATGGCATGATCAACCCTATATTGATTATTAAATCAGACCTACAAAGTAATTAAATCACGACAATAAGATAATTTGGATGACCGAATTATAAGTATGTACTAATCTAGGTGTGTAAGTTCAATTTCCAGTGGTTTTGGGACAAAACCAAACTAAACTGAATGGTCCAAATCCAAACCAAAATTCTACCCAAACCAAATTGAAATTACAAAATCAAGATCAAACCGAAAAAATAAATTGTAATATGATGCAAACAATTATTTTTCAAATATTACAAATACTACGAAAGAATCAAGTGCAAATTCTGAAAAATTACTTAAAATCACAATCAAAGTTTAAATTTGAAGTATTAGAACTAAACATAATTGATCAAAACAACGAAAATAATGAAAAAAGATAAGATCCATTTAGCGATAGTAAACTTGGAAATTGCTTCTGAAGTTATTTGGTGTTTTAGAAAATTAAAGTAAAATTTACGCTCATGCCTTGTTTTTTTTCTTTTAACCCTTATCTACTATGGAAATTTGCTCTATTTTGGGAATGTGCTCAAGCGAGTGAGAAAGAATTGGGAGCTAGAAGGACAGAGGTTGGGAGGAGAGAGAGAAAAGTTAGGCTTTTCTCTAGCTGAGAAGAGGGGAGAAGTGTTCGCTAGTTCGGTTTAATTGAGCCGGCTGGCTGAGAAAATGAGATTTTATTATTTAGAACATTAAAGACCCATTGTACATGTAAAGTTCTGTTTGGTTTGGTTTTTTTCGACTTATTCAAAATATAAACCAAATCGAACCGAAAACCAAAAAAATTAAATTTTTTATAGTCCAAACCAAACCAATTAAAAAAAACCAAACCAAATTATTAATTCAGTCTGATTTGGTTCGGTTTTTCGATTTTTCGCTTTTTCGATTTTTCGATTTTTAATCAAGTAACTCACACCCCTATATTAATCTTCTGATAATAAAGTGATAACTAATATTTGATCTTATGTGTTTAAAAATGACATTTAACATGTTTGTCTATGTATGCAGCTAAATTGAATTGAAGTCCATTTATGTTCACAATTAGAATATTTCACTGAATTAAGTAAGGATATTCACCTCGATCTCAAAATTTATGATTCTTTTATTGGTTTATTACTTTTTCCTGAAAACTAATTCGAGGCTCTGTTTTATAGAATTAAAATTGTGCAGGTAACATGATTTTAGACGCTTATACCGACTGAACCATGTTACACAAAATTCTAACTAAATTCTAAAGAATCATATCTTTAAAATGTAATTTTTTTACTAGTAAGGGTATTTTGTGTAACGTTTAGAAAGTTTAGGGGTACAACATGAAAATTTCAAAAAAGTCGTGTACAACATAGAATTTTGTAAAACGCATGGGCACTACATAGAAAAACCCATAAATATTTGATTTTCACATCAACTTTAATATCTTTGATTTGTTATGATAAATCATGATTTCACAGTACTTGGGTTGATCTTACCAAATTTGTTGGTTTAAATCATATATATGTTATTAATATGATCACTATATCATGCTAAAGATTAAATAGTAGTTATATGTATGAAAATTGCTCATTTTATATGAAAAATAGAAAAATATAAAAAAGTTGTGATAAGTGCATATTCTAACATCATTTAGTTGTATATTAGGGTGCATTTTCACGTATTATTAGAGCATTCACATTGCATTTATGCATATTTAGGTCCTTCTTCATAAGCTACGCCGGTGCTTTTGCGTGTTGCTTGGTCCTTTAATATAATCTCAGGTACTTTGGAATCCTTTTTGAAGATATGATGATTAAGGCACTTGGAAGTGCTTCAAAACGATATATCATATGTCCAAAACAGATTGTAATTGGAGAAGATATAAACGACTTTGTGTGCTTGTGCAAAATATGACACCTCTTCACCATTTTGGTGATATATTTTGATACAAAACTAATAATGAGATAATTCAAACTGGGTTGAAAACTAGACTTAAAGGTCTTTCCAACAATATATTACATGTGTGAAACAAAGCTCCGGATCAAAAGTTATTGTAGTTTGAAGTTGAGCTGAAGAATCTGATTGTTACAGGCCAACACGTCCGTGTCATTCTTGAGACGCCCGTGTCACCTTGATTTTAGGTAGTAGCTTTTCTTTCGTAGGATATTTATGTAGTAGCAGGTCAACACGCCAGTGTCATTATTGACACGTTCGTGTTGGTCTGCTCCGTAGCCATTTTATTTAATCGGTTTTGTTATTTTAGGAAGCTATAAATACTCTTTTATTTATTTGACGACAGGATACAGAGTTTATTGGATATACTTTTTAGGGTTTATAGAGAGAAGTTAGAGAGAGAAACTTGTAGATCTACATTGTTCTCCAAGACTCTACCTTTCTTCCATTAATTCAAGTACTTATTTTCTCTTTCTTTTCTCTTTGTTTATTATTATAAATTTTAACTATTGTTCTCTAGTTTGTTTATTCTGTTATTTCTATAAGAACACTACAAGAGGGGGGGTGAATTGTATGTGTGGAAAATGAACGTAACTTTTTGCGGAATTATAAAACAATGAAAGGAACAAGAGAAAGACACAAGAGATTTAACGAGGAAAAACTTCTTGGGCCCAACAAGAAGAAACAACCTCGACCACTAGGGATTTAAAACTCAACTCTTTCACTATAATAGGTCAAAACACCTTTGTTACAAACCTATTATCTCTCGGGCCACTCTTTGAGTTCCTCTACAAACTCAAGTCCCAACAACAGTTCCCTCTAATTGTTGTTCCTCTCGAACTTCACTCGAAGTTCCTTTCTCTTTCTTTGCTTCACTCAAAGCCTCACACTTTACAGGAGTTCACTCAAACCCCTTCCCCAAACTCAAACTATAAGAGTTCTTCTCAACTCTTTTCTCAACTCGAAATACAGAATAGTAGAATGATAGAAAGTACTAATGAAACAATGAACTCATATGGTAATAAACTTGAAACTTGGAACTTTGAACTTTGGTGGTACTGACTCAATAAACGTGATACTTAAATTAATACCGTTGTAGATTAATTATCACTTTGTCAAACACCCATTGGAACTTAATTAGACATAAGTATTTACAGCAGTGTTTAGATAGAACGTGGGATAAAATCATGTGTTAGTGGTAAAAATATTTTCCCATGATGTTCCTCAACTTAAGGAACACGTTCCATTAATTGTCCATGAACACCACGATCTTATTGAACGTGTGTTAGAGGATTAATACTGCTTCCTTAATTTTAGCAACTACTTGTGCAATAAATATAAATATGTTTTTTATTAAAAAAATATTTTAATTAATAAAACCAAAATTAAATCCTTTTATCAAAATCTCATCTTTAAAATTATTTTCTTGAAAACCGATAAGGATTTTTATTATCTAGTAAAAATAAAATCTTTTCCTTAAAAAGATTTTCCTTAAAATCAGATTTTTACTAAATAAAAACGGTTTCCTATAATTAAGGCATTAATCACTCAAACGCCATTAAATAACCGTTGTACTTCTTCAACATATGTCTAGTTCCTTTTAAAAAGTTATTTCCTTTAACTTAACTCATTAGTGCCAGTTCATCAGTTTTAGACGCATGTTTCCTATACCAGTTCCACTAACATAGTTCCATAGGAAGCCTTTATTCAAAGGAACAACTCCATAGTTCCAATTTATTACCTTATGATGATCTTTGTTTCTTACATAAGAAACATAATTACACCCTTATGTAACTAAGCTCTTCTTCTCTTGGAGTTCCTACTCGAGAACTTTATTCTTCACTTGGAATTCCAACTCAGGAACTTCACTTATTATCTTTATAAAGCACCATTATTAATTTACGAACCTTGCACACATAAAACATATAAACCTTGATAGTTATTACTTTAGTTTGTCATCATCAAAACCATATTGGCTCAACAATTTCCCCCTTTTTGGTGATGACAAACCAAGGTAAAGTAATATAAAAACTAACATAAATAAAATATAATATAACAATGCAAGATCATGTTAAGTAGAGAATGAACCAGAATAAGAACAATAAATAAGCTACTTTGCCATTATCTTCCCCCTTTTGACATCATCAAAAAGCGTATTATTTTTCAAGAATTTATGATTAATCTTCCAAACTTATAGTGACACTACACCACTATAAATATATAATTAATGGTCAAGCAAGAGTTCAAATTTTTCGATTTGCTCAAACATCAATCTAGTAATATTAGCCATCCATGCACATGTTAATCAATTAGTTAAAGAAGTTAAGGCATACTAAACATAAATCACCACTTTACGAAAGTGCAATTCATAGAGTAGACAACAAATAGAATGTCCAATAAAATTCAAAGAGAAGATCAAAGGCTCATTTTTATGAAGGAATGGTTGGAATAGGCTAAGTGAAAAAAATATATGAATTGGTCACTTGTTCCTCCACCATTACGTTTCCTACACTTGCAGTTTACATTGTGATTAGGGATGGCAATGGATCGGAGATGGGTCGGGTGGAGCTCCATCCGCCCCATCACCCGCGACCCAAAACTCCATCCACACCATCCATCACCCGCCAAAAATTTCACCCATATCCGCTCCATCCATCATCCGCGGGTGGGGCGGGTGGAGCGGGTGGGAAACGGGTGATACTAGGAACAAAAACTATTTGTTAGACTTAACAATTTTAAAGAAATTAATATATGAAAAATTAATCATAGTCTCATAGATTAACAATAAAGCAACAAAATATCAATCTTATTACACACCAAAAAGTAATTATATTTCTTTATACTCTCTATATATATATACATATATAATATATATATATATATATACATACATATATATATATGTATGGATGGATGGATGGATATATTAATGAATGGATGGATGGAGCGGGTGATGGGTCCAAAAATATCATCCATATCCAACCCGACCCACCACCCGATCCATCCATCACCCGCCCGTCACCCGCTTCACCGCGGGTGATCACCCATTTATTCGGGGCGGGTGGGTGGATAATCCACTCACCCATGGATAATTGCCATCTCTAATTGTGATTTGCCTTTGAAAACACACGTTAGTTCCTTACTTCTTTTTCGATATTTTGAATGGAAATCCGCTGTCTGTTCCTTGCTTTATGTTTCAAGGAACTAATTAATTCCTTTTTTTTTACTTCAGATTTGATACTAAAGGAACATACATGGAACTACTAGAACCCATAGATTTAATGACAACTTTGTAGATGTAGGAACTTGAATAACTTATGGAACGTTGAATCTCTTCTCTATCTCCCTCTCACACATTTCTCCTTTTATTCTCATGTTTGCTCTCATATTTTTATTTCTTCTGTGTCTCCCTCAATCTCTCCTTTTTCATCTCCATATCAACTTATTCTCCCTCAAACTTTTCTTTTTCTTTCCTTAAATCCCCCTCAAATGTTGCATCATCATCAATATTTAAAGTTATAGTAGAGGAACACAACTTGAAGGATTTGGATATATGGCGAACTGATTAGAAAGATAAAGGTATGTAAATGTGATATGAAAGGTTTAGAGGATTTTTGAGATCTTTAAAAATAAATGATGAATAAAAGGTTTGATAATTTAGAGAATGATATTGCTCGATTATACACATAATTGGACATTCACATGTAATGCACTCGGTGTGGGTGGAATGTATAACAAATGAGTTCCTTGAATGAAAAGAACTACACTTTTTACTTACTCTTCCTTTTGACTAATAATCAGCAATATGGACAATAAGGGTAATATTACAAAGAAATCAGTGAGTCATCTATTAAATTTAACTCATGTCTACGCATAAAACATAGAAACAATTGTGGTGACACACATTCATATGGAAGACATCTCACAAAAACTCTACATATGCACGCTAGATGAGTTTGCCATTTAGAGAAAAACAAGACATCATAACTTACTTAACAAAATCATCTCTACAATTTTATATGCCTTTTGAGTGAGAGAAATTTAAATACTTCACTAGATAAACGTAAGGAACGATAGGTGCCATATATTGTTCCCCCTTACTAAGGCATTCAGAACGTCTAGTTGTTAGAATTAGGAACCCACATTTTCTTGAGTTCCTTTCTTGAACATACATTAGACTTATTAATACGTAACTCAGTTTTAGACTTAAAGTCAGATTTGGCCATTAAACATAACTGAGCAGTTCCTTTGTCCCAAAGTTGCTCTTCGAATTCAGATTCTTGTTCCCAAGAGGGACACTCTTTAATATAGTGATCTAAGCTACCACAATTATAGCATCCAGATTCAAATTTTGAATTAGAAGACTTTTTACCTTTGGTTTTGTTCGATTTCAGATTTTTGTACATCCTTTTGAATTTTCGAACAAGTTTCATAGTCTCTTCTACATTAAAGTCTTCCTCTTCTTCTTCCTCTTTATCAGCCTTTAGAGCAAGTGCCCGATTTGTGGAACTGTCACCATATTGAGTTCCTAACTGGAGTTCATGGGTCAACAATGAACCAGCTAGCTGCTCTAGATTGAACTTGGTAAAATCTTTGGTTTCTTGGAGAGCAATTACTTTGGCCATCCATTTCTCCTTTGGCAAGCTCCTTAAAATTTTGCGAACCTATTCCTCAGATGAAATATACTTTCCAAGAGACTCTAACTCGTTAACAATGTTAGAAAATCGATTAAGCATATCACGAATTGCCTCATATGGTTTCATTGCAAAGAGTTCATATTTATTCATTAGTAAATTAATTTTAGACCTTTTAACCTCACTAGTTCCTTCGTGAGTGACTACAAGTAAATCCCATATTTGTTTAGGGGTTTTGCACCCCATGACACAGTTGTTTTCATGAGGTCCAAGACCACAATATAATAGTTGGATAGCTTTAGCATTAATTTCCAATTTCTTATAGTCAATTGAATCAAAATCACAGATGGGTTTAGAAACTACCTCGTTCCTTTCATTTTTGGTTGTGACTTTGAAATCTCTAGCCTCTATGACTCTCCATACCTGATAGTTCTGTGCCTTGATGAAGATCTCCATCCGATTCTTCCAGTATGCGAAGAATTCCCCGTTGAACAATGGAGGTCGTAATGTTGAGTAACCTTCTTCGAGTTCTCGGTAAAATTCATGTTCCTTGGATCTTTTTCTCAATAGGGTTTCCTACTCTTCGTGAGATCTAACTCTGATACCAATTGTTATTTCTATAGGAAAACTACAAGAGGGAGGTGAATTGTATGCGTGGGAGATGAACATAACTTTATGCGGAATTATAAAACAATGAAAGGAACAAGAGAAAGGCACAAGAGATTTTACGAGGAAAAACTTCTTGGGCCCAACAAGAAGAAACAACCTCGACCACCAGGTATTTAAAACTCAACTCTTTCACTATAATAGGCCAAAACACCTTTGTTACAAACCTATTATCTCTCGGGCCACTCTTTGAGTTCCTCTACAAACTCAAGTCCCAACAACAGTTCCCTCTAACTGTTGTTCCTCTCGAACTTCACTCGAAGTTCCTTTCTCTTTCTTTGCTTCACTCAAAGCCTCACACTTTACATGAGTTCACTCAAACCCCTTCCCCAAACTCAAACTATAATAGTTCTTCTCAACTCTTTTCTCAACTCGAAATACAGATAGTAGAATGATAGAAAGTACTAATGAAACAATGAACTCATATGGTAATGAAACTTGGAACTTGGAACTTTGAACTTTGGTGGTACTGACTCAATAAATGTGATACTCAAATTAATACCTTTGTAGATTAATTATCACTTTGTCAGACACCCATTGGAACTTAATTAGACATAAGTATTTATAGCAGTGATTAGATAGAACATGGGATAAAATCATGTGTTAGGGGTAAAAATATTTTCCCATGATGTTCCTCAACTTAAGGAACACGTTCCATTAATTGTCCATGAACACCACGATCTTATTGAACATGTGTTAGAGGATTAATATTGCTTCCTTAATTTTAGCAACTACTTGTGCAATAAATATAAATCTAGTTTTTAATTAAAAAGTATTTTAATTAATAAAACCAAAATTAAATCCTTTTATCAAAATATTATCTTTAAAATTATTTTCTTGAAAACCGAGAAGGATTTTTATTATCTAATAAAAATGCAATCTTTTCCTTAAAAAGATTGTCCTTGAAATTGGATTTTTACTAAATAAAAACGGTTTCCTATAATTAAGGCATTAATCACTCAAACGCCATTAAATAACCGTTGTATTTGTTCAACATATGTATAGTTCCTGTTAAATAGTTAATTCCTTTAACTTAACTCATTAGTGCTAGTTCATCAGTTTTAGACGCATGTTTCCTATACCAGTTCCACTAACATAGTTCCATAGGAACAATTCCTTTATTCAAAGGAGCAGCTCCATAGTTCCAATTCATTACCTTATGACGATCTTTGTTTCTTACATAAGAAACCTAATTACACCATTATGTAACTAAGCTCTTCTTCTCTTGGAGTTCCTACTCAAGAACTTCATTTCACTTGGAATTCCAATTCAGGAACTTCACTTATTATCTTTCTAAAGCACCATTATTAATTCATGAACCTTGCACACATAAAATTTATAAACCTTGTTTGTTATTACTTTAGTTTGTCATCATCAAAACCATATTGGCTCAACATATTCATTTCAATTATGTTTGCGTAGTTCTTTATTTATGGTTAAGTTGAACACTAGTATGAATTAATTCATGATTATGCCTTTAAATTCCAAAATTAATTATTTGATTGTTCTTGCTTAATTGATTGTGCATATTCCAATACTAAATTAGGAATAATTAGTATTGTTATTATTCCATTCTCTTGATCACAACGGGAGTTGAGTTTGGACGGATTTGAGTATTTTAGTTAAGGACATGAAGTATCCACGGGGGTAGGTAGAATGGATTGTTAGAAAGTTAGAGTGTCGTGTTTAATGTCTTTAATTTGCATGGTTTCACGGTAGTAGGCTTGAGTGCATATTAGGAAAGCCATAGATACTCTAGAGAAGTTTATGGTATTTTATAGGGTGTACTTTTCCTTGTGAGCATTTAAATGATTAGTTTAGGGTAGCAATTATTATTGTATTAATTTATGCTTGTGGGGATACTTAACTCTAGAGTCTTTTATTTATATATTGATTAGTGTAGTTGATTCAACCATGATTGACATTAATCTCCCTTAGTTTACCATTACTTGAGGACTAATCATAGAACAACATTCTCTCTGTGGGATCGATCCTGACTTACCCTACTACATTATTAGGAGGATTAGTTAGGTTATTTATTTTTGTTAGGTGTGCAACACGCCTATCAAAATTTGGCGCCGTTGCCGGGGAGATAGTTTGTTTTATTTAGTTTTTTATGATGATGATGATGCGGGTTGGATAGAAAATGAATGTTATGGGATTGATGTTCAAATTATAGGAAAAATCAATGTGATGGATATTTTAAAGGAGGAAGAACCCTTGGTTGAAAGGCCTACTTTGGAGAAGTCTATCAATGAGAGTGAGGTGATTCATGAGTCTTTGTCGGTTCCACCTACTATATTTGAGTCTCATGTTGCTTTCTCTCAAACACTTGACCTCATTCCTTTATTCCCTATATTATATCCTCCATCATTCCATATTTCTCCCTCTTAATGACTTCAATGATCATGTAATTGATGTACATTCAGTTTCTTCCCAACATAATGGGTCATGTAAAAACACTAATAATTTTTCTTTTTCCTTCTTTTGTGAATATAACTTTCTCTTGATTTTCCTTTTTGCAAGTTTTGTAGAGTTTTAGAGCTAATTTATTTTACATTCTCTTTTGTATATTATTTTCTTTTTTGAGAGATCCATGCAGTTGCATTTGACAAATTACTAAGGGCTTTGATGAGCTAATCCTTGGAGGCAACCTAAGTTTTCTAACCTTATTTTTCAAAAAAAAATTAGATTTAGGAAATTTAATATTATTTGATTACTAACATACAAAGTTTGTGCAAATTGTGATCTAGGGGTTGAGTTCCCATTATTAATTGAGATTAATTTCTATGTACTTGATCATATAATGTGTGAGGAGGTTCAACTTCGGCTTTTCACCCACAACACGTATGGTATACTATTTCCTTTCCCCTTCTTCAGGTTCTTGAGAGTCATATCTCATTTTGCCATGTGTGATTGAAGAAGTTGATCCTGTCATGTGGTTGTGGATGTTTCCATTTCCCTTCCCCTCCCTACAGTTCTTTAATTTGTCACATTGAGGACAATGTTTTATTTAGCTTGGGGGAGGATTTACTCTTTGGTTCATGACTTGTATATATTTACATGCTTTGGCATTGTAGGTATGCCTTCTGAAAACCTTAGCTTCTTGAGACCTTACTGGTCCACTAGGGCAACCTAGGGGTTTAAATGGCTTGTTGCGCATGCTAAGTGCAATCGTGATTCCTACTGTTATTTCACTAGGAACAATACAAGAGGGGGGTGAATTGTATTTGTAGAAATAAACGTAACTTTTTGCGGAATTATTAACTTTAAACAAAGAAACAAGCTAAAGGAACACAAGAGATTTTTACGAGGAAAACTTCTTGGGCCCAACAAGAAGAAACAACATCGACCACTAGAGATTTTAAACTCAACACATCCATTAATTTGGCAAAACAACTTTGTTACAACCTAATTCTACTCACGGGCCACACCTGGAGTTCCTAAACTCAAGTTCCTGAACAACTGTTCCCTTAACAGATGTTCCTCTCAACTTCACTTGAAGTTTTCTCACTTTAACTCGCTTCATTCAAAGCTTCTCTCTTACAGAACTTCACTCAAAGTCCCGTTACCCTAAAAACCAAAATTACAATGATCAATAATAGCTTAGTGGAATTAGAGTAAGAAGGCAAAGAACAAATGGCTTTTATGAGAGAATGAAGGCACTGTCACTTTACTTAGTTAAACTCACTAAATCACTTGGTCAGTCACAAATTAGAACTTAATTAGACATTAGTATTTATAGTGGTGATAACTTAGAACGTGGGATTAAAACATGTGTTAGTGGTAAAAGCATTTTCCCATGATGTTCCTTAACTAGAGGAACACGTTCCTTTTTACACCCATGATCCCCATGATCCCCATGATCTCTGTTAAACGTGGGAGATGGAAATTTTACTGCTCCCTTAATTTTAGTAACCACTAAAGCAGTAATTCAAAAATCTGATTTAATTAAAAGCATTTTAATTAATAAAACCGAAATAAAATCCTTTTACCAAAAATATTATCTTTATAAATATTTCCCATAAAAACCGAAAAGGATATTTATTATCTTATATAAATAAAATCTTTTCCTTAAAATCAGATTTTTACTTAAATAAAAAACGGTTTCCTAAAATCTAGGCATAAATTACTCAAGCGGCATAATTAACCGTTGTACTGCTTCATCCTATGTCTTGTTCCTTTTAATAGTTAGTTCTTTTAACTTAATTATGACAGTGCCAGTTCGTTTGTTCCTTACAAAGAAACAAACACTCATTCTCGTTTTAAATTGCCACAGTTCCTTACCATTATTACTCGTTCCTTTACATTGGAACTAGAAACAAAAAGCCTCGCTTTGGTTTTCTTGCTACAATGCTTCTCTTGAGCATCTTCACTTAGTCTTCAAAATCCAACTTGATTTTTTCTTTGAGTTAGTATTCTCTTTGCTCCTTTCATTGATACCTTGTAAAATTCATTCACTTAACAACTTGTTAGTCCAATACTTAGTTTGCATCTTTGTTCCTTTGTCATCATCAAAACTAGGGTTCAACACCTACGAAAGTGAATTAGGATTTATTTCTTTCTTAGTATTAGGAGCATATTAGTTTAGTTTTTGCATTTTTGTTGCATTCATGCATGACATATAATTTAGGAAATTCTTTGATGATTACAAGTATATATGTTTTATTTCATGAGATTGATAATTCATGAGATTTTGGGCATATCTTGGATATTGTAATTAAATTTTACAAGATTGAGTTAGACTTCTTTGACTGCTTCATGGTAAGATTGTTTTGCAACTCGAATGGTTTATGGTAAGATTGGTTGACAATCCCTAATAAAGACTTGCTTTTACTTGGTAAGCATAAGCCCATTGAGGAGTTTTTCAAACCTGATAGACTGACACATCTACATTAGTCTTCTGTTCTCCTTGTGTGAAAGTTCCTCATGGAGTATGACTCTTGAACTTGCCTTGGCGCTCTTTGAGACTTATGTGTCATATGCATGTGTTGATATGATTATGGCGTTCTTTTGATTGTTTTGAGCCTATCAGACATTTTTTCTTTTTATATATATTATTCCCTTTACTTAGCCCATGTTGAGATTTTGATATCCCATTCTCTTGATCAATCTACATTACAAGCCTCTAACCTTTTATGATTTCTCTACCCAAGCCTATCTAAGTGGAGTAGCATTGAAGTTCATGTTTTGAGCTTGTGTTTGTAGTTTTGCGGTAATTATTGGAAGAAAAGATGTTGTAAGTAAATTGGTTGAAATAGTATGGAAGTGCAAAACGAAAACAATGATGAAATACTTCTGAAAAATAAAAAAATAATTTTGACAAAAAAGAAAAAGAAAGTGAAAGAAAGATTGAATAAAAGGTGAATGAAATTTGTTGGAGTTGATAAGGATGGGTACACTAGTGGAAAAATCCCGTCCTATCCGGTCAAAGTCGGGCTTACAGATCCGATTTTGGTCTGAAGCGGGTGGGCCCGGAGCGGCTGGCAAAAAACAACTGATCCGGTTGAAAACCGGATTAGTTACTTATTAACAGATCCGTTTTCACAAAAATCGGACCAATTACTATATAAACTAATCCAGTTACTTAATAAACTGATCTGATTTTTGGTGAAAACCGGATCAGTTTATTAAGTAACTGGTCCGGTTTTTGGTCACATATTAAATAAAAAAAAATTTGCAGGCACCCAACGTTGACTTGGACGAAATTCACAAAATATATTTCACAAAATATCAACAATCCTCAGCCACATATAACGAAATTTAAGAAAAATCAACATATTATCAATATGAAAAATCAGTTAAAACATTACAAAATAAAAAATCACCAACACACACACACAAATTCACCAGACGATGGCGACAGCGAAATTACAAACTAAAAATAAAAATAAAAAACTAAAAATCGAAAAATAGAAAAAAAAAACTAAGAATCGAAAAAAACTAAATATGGAACCCTATATCTTGAATGATGGCGATGACAAAGAAATATAATATGGAATGTTGGTTGAGAGAGGAGAGACGACGACCGAGTGGGGTGGTTTTTCGGTCACGACGGAGTTCGTTTGTTGCGACGACGAGAGGCGATGACGAGAGGAGAGTCGGTAGGTTGCGACGACGAGAGGAGAGAGGTTGGTTGCGACGAAGTCTTCGACGAGCAAGTGGGCTAGTTGTTTGGTTGCGACGAGCAACGGAGTAGGGGTTGATAGAGTGGTGAGAGAGGAGTGGGGAAGATGAGGGGATGGTAGGCTGAGGAGAGAGAGTGGTGAATCTCGAAGTGGGAATTAAGTGGCGTTATTAGGGTTATGGAAGTAGTTTGTAGATGATAATGAGAGGAAAAGAGGGAGGGAATAGGGGGTGAGAGAGGGAAGTGTTAGGGTTTCTAAGAGGGGTAAGAGTTTGGTCAGCGTGAAAATGGGGTTATTTAAGGGGAGAGGTAAGGGAGGTTAAATCTGTTATTGGGCCCAGGCGGTAGTATTACAAGGACGCGTGAAATGAGCTTGAAAACTGATGCGGTCCCCTTCCAATCGGATCAGTTAATTGGCCTAAGATTTTAAACCCAAAAAAATTGAATTTACTGATCCATGTTTGGGAGAACCGGATCAGTTTCATTGTGACATTTAACGTTTTTTCCACTAGTGGTATTATCTTGATTTATCGGCAATGTGTTGTTGAACTTCTAGTAGAAGTTTTTGTGGCATTTACATCTAATGGCCATAAAGTGTTATTTCCTCTACTAGTTGGCATTTAGCACCACATTCCCAAATATTTTTCTCACCCTTACCTTAGCCGTGGTACAACCCTTGTAAGTCCTCATGATCTATATGCATGCTTTTGCCATTTTTAAGTGGAGAATGAGATGATAGTCAAGTTTAATGAAAAAATACTTCATTCGAGTCGACTTGGTATATGTTTGAGTGAAAAAATCATTATCTGTAAAGACATGAGAGAAAGTGTGCTCGACCAAAGTGAGGTTTACCGAGTTCAATTGAGTTTAGCTTGGGGGAAGGGTTGTGGTTGCCCATGGTGAGTCAAGTTGCGAATACACGAGTTTCTATGAGGTTTGATTTTGGTGTATCTTAGTCTAATCTTATAATTATAGTATCTTTCATATTCCCGAATTT
Source organism: Beta corolliflora (assembly GCA_947648045.1). Classification (NCBI taxonomy): domain Eukaryota; kingdom Viridiplantae; phylum Streptophyta; class Magnoliopsida; order Caryophyllales; family Amaranthaceae; genus Beta; species Beta corolliflora. The sequence goes on from CANSZD010003177.1 coordinate 188,620, forward strand.
CATGTCTAGGCGATTGAATGGTTGAACGTATAAGTCTTGTATAGAAGGGAATCTTACTCTTGCCATGTGAATTGGTTTGGTTCGCTTGATGACAAGCAAATTTTTAGTTTGGGAGAGTTTGATAAGTGCATATTCTAATATCATTTAATTGCATAGGTGCATTTTAATTTATTATTAGAGCATTCACATTTAATTTATGCATATTTATATCGTTTTTCATAAGCTACGATGCTTTCTCGGGTTGTTTGGTCCTTTAATGTAATCTCATGTACTTTCTACTCCTATTTAAAGACATGATGATTAAGGCACTTGGATGACCTTTAAAACGATATATCATGTGCCCAAAACGGATTGGAATTGAAGAAGATACAAACGACTTTGTGTACTTGTGCGAAATATGATACCTCTTCACCATTTTGCCCATATATTTTGATACAAAAATGCTAATGGTGTAATTAAAAATGGGTTGGAAACAAGACTACCAGGGCTTTCCAACGATACACTACATGTGCAAAATAAAGCTCCGGATCAAAAGTTATAGGTGTTCGAAGTTGAGATGAAGAATCTGATAGTTACAGGCTAACACGTCCGTGTCATTCTTGAGACTCCCGTGTCACCATGATTTCTTCGAGGCAGTAGCTTTTCCATCATAGGATATTTATGTATTAGCAGGTCAACACGTCCGTGTCATTATTCACACGCCATGTTGGTAAGCTCCGTAGCGCGTTTTATTTAGCCGGTTTTGTTATTTTAGGAAGCTATAAATACTCTTTTATTTATTTGATGACGAGATATAGAGTTCATTGGATACACTTTTTACGCTTTCTAGAGAAAAGTTAAAGAGAGAAACTTGGAGATCTACCGTAACATCCGACCCATCCGGGGTCGAGTATATTGTCACCAATGCGCATCCAGGGCCAACAACTGTCCTCAATAACCAACACAAGTTCTTCCGGCGCATTTTTTCCTCACTGATGCGCACCCTGAGAAACTTCCCAGGAGGTCACCCATCCCTAGACTACTCCCAGCCAAGCACGCTTAACTGTGGAGTAACTAAGGAAATGAGCTCTCTAAAAGAAAGATGCATCTTGTTGGAATGAGTAGCCTGCTAAATCCCTTTACAGCAATCATGAGGGGTATTACATCTACATTGTTCTCCAAGACTCTACCTTTCTTCCGTTAATTCAACTATTTATTTTCTCTTTCTTTTCTCTTTGTTTATTATTATGAGTTTTAATTATTGTTCTCTAGTTTGTTTATTCATTTTAATTATATTTGAGTAGTTCTTTATCTATGGTTAAGTTGAACCCTAGTATGAATAAATTCATGATGATGCCTTTAAATTCCCAAATTAATTATTTGATTGTTCTTGTTTAATTGATTATGCATATTCCTATACGAAATTAGGGATAATTAGTATTGTTATTATTTCGTTGTCTTGATCACAACGGGAGTTGGGTTTTGACGGATTTGAGTATTTTCATTAAGGACATGAAGTATCCACAGGAGTAGGTAGAATGGAGTGTTAGGAAGTTAAAGTGTCGCGTTTAATGTCTTTAATTTGCATGATTCCACGGGAATAGGCTTGAGTGCATATTAGGGAAGCCATAGATACTCAGGAGAGGTTTATGGTATTTTATAGGGTGTACTTTTCCTTGTGAGCATTTAAAGGATTAGTTTGGGGTAGCAATTATTATTGTATTAAATTGTGCTAGTGGGGATACTTAACTCTAGAGTCTTTTATTTATATATTGATTAGTGTAGTTGATTCAACCATCATTGATATTAATCTTCTTTAGTTTTACCATTACTTACGAACTAATCACAGAAAAACATTATCTCTGTAGGATCGATTCTGACTTACTCTACTACATTATTAGGAGGATTAGTTAGGTTATTTATTTTAGTTAGGTGTACGACACGCCTATCAAATTTTGGCGCCGTTGCCGGGGAGATAATTTGATTTATTAAGTTTTTATTATTGGTGAGACTAGACGTATATAAAAATTTTATCCTTTCTTTTGTGAATATATATATATTTTTCCCCTTTTTCATATCATGGAGTCATATTATTATTTTGATGGGGATATTTCTTCTGATAGACAACATATTCATAATCCTTGTGGTTCTCATGTTTATAGTCTTGATGCATCATATCAAAATTCTCCCAATTTTTGCATGAGTTTTCATGAATAATTATATATGTTCCATGAACCCAATATTCTTGCTTGTAATTCTAGAGTAATTTTTTCTCTTACTTAATATTAGAATTAATGGTTTTGGAAATACTATTATAGACTTGGCAATTCTGTTGGTCCTAACCATGGAATTAAAATTTGGGATATGTGCCTATTGATTTATGAGGGTTAAAATGAAGAAACTAGGGTGGTGTTTGATTCTATGTCTAATGGGAAATTTCTAACCCAATCACCAGTTATTGTTGGGATTTAATTGACTGATTGGCTAAGAATAACTATAAGTGAGATATGTCTTTATCTGCTAGACCAACCCCACAACCCCATAGGTGTATTACAACACCTTATTTTACGAATTGTCACTCTACTTCTCATGCTATTTATTCGTGTGATTGCGACATTAGTGGATTATTTTAACCCCTCACCCCAATATAAATTTGATTATTCTACTAAAAATTCTCATCCCCAACGAACCGTATATTTATGATGATGATGATGCGGGTTGGATAGAAAATGAGTGTTGTGGGATTGATGTTCAAATTATAGGTAAAATCAATGTGATGGATATTTTAAAGGAGGAAGAACCCTTGGTTGAAAAGCATACTTTGGAGAAGTCTATCAATGAGAATGAGGTGATTCACGAGTCTTTGTCGGTTGCACCTACTGTTTTTGAGTCTCATGTTCCTTTCTCTCAAAACTTGACCTCATTCCTTCTTTCCCTGTATTATATCCTCCATCATTCCTTATTTCTCCCTCTTAATGACTTCTATGATCATGTAATTATTGTGCATTCGGTTTCTTCCCAACATAATGGGTCATGTAAAAAGACTAATAATTTTTCTTTTTCCTTCTTTTGTGAATATAACTTTTTCTTTGATGTTCCTTTTTGTAGGTTTTGTAGAGTTTTAGAGCTAATTTATTTTTCATTCTCTTTTGTATATTATTTGTTTTTTGTGAGATGCATGTAGTTGCATTTGACAAACTATTAAGGGCTTTGATAAGCTATTCATTTCCAGGGAGGCAAACCAAATTTTCTAACCTTATTTTCTAAAAAAAATATAGATTTAGAAAATTTTATTTTATTTGATTACTAACTTATAAAGTTTGTGTAAATTGTGATCTCGGGTTGAGTTCCTATTATTCAATGAAATTAATTTCTAAGTACTTGATCTTATAATGTGTGAGGAGGTTCAACTTCGGCTGTTCACCCACAACATGTATGGTATACTCTTTCCTTTCCCCTTCTTCAAGTTTTTGAGAGTCACATCGCTTTTTGCCATTTATTTTAGTCTAACTTGATTGTGTGATTCAGGAAGTGGATCCTGTCATGTGGTTGTGGATGTTTCCATTTCCCTTCCCCTCCCTACAGTTCTTTGTCACATTGAGGACAATGTTTTATTTAGCTTGGGGGAGGATTTCCTCTTTGGGTCATGACTTGTATATATTTGCATGCTTTGGCTTTGTTGGTATGCCTTCTGAAAACCTTTACGAGACCTTACTCGTCCACTAGGGCAGCCTAGGGGTTTAAAGGGCTTGTTTCACATGCTAAGTGCAATTGTGATTCCTACGAAAGTGAGTTAGGATTTATTTCTTTCTTAGTATTAGGAGCATATTAGTTTAGTTTTTGCATTTTTGTTGCATTCATGCATGGCATATAATTTAGGAAATTATTTGATGATTACAAGGTATATATGTTTTATTTCATGAGATTGATAATTCATGTGATTTTGGCATATCTTGGATATTGTAATTAAAATTTACAAGATTGAGTTAGACTTCATTGACCGCTGCATGGTACGATTGTTTTACAACTTCAATGGTTTGTGGTAAGATTGGTTGACATTAAGGATTTTTTCAAACCTGATAGACTGACACATCTACATTAGTATTCTGTTTTTCTTGTGTGATAGTTCCTCATGAAGTATAACTCTTAAACTTGCCTTGGCACTTTTTTGAGAGTTATGTGGCATATGCATGTGTTCAAATGATTGAGGCGTTATTTTGATAGTTTTGAGCCTATCATACATTTTTCTTATTATACATATTATTCCCTTTAATTAGCCCATGTTGAGCTTTTGATATCCCATTCTCTTGATCAATCTACATTACAAGGCTCTAGCCTTTTATGAATTCTTTGCCCAAGCCTTGCTAAGTGGAGTAGCATTGAAGTTCATGTTTTGAGCTTGTATTTGTAGTTTTGCGGTAATTAATGGAAGAAAAGATGTTCTTTGAAAATTGGTTGAAATAATATGGAAGTGCAAAACGAAAAGAATGATGAAATAATTATGAAAAATAATTTTGACAAAAAAGAAAAAAAAAAGTGAAAGAAAGATTGAATAAAAGGTGAATGAAATTTATTGGAGTTGATAAGGATGGGTATTATCTTGATTTATTGGCAATGTGTTGTTAAACTTCTAGTAGAAGTTTTTGTGGCATTTACATCTAATGGCCATAAAGTGTTATTTCCTCCACTAGTTGGCTTTTAGCACCACATTCCCAAATATTTTCCCTACTCTTACCTTAGCCGTGGTACAACCCTTTTAAGTTCTCATGATCTGTATGCATGCTTTTTCCATTTTTAAGTGGAGAATGAGACGATAGTCAAGTTTAAAGAAAAAATACTTCATTCGAGTCGACTTGGTATATGTTTGAGTGAAAAAATCATTATGTATAAACTCATGAGAGAAAGTCCGCTCGATTAAAGTAAGGTTTACCGAGTTCAATTGAGTTGAGCTTGGGGCAAGGTGTGGTTGCCCATGGTGAGTCAAGTTGCGAATACATGAGTTTCTGTGAGATTTTATTTTGGTCTATCTTAGTATAATCTTATAATTATTGTATTTTTCATATGTCCGAATTTCATGTCTTGGCGACTGAATGGTTGAACGTATAAGTCTTGTATAGAAGGGCATCTTACTCTTTCCTTGTGTATTGGTTTGGTTCGCTTGAGGTCAAGCAAATGTTTAGCTTGGGAGAGTTTGTTAATTGCATATTGTAACATCATTTAATTACATAGGTGCATTTTCATGTATTATTAGAGCATTCACATTGCATTTATGCATATTTATGTCCTTTTTCATACGCTACGGTGCTTTCACGGGTTGTTTGATCTTTTAATGTAATCTCAGGTACTTTATATTCCTATTTTAAGACATGATGATTAAGGCACATGGATGACCTTTAAAACGATATATCATGTGCCTAAAATGGATTGGAATTGAAGAAGATACAAACGGCTTTGTGTACTTGTGCGAAATATGACACCTCTTCACCATTTTGCTCATATCTTTTGATACAGAAATGCTAATGATGTAATTAAAACTGGGTTAAAAACTAGATTTCAAGGGATTTCCAACGATACACTACATGTGCGAAATAAAGCTCCGGATCAAAAGTTAAAGTTGTTCGAAGTTGAGATTTAAAATATTATAGCTACAGGCCAACACGTCCATGTCATTCTTGAGACGCCGGTGTCACCTTGATTTCTTCAAGGTAGTAGCTTTTCTTTCGTAGGATATTTTTGTAGTAGCAGGGCAACACGTCTGTGTCATTGTTGACACGCCGTGTTGGTCTGTTCCGTAACGCGTTTTATTTTGTCGGTTTTGTTATTTTAGGAAGCAATAAATACTCTTTTATTTATTTGATGACGGGATAAATAGTTTATTGGATACACTTTTTACATTTTCTAGAGAGAAGTTAGAGAGAGAAACTTGTAGATCTACATTGCTCTCCAAGACTCTACGTTTCTTCCATTAATTCAAGTATTTATTTTCTCTTTCTTTTCTCTTTGTTTATTATTAGGAATTTTAATTATTGTTCTCTAGTTTGTTTATTCATTTCAATTATGTTTGAGTAGTTCATTATCTGTGGTTAAGTTGAACCCTAGTATGACTTAATTCACGATTATGCCTTTAAATTCCCAAATTATGTATTTGATTGTTCTTGCTTAATTGATTGTGCATATTCCAATACGAAATTAGGGATAATTAGTATTGTTATTTTTCAATTTTCTTGATCACAACGGGAGTTGGGTTTTGACGGATTTGAGTATTTCAATCAAGAACATGAAGTATCCACAGGAGTTGGTAGAATGGATTGTTAGGAAGTTAGAGTGTTGCGTTTAATGTCTTTATTTTGCATGATTCCACGGGAGTAGGCTTGAGGGCATATTAGGGAAATCATAAATACTCGGGAGAGGTTTATGGTATTTTATAGGGTGTACTTTTCCTTGTGAGCATTTAAATGATTAGTTTGGGGTAGCAATTATTACTGTATTAATTCATGCTAGTGGGGATACTTAATTCTAGAGTCTTTTATTTATATATTGATTAGTGTAGTTTTTTTTAAAGAGATATTTCATTAATTGAAAGCCAAACGGCATCTACAATAAGTATTAAAGAAAAACAAGATATAATCAGAGAAGATCAAATCAAATTCGTCTTCGAAGAAACTACAATCAACCAGATCGAGCAATATAGCGCATCCCCCTTGTATTTGCTGAATCACGCATCTATTGATGGAGAAGTCTATCATTCTGATGTAGTTTGGGGAAGAAAATTCTTGATTTAACCATGTTGACCGCATCCGAATTTCCAATACTTCGATGTTGATGAACCTGAACTTCAACCAATATGAACAATTTCTCATACCAATTTTTAAACTTCCACGTGGGAAGAGAATAAAACCAAACTCCAAACTCCTATGAAATGAGAGAAAGAACCCGAAAATTGGGTAGAAAACTCTCAAAAAGAGAGAGAATGGAAGATAATTAATAACAAAAATAATGATAACTAAAAGAAAAAAGAAGAATTGGCGGTTACCACCATTGAAAGGATGATGGTAGCCCCAAACTAGAAGAAAAGGATTAGGGTTTTTTGAAGAGGAAGAGGAGAGAGGGGAGAGGAGGAGGCTAGATGTACGTCAACTTAGTAATCCAATAATCTGCGATTAGTGTAGTTGATTCAACCATCATTGACATTATATTAATGTCCTTTAGTCTTACCTTTACTTAAGGACTAATCACTAAACAACATTCTCTCTGTGGGATCGAACCTGACTTACCCTACTACATCATTAGGAGGATTAGTTAGGTTATTTATTTTTGTTAGGTGTGCAACACACCTATCAAATTTTGGGGCCGTTGCCGAGGAGATAGTTTGTTTTATTTAGTTTTTATTGTTGGTGAGACTAGACTGTGTATAAAAAAATGTTCCTTTCTTTTCTGAATATATATATATTTTTCCCCTGTTTCGTATCATGGAGTCATATTATTATTTTGATGGGTATATTTCTTCTGATAGGCAACATATTCATAATTCTTATAGTTCTCATGTTTATAGTCTTGATGCATCATATCAAAATTCTCCCCAATTTTTGCACGAGTTCTCATGAATTACCATATATGTTCCATGAACCCAATATTCTTATTAGTAATTATAGAGCAATTTTTTCTCTTCCTCAGTATGCGAATTAATTGTTTTGGAAATACTATTATAGACTTGGCAATTTTGTTGGTCCTAACAATGGAATTGAAATTCAAGATATGTCCCTAGTGATTTATAATGGTTTAAATGAAGAAACTAGGGTTGTGTTCGATACTATGTCTAATGGGAAATTTCTAGCCCAATCACCAGTTATTGTTGGGATTTAATTGAGTGGTTGGCTAAGAATAATTATGAGCGGGATATGACTTTGTCTGGTAGACCAACCCCACAACCCATAGGTGTATTAAAACACCTTCTTATTCTTCGAATTGACACTCTACTTCTCATGATATTTGTTCGTGTAATGTGACATTAGTGAATGATTTTAACCCCTCACCCCAATATTTAAATTGATTATACTACTCAAAATTCTCATCCCCAACGAACTGTATATTTATGATGATGATGATGCGGGTTGGAGAGAAAATGAGTGTTATGGGATTGATGTTCAAATTATAGTAAAAATCCATGTGATGGATATTTTAAAGGAGGAAGAACCCTTGGTTTAGAAGCCTACTTTAGAGAAGTCAATCAATGCGAGTGAGGTGATTCATGAGTCTTTGTCGGTTCCACCTACTGTTTTTGAGTGTCATGTTCCTTTCTCTCAAATACTTGACCTCATTCCTTCTTTCCCTATATTATATCCTCCATCATTTCTTATTTCTCCCTCTTAATGACTTCTATGATCATGTAATTGATGTACATTCGGCATCTTCCCAATATAATGGTCATGTAAAAAGACTAATAATTTTTCTTTTATCTTCTTTTGTAAATATAACTTTTTCTTTGATTTTCTTTTATGCAGGTTTTGTAGAGTTTTAGAGCTAATTTATTTTACATTCTCTTTTGTATATTATTTTCTTTTTTGTGAGATGCATGCAGTTCCATTTGACAAACTACTAAAAGCTTTGATGAGCTATTCCTGGGAGGCAACCCAAGTTTTCTAACCTTATATTTTTTTTAATTTTAGATTTAGGAAATTTTATTTTATTTGATTACTAACTTATAAAGTTTGTGCAAATTGTGATCCAGGGTTTGAGTTCCCATTATTCATTGAGATTAATTTCTAAGTACTTTATCTTATAATGTGTGAGGAGGTTCAACTTCGGCTTTTCACCCACAACACGTATGGTATAATCTTTCCTTTACGCATCTTCAAGTTCTTGAGAGTCGTATCTCTTTTTGCCATTTAGTTTGGTTTAACTTGATTGTGTTATTGAGGAAGTTGATCCTGTCATGTGGTTGTGGATGTTTTCATTTCCCTTCCTCTCCTTACAGTTCTTTGTCACATTGAGGACAATGTTTTATTTAGCTTGGGGGTGGATTTCCTCTTTGGGTCATGACTTGTATATATTTGCATGCTTTGGCTTTGTGGGTATGCCTTCTGAAAACCTTCACGAGACCTTACTCGTCCACTAGGGCAGCCTAGGGGTTTAAAGGGCTTGTTGCACATGCTAAGTGCCATCGTGATTCCTACGAAAGTGAGTTAGGATTTATTTCTTTCTTAGTATTAGGAGCATACTAGTTTAGTTTTTGCATTTTTGTTGCATTCATGCATGGCATATAATTTAGGAAATTGTTTGATGATTACAAGGTGTATATGTTTTATTTCAAGAGATTGATAATTCATGAGATTTGGGCATATCTTGGATATTGTAATTAAATTTTACAAGATATTAGACTTCATTGACCGCTTCATGGCATGATTGTTTTGCAACTCGAATGGTTTGTGGTAAGATTGGTTGACATTCCCCAAGAAAGACTTGATTTTACTTGGAAAGCATAAGCCCATTAAGGATTTTATCGAACCTGATAGACTAACACATCTACATTAGTGTTATGTTTTTCTTGTGTAATAGTTCCTCATGAAGTATGACTCTTGAACTTGCCTTGACACTCTTTGAGACTTATGTGGCATATGCATGTGTTAATATGATTGAGGCGTTCTTTTGATGGTTTTGAGCCTATCATACATTTTTCTTTTTATATATAGTTTTCCCTTTAATTAGCCCATGTTGAGCTTTTGATATCCCATTCTCTTGATCAATCTACATTACAAGGCTCTAGCCTTTATGATTTATTTACCCAAGCCTTACTAAGTAGAGTAGCATTGAAGTTCATGTTTTGAACTTGTGTTTGTAGTTTTGCGGTAATTATTGGAAGAAATGATGTTGTAAGAAAATTGGTTGAAATAATATGGAAGTGCAAAACGAAAAGATTGATGAAATAGTTCTGAAAAATAATTTTGACAAAAAAGCATAAAAAAAGTGAAAGAAAGATTGAATAAAAGGTGAATGAAATTTGTTGGTGTTGATATGGATGGGTATTATCTTGATTTATTTGCAATATGTTACTGAAATTCTAGTAGAAGTTTTTGTGGCATTTGCATCTAATGGCGATAAAGTATTATTTCCTCCACTAGTTGGCTTTTAGCACCACATTCACAAATATTTTACCCACCCTTACCTTAGCCGTGGTACAACCTTTGTAAGTTCTCATGATCTATATGCATGCTTTTGCCATTTTTAAGTGGAGAATCAGACGACAGTCAAGTTTAAAGAAAAATACTTCATTCGAGTCGACTTGGTATATGTTTGAGTGAAAAAATCATTACCTATAAACACATGATGGAAAGTGTACTCGACTAAAGCGAGGTTTACCAAGTTCAATTGAGTTTAGCTTGGGCCAAGGGTTGTGGTTGCCTATGGTGAGTCAATTTGCGAATACATGAGTTTCTATGAGGTTTGATTTTGGCCTATCTTAGTCTAATCTTATAATTATAATATTTTTCATATGCCCGAATATCATGTCATGGAGATTGAATGGTTGAAAATGTAAGTCTTGTATAGAAGGGCATCTTACTCTTCCCTTGTGAATTGGTTTGGTTCACTTGAGAGCAGGTAAATGTTTAGCTTAGGAGAGTTTTATAAGTTCATATTCTCACATCATTTAATTGCATAGCTGCATTTTCATGTATTATTAGAGCATTCACATTGCATTTATGCATATTTATGTCCTTTTTCATAAGCTACAGTGCTTTCACGGTTGTTTGGTCCTTTAATGTAAACTTATGTACTTTAGACTCCTATTTGAAGACCTGATGATTAAGGCACTTGGATGACCTTCAAAACGATATATCATGTGCCCAAACGACTTCGTGTACTTGTGCGAAATATGACACCTTTTCACCATTTTGCTCATATCTTTTGATACCAAAATGCTAATAATGTGATTAAAACTGGGCTGGAAACTAGACTTCAAGGGCTTTCCAAAGATACATTACATGTGCGAAACAGAGCTCCAAATCAAACGTTATAGCTGTTCGAAGATGAGATGAAGAATTTGATAGTTAGAGGCCAACACGTTCGTGTCATTCTTGAGATGCCCGTGTCACCATGATTTCTTCGAGGCAATAGCTTTTCTGTCGTAGGATATTTATGTAGTAGCAGGTCAACACGTCTGTGTCATTTTTGACACGCCGTGTTGGTCAGCTCCGTAGCGCGTTTTATTTATTCGGTTTTGTTTTTTTAGGAAGGTATAAATACTCTTTATTTATTTGATGACGAGATATAGAGTTTATTGGATACACTTTTTACAGTTTCTAGAGATATAAGTTAGAGAGAAAAACTATTAGATATACATTGTTCTCCAATACTCTACCTTTCTTCCATTAATTCAAGTATTTATTTTCTCTTTCTTTTCTCTTTGTTTATTTTTATGAATTTTAATGATTGTTTTTTAGTTTGTTTATTCATTTCAATTATGTTTGAGTAGTGCTTTATCTATGGTTAAGTTGAACCCTATTATGAATTAATTAATAATTATGCCTTTAAATTCTCAAATTAATTATTTGATTGTTCATGCTTAATTGATTGTGCATATTCCAATACGAAATTAGGGATAATTAGTATTGTAACACCACGTTTTTTTTTCGCTAATATTTTATTCAAGTTATTTTCCCTTAATTATTATTTTCTGTTAAAATTATAATATTTTACTTCTTAAAAATATTATATCTTATATCATTTGTTTTTCAACTTTTAAAATGTTATATTTATATAAATTATTTTGTTAGAAATTATATATTTTATAGTATTTAAATTTGCGCGTTTGAGCTACGTATTTCATCTTATAGTTTGTTGTCGCGTTTTGGGCCGTTTGCGTAACGAAAATTAGACTGACCACCCTTGTGTTTATGCTGGCTGAAAATCAGTGGGAGGGAGGAGGAAATGAAGTGTCTTATGTTATTCTTGTAATCCGCATCATTAAAGACCCATTACCTCCCATCATTAAGCCACCTTTGTAACCCCCATTATCTCCTTAATATTAGCCACCTCTTGGGTGCATCTCTTGACAGAAAATTCAGTGGGTTTATTTTCCCCTGCTGCCGTGAGTAGGAGGAGAAAAGGCTGAAAGTTCATCTTTGTTCCTCTCACAAAATCACCCTTTTTACTCTATTCTTTTCACACTAAAATATCTACATTTTCTTTCCATAATTCTTGGGTTTCTAAGTATATCTTTGTGACTAGAAGAGAAGCATTTGGAGGACGCAAGGGCGCAAGGAGAAGACGTTTAGATCAATCGGCTTCACTCCTCCAGTTGGTCCAGGTAACTAACGGTTTCCTAGAGCGGTTAGAATTCATATAGGAATTATATTAGTTTTAATAGTTAAGTTGGGTTATATGGGTATAATATCATGTATAGTTTGGGTAAATTTTTGGTATATTGGGACATAGTTATATTAAACTTCATGTTGGACTTGAGACTGTATATTGTGGATATGTGTAGTAATATTTTATTAAAATTGTTGTTCATCCCGTTTAAGAAAACTTAGTTTCACTACTGTATGCACTAATTAGTTTGGTTTGTTTTGATTTGATGTAGGAGCTTGTGCTATTCTTGTTACCTTCTTGTTAAATGAGATTATGATTATAAAATGCTAATTGTGAGTATGTAGTTTTAGTTTCTAGCATGTTTAGTTGTTGTGGGTGTTGTTGGGTTGTTTTGTTGCGTTTTAGCATCATCGTCGCTACCTATCTACGCTTGTTGCCGCTACATGTGGGCAGCACTGCTTGGTGTTCTAACCGCTAGAGCTGCGATGGCAGCCATGATTGGTACTCCGTGCACCACTACTGAAGCCACTACGAGCGGTTGTTTGTATAATATATGCTTTTGTTTCTGGCCTGCTGTGTCTTGTAGTTGTGCATTGCTTCCTTGTTGGTTGATGATTCGACAGTTATGGATTGCCAAGGCCCTCCTCTCATAAGTTTTGAGCATTTGTTTTGGGTAGAATATAAAATAGTTTAATGACTTACCTATTGTATGTTTAAGTTGTTGTCATGATGAATTTGCAGATTATTGTATTCTCGTGGTTATTGTGGTTTTACTTAGTTATATTCTGTTATGGTTTTGCTTTGATGTTGTGACTAAGTACTTAGGAAAGTTAGTATTGGTCATGCTAAGCAATTTCTTGTAGTAAGGTTATATCTCCATGATTGTCTAAGTTACAAATTAAACTAGTATTATCTATATGTTATTTGTTGTATTTTTGGCTAAATTATTGGTGAATTGTTATAGTTTGAGTTCCTGGAAATATTTTCAAGTTATTACAAATATTTCTATTTATTTTATAATTTCATGAAGAACTAAGTTATACTTCGGAGATAATAATACTATTATTATTATGAAAAGAATGTTATTTTTTTTAAATGAATTCTTGGGTTGCGATCCTAGATTTCTGCTGATTTTGGTGTAAGGCCTTAAGGGCATCCGCTTGAGTTGATAATGATTTATTGATGATTATGAGTATTATTTTTATTATTATTATTGTTTGAGAGCAAGATTATCCGGAGGGACGTAATCCCGAGGTGAAGAACATGCAAACCATAGGACGTAATCCTAGGTATACCTTGGTTTTGTTGTCGTCCGAGAGGTCGGTGGGGACGTAATCCTACACCGCATCGGGAGTATGGCCATTCTTAGACACAGGCAGTAGGGAACGTAACCCATAGACTGTCTGGAGGTTGTCTGACATTACCATAGGAAGTGGGTTGTCCACTAGCGTTCAGCTCTCTCTCTCAACCATCATTGACATTAATCTCCTTTACCATTGACTAATCACATAACTACATTCTCTTTGTGGGGTCGACCCTGGTTTACCCTATTCATTATTAGGAGGATTAGTTAAGTTATTTATTTTTGTTAGGTGTGCGACACGACTATCAGTTGATGAAAAGGCGTTACTAACCCATATTTTGACCCCTAACATGATTAGTATTCGACCCAACCCGTAAATAGTCCAAATCCGTATTTGACCCGACTCGTATTTACCAAACCCAAAACTCCCCTCCTCGACAGTTGACTAGACTACGAATGATAGATAAAATAAATGAATAAAATTCTCAAAAATAGTTTGAACACTTAAGAAATCAATCACTCCTCTCGCGAGTGTTCAATTAATATTATTAATACACCTCTTTACCTCTTCTAGCATCTTCCTAAACCCGCATTTAAATATATGGTTACAACTTATATATTTTGAAACAGATGAAGTATATATAATAAAAGGAACTAAATTAAGATTGATGCATCTGTTACTCCAATCTGTACACAAGCTCAAAATTCAATATAAGTTTGGGAGACCGACTTGTCACTTCTTTCTAGGAAGTGTTGTTTAGTGTTCTTGGTACATCGATTAGATAACTATCGCATGTGTTCTAGTCATGATAAGAGAAATAAAAGTAATGAAATTTGAAAAAATCCTAACCTATAAAATTATATCCCCTTGATTCTTTTTAATTTACTTCCTTTACTAGTTTTGAAGCCTGTGCGTTGCACAGGTTGTTTTTATTTTATTTTGTGCAAAATTTTTGTTAGTATTGTTGATATTTTGTTGCTTTGAAATGAGATTTTTCAACACCATTGTATTTAATTATTAAAAAAACTAATATGAACCCGGTGCACACTAATTAGTGTGCACCCGAACCATATCACATGAGTTGAGGGAAATGTTGCAATAGTAATGATTACGACTTTCAGTTTTTGCCGCCTTCAGTTTTTCTCTCTCCTCAGATTTTCTCTCTCCTTTGATAACTTCTTCTAACTCCTTCTTTCTCTTATAACTTCTGCATTTTCTCTATCATTAATAACTTTTCATCTTCTCTGCCCTAACTTCTTCATTTTCTCTCTCTTCAAGTTTAGTTCTGTGTATTTTTCTCTGCGCTAACTTCTTCATTTTCAGTTTTTTCGTTCAGTTCTGTGTAATTTCTTCATTTGAATTTAGCAATGAGAAGAAAGACGATCGCTAGTCGCAATTTCGCAAAACGTAGTGGTTTGCGTTCGTCTCTTGGTGGTGGTCGTGCACAGGAATCGAAGTTGCCTGGTGTTAGTGAAACTGCTCAGACTGATGGTAATTATGTTGTTGATTTTCGTTTTACTTTAATTTCTTATAATTTTTGGAGTTTTGATGTTTTTTTAGTTGAAATTACTTTTCGTTCATTTTTGTGCGATTTTTATTGTTTGTATGATAAATTTATGTTGATTTTTGAGTGTTTTGATGTTGATGTTTGTGTCTTGTAGTTAATTTTTGACTTTGTTATTACTTGTAATTTTGTGCTTTCGTTAGTTTTCGTGTTTGTAATAATTGATTTTTTGTTGTATATAATGTTTGTTTTACTCTCATTCTGTCTTATACTATTTTTTAGGTTTATATTTTTGTGAAATAATTTGTAATTGTGTTATTCTTGTGATGATATAGTATATTTTGACATGATATAGTTTGTTATGTAAATATATAGTGTATTTGTAATTATACTACTTTTTGTTAGTCTTGACTTTTGAAATGATAGTGTATTTTGAAATGATATAGTGTGTTTAAAAATGATATAGTGTATTTTGAAATGATATAGTGTTGCTGTGATAGTTCTTTGGCAATGTTTTGGATGATAGTGTATATTGACATCATATAGTGTGTTTTGACATTATAGTGTATTTTGAGATGATATTGTGTAGTTTGACATGATATAAGTGTTATGATAGTGCATTTTGCCATGATATAGTATGTTTTGACATGATGTAGTGTGTTTTATTATGATATAGTGTATGTTCTGAACAATTGTTTTTTTGTTGCTGAGCACCCTGGATATGATTCTGGTAATCCATCTACTGAACATCAGGATCGAAGAAGGGATCGGGTACACTAGTGGAAAAACAAGGCAGGGCTGCGGTCAAAATAGCCCTAAGGGCTGCGTTTTTGGCCAGCAGCCCTTTCCATAGCAGCCCTTCAATAATTAAGAAGGGCTGCGGTTTTTAACCGCAGCCCTTCACAACGAAGGGCTGCGATTCAGGCCAAAAACGCAGCCCTTCTAGGTTTGGAAGGGCTGCGTTTTTTTGGCCTGAACCGCAGCCCTTCTCTAAATGAAGGGCTGCGGTTTTATGCCTAAACCGCAGCCCTATATAAGTGAAGGGCTGCGATTTAGGCTAAAAACCGCAGCACTTTACATTCAATTTTTTTTTTTTAAAATAAATTGCACCCCCCACCCTCGCCCACCGCTTGCAGCCCCAAGACACCCCACCCCCGCCCACCCCAAGCACTCCCACCCCCACCCCACCCCACCCCCCCCGCCCACCCCAAAGATCCCCACCCCCTGCCCACCCCCGCACGCCCAAAGACACCCCACCCCCGCCCACCCTAGCACCCCCCCCCTCTCGCCCACCCCCCCCCAAAGACACCCCACCCCCGCCCACCCCCAAGACCCCCACCCCCGCCCACCCCAAAGACCCCCACCCCCGCCCACCCCCGCCCCCCCAAGACACCCCACCCCCCGCCCACCCCAAAGCCCCCCCCCCCCCTGCCCCCTCGCCGGCCCAAAGACACCCCACCCCCGCCCACCCCAAGACTCCCCCCCGCCTACCCCCCGGCCCCAAAGACACCCACCCCCCGCCCAACCCTTCACTCCCACCCCGCCCCACACCCCGCCCACCACCCGCACTCCCCCGCCCCCGCCCTCGACCCCGCCCCCCCCCCCACCCCACCCTCTTCACTCCCTGCACCCCCACTTGACCCCACCCTCTCGCCACCTCCTCCACCCATTGCTGCCCAGCCACCCCAAAGACCTCAACCAGCCCCATATGCCCACCCAAGCTCCACCCACCATGGCCCCCCCCACCCCACCCCCACCCAAAACCTCCATTCGACACAAAAAAAAATCGATCAAATTGCAATAATAATATATGACAAGTTTTTGAACGTAATATAATAATTAACTTTAAATATGTATATATTTAATAATGTAAAAAGTGTACATAGAATTGATACAAACTAGTAGATGTATCATAAGCAATCATCGCAAATGTGGGACGCCAACTTATCCCGAACTTCATGTAATTCGTCTGTGGTGAAGGCCCTCAAACGTGGTGTGTTATTCATATAAACCTTGCAAAAGAACCAAGGAATAAACACATAATATAAGAATTCAATCATTTACCGTAGTTAGTAGTTCTAAAAATGACATATACCTTCCCGAAATTCAATCAAAAACAAATGCAAGCCTAAAACTCTACACACTAGTTATATTATACCTTATATTATCATATTGAAAAAGAAAATGGAGTTAAATGAAGCGATAAGTACGAATTGGACGCGAAAAGGCAAAAATAGGCCTAAAATGCCCTTTTCGTTCCCAAAATTCAACCTACAACAATTGCAAACCTAAAAATCTACACAATAGTTACATTATGCCTCATATTATCATGTTCAAAATGAATTTGGGGTTAAATGACTCGATAAATACGATTTGGAAGCGTAAAAGGCAAAAATAGGCCTAAAAATGACATTTTCGTTCCCAAAATTCAACCTACAACAATTGCAAACCTAAAAATCTACACAATAGTTACATTATACCTCATATAATCATGTTCAAAAAGAATTTGGGGTTAAATGACTCGTTAAGTACGATTTGGAAGCGAAAAGGCAAAATAGGCCTAAAATGCCCTTTTCGTTCCCGAAATGCAACCAACAACAAATGCAAGCCTAAAACTCTACACAATAGTTACATCATACCTCATATAATCATGTTCAAAAAGAATTTGGGGTTAAATGACTCGATTAGTACGATTTGGAAGCGAAAAGGCTAAAATAGGCCTAAAATGCCCTTTTCGTTCCCAAAATTAACCTACAACAATTGCAAACCTAAAACTCTACACAATAGTTACATTATACCTCATATAATCATGTTCACAAAGAATTTGGGGTTAAATGACTCGATAAGTACGATTCGGAAGCGAAAAGGCTAAATTAGGCCTAAAATGACCCGAGAATCAGGTCACATGGCAATGGAATGCCCATCAGCTGGTAGCGGCGGAGATAGTGAGAAGTGTTACAAATGTGGAGAGCATTCCATTGCCATGCGACCTCACTCTCCACATTTGTAACACAGTCCCACCACCCCGGCCACTACTGCCCCCCACTGCATTCCCTCATTGCCATGTAGGCGTAAAATGACCTTTGATTTTCGTTTCCGAAATTCAACCAAGAACAGATGGAAGCCTAAAAATATACTCAATAGTTACATTATACCAAAGCCCTCCCCCATCCCCTGCCCAGCACCCCCACCCCCGATAAGTACGATTTGGAAGCGAAAAGGCAAAACTAGGCCATACATGACCTTTTCGTTCCCGAAATGCAACCAACAACAAATGCAAGCCTAGAACTCTACACAATAGTTACATTATACCTCATATAATCATGTTCACTAAGAATTTGGGGTTAAATGACTCGATAAGTACGATTTGGAAGCGAAAAGGCTAAATTAGGCCTAAAATGACCCGAGAATCGAGTCACATGGCAATGGAATGCCCATCGACTGGTAGCGGCGGAGATAGTGAGAAGTGTTACAAATGTGGAGAGCATTCCATTGCCATGTGACCTCACTCTCCACATTTGTAACACGGTCCCACCACCCCCGCCACTACCGCCCCCACCGCACTCCCTCATTGCCATGTAGGCGTAAAATGACCTTTGATTTTGGTTTCCGAAATTCAACCAAGAACAGATGGAAGCCTAAAAATCTACTCAATAGTTACATTATACCTAAGCCCTCCCCCATCCCCCCCCAAAGACCCCCACCCCGATAAGTACGATTTGGAAGCGAAAAGGCAAAACTAGGCCTAACATGACCTTTTCGTTCCCGAAATGCAAACAACAACAAATGCAAGCCTAAAACTCTACACAATAGTTACATTATACCTCATATAATCATGTTCACTAAGAATTTGGGGTTAAATGACTCGATAAGTACGATTTGGAAGCGAAAAGGCTAAATTAGGCCTAAAATGACCCGAGAATCGAGGTCACATGGCAATGGAATGCCCATCGATCGGTAGCGGCGGAGATAGTGAGAAGTGTTACAAATGTGGAGAGCATTCCATTGCCATGTGACCTCACTCTCCACATTTGTAACACGGTCCCACCACCCCGCCACTACCGCCCCCACCGCACTCCCTCATTGCCATGTAGACGTAAAATGACCTTTGATTTTCGATTCCGAAGCCTAAAAATCTACGTAGTTACATTATAAAACAAAAAAGAAAATGAAAGATAGTTGTGATACCAAACATGGAGTTAAATGACTCGAGAAACATGAATTGGAGGCGAAAAGGCAAAAATAGGGCTAAAATGCCCTTTTCGTTCCCAAAATTCAACCTACAACAATTGCAAACCTAAAAATCTACACAATAGTTACATTATGCCTCATATTATCATGTTCAAAATGCATTTGGGGATAAATGACTCGATAAATACGATTTGGAAGCGAAAATGACAAATTGGAGAAATTACACAGACCTGAGTTTATGTCTCATGATTTATTGACCTTCCGCCGTTTCTTAGGATCCTCAAGTACATGTATCCCTTCCGTGTGATCTACACGCATATAGTTCTCCGACATATTCACATCATCTTCCACACTATTTTCGGGATAGGTAAAAGGGGGGAGGTCCTCAAATGCATCATATTCTTCCTCATTATCAACATCACCAATACCGAGGATACTCCTTTTACCAGTACAACAATTGACCACTTATTATCGGCGGGATCGATTACAAAAAAAACTTGCTTAACTTGTGATGCAATTACAAATGGCTCCTCGGTTTCACGTAGACGACTAAGGTCAACAAGAGTGAATCCGCAAGGATCATCTTTTCTTACGCAACGTCGATTATCGTCAACCCACTTGCAACACAAGAGGCAAATATTAAAAAGTACAAGTAGTCCGGCTCCCATATTTCTTCTATTCGCCCATAATAATTGCTTTCGGCATGTACGGGCGACTTATCCTTCGAGCTTGCGTATGTGTAGCCGACGCCACAAGTGAAACACCACTATTTTGTTGCAATGTTGACTTCGGATCTTGACGTTCGACCCAAAACGTATACCCATTAATATCATAACCCTCATAAGAGCGTACGGCTTCACGAGGACCAAATGCTAACCACTTGATCGTTTCGGGAACACTTTCATCCAAATCATTCACTACTCGTTTATGAAACCAATCAATAAAAGATTTGTTATGCATTTGCGTCAATGCCCTAACTCCTTTTCCAGGATTGCTAACACGTAATTCCTCCATATGTTCATTAAAATAAGGATGGACAGCTGCTACGTGATGCAATACAAATAAGTGAGCTTGTTTACACTTTTCTACGGAATGTGTGATCAATTTTGAACCAATTGTGCCCTTGCCCTCAAGTCTGCCCTCGTGTCGGGATGTCAGAAATCCAACAGGATCAACACTAGCAAAATACTCAGCCACAAAATTACCGATCTCTTCACCCACAACCCCTTGAATTATACTACCTTTTGGTTGTGCGGGATTCGAACTTTATCCTTCAAAGTGCCCATATATCTCTCAAAAGGATAGCACCACCTCAAAACACCTTGGACCATACGGCTTAATTTCTCGAACTTGGATGGACAATGAGATGGACCATAATGTCAAAGAATGCGGGGGGAAAAAACATATCAAATTTGCATAGAGTTTCAACTACTCTGGCCTGCAAGGAATCGAGGGTCGACGGTTCTAGGACTTTGCTGCATATTGTATGGAAATGAACAAAGTTCGGTAATGGTGTGCCTCACATGCTTTGGAAGTATCCCACGAATTGCAATCGGTAAGAATACTTGCATCATGACATGACAATCGTGAGATTTCATACTCGATAACTTCAATTCACCATTTAAGGTAACAAACCACTTCATATTCGATGAGTAGCCAGTTGGGACCTTAATGCCATACAATGACTCGCAAAAAATCCGTTTCTCTGCACGTGACATCGTGTAGCAAGCCGGTGGCAAATAATTCTTCTCCGAATCCTCCACCTTCTTTTTACTTTTCCGAGTTTCATCATCAACCCTTTCCTCCACTACTTTCTTCTTCCTTAGTCCCTTTTCTCGGCCACAACTCGGGTCGAAGCCCCTGTTTTTCCAAGTAAAGTCGGGACGCCTTAACATCTTTTGTCTTGCCCGGAATATTCATAAGTGTCGCAAGAATAGCTTCACAAACATTCTTCTCTATGTGCATGACATCCAAACAATGTCTGACCTTTAGATCTTTCCAATATGGAAGTTTCCAGAAAATGGACTCCTTTTTCCATAATCCCGTAGGTCGATCAACCTCACTAGCAGGTTTACCAAAGATTGTTTCAATGCCCTTCACCTGATTATAAACTTCAGTACCAGTTAATGGTCTATGAGCAACTTCTTCTTCAACCGTCCCATCGAATGCCTTCTTCTTAAACCTATAGGGATGGTCGCGTCTGAGGTGCCTTCGTGTGCGCATATACACATGTCTGCAGCCCTTAAGGTGTGTAGATTTCATGTCATCTACACAAATTGGGCAGTGTTGTTTTCCTCTCGTCTTATACCCAGATAAGTTCCCATAAGCTGGATATTCGTTCCTAGTACAAAAAAAGCATGGCACGCAGAGTGAACATCTCATTAGCATACGCATCAAATACTAACACTCCTTCGTTCCACATCTTCTGTAAATCTTCAACAAGCGGGTTGGAGGTATACATCAATGTCATTTCCGGGTTGTTTGGTCCCCGATATAAGAAGCGACTAACATCATGTACTTGCGTTTCATGCACAACCAAGGAGGCAAGTTATAAACAACTAAGACCACTTGGCCATGTACTATCTTTGCGAACCGAGATTGCCAAAAGGGTTCATGCCATCCGTACATAATCTAAGCCTCAGATTCCTATCCTCATTACCAAATGCCTTATGCACCCTGTTGATACTTTTCCACTCAGGCGAATCAGCCGGATGCTTGAGCAGACCGTCTTTCTTCCAACGATCTGCATGCCACCTCAAATTCTTCGCATCTCCTTTAATTGAGAACATGCGCTTGAGTCTAGGTATTATGGGTAAATACCACAACACCTTAGCTGGTGGTCCTTCACTACCTCCAGCTCCTTCACGCTTGTACCTCGACAATCCACAACGTGGACACTCATGTAAATGCTCATACTCATTATGATAAAGCACACAATCGTTAGGACAAGCATGTATCCGCTCGTACTCTAAACCGAAAGGACACATCAGTTTCTTCGCATAATAGTACGACTTTGGCAGTTCATTTCCATCAGGGAGCATATCAGCTAAAACTTCCAACAACGATGTAAAACTAGAGTCCGTCCAACCAGCTTTCGACTTAATGTTGAACAGTGTTATCACCGCGGAAAGTTTGGTGTACTTTGTACAACCTGGATACAACGACTTTTCAGCAGCCTCAAACATAGACTCAAAAATACAAGGTCGTTTACACGACTGATCTTCGACCTCGTGTATCATCTCGTCTACCCGATCCCTATCATCATCTGCAAACTCATCATCCAAATTCTCATCCCCGAACTCATCATCCTTCTTTTCTTCACATACATCGTTCATTACTCTAGAGCTTCCTATATACTTCCCCTGCTCACCATGCCAAACCCATACGTGGTATTGAGGCCTAAACCCACGACGAAAGACATGATCCCTAACCACATGTATACTACTAACCTTGCTCACATTTCTACAATCGAAACAAGGACAATAAAAGTCGATCGCTCCGAGAGGATGCTTGATATTGTAATGCGGTTATGCAGTAATTCCGAGACCCCTTTCACAAACTCAATCGATTCACGACTACCATACATCCAAGTACGATCCATCTCATTCAAGAAGACCTCTAATAATTAAACACAATCATTCATTATAATGCATCAATCATTATTTAAGTACATACACTCACATATCATCATATCACACACGTATAGAGCAATCTAAGATAGTGACATGTTCAATTGTATGCATGCGGTAGAAGGTCCTTATCACTCCAACCTAACCCATCCTTGGACGTCTAATCTCACTAGTGAATGTGTGCCCGACTTTTTCAATTCTAAGGAAAATCGGCAAGATTTCCCTACGAGTTCTCCAAGTACACAATGTAGATAATTGCTTATCTACATATGTACCTAGAGAACAATGTAGAGAAACGATGAGCCAAGATTTTCCTCAGAATTGAAAAGAAGACACACATTCACCACCTAAGTGAGATCAAACGTCCAAGAACAAGCCCCAAAGGGGACTATTCAAGACTTACTCCTAATGAGTAAGTCTTGAACGGGTATCTAGGCATATGATGACAATTCAAACAACTTGTAGATTTCATAGCTAAATTACATTGCGTTTTCATACAATCTCATATCAAGAAATATACATACATTATAAGAAATACATATATATATCAATAAATTATCATAACTTAATCAAATTGAATCACATGACAACTTTGTCTCATCAACAAATTAATTAAATCAAACAAAAAAGACAACGAAATTAAACTAGTTACCTCTTAACACCAATGATAAGCAATGAAGAGAGTAGAGATAGTTGGAACTTTATTTGCCTTCCTAAGCCTCTTCTTCCTACAATTAACAAAACCCACATTGCACATTAATCATTTAATTCAATTAAGAAAAACAAAACTAACTTAAAAACATTAATTCATACTTAACTAAGTAAAAAATTAGCTAAACCCAAGAGCTAGCAATGAAGAAAGAGTAGGGCAGTGGTGGTGGTAGTTGTTCTTTGCCGCTTGTGGGTGGTGGCGCTGCGTAGTGGTGGAGGAGCTCCACACCCTAAACCCACTCAAATGGTGGAGAAGAGAAGAGAAAAGAAGAGAAGATAAGCTAAGAGAAGAGAAGAGAGGTGAAGAAAGAGAAGGGTTGTGGTGGTGAAGCAATGTGGGTGCTCCGGCGTCAGGGCTCCGGTGATGGGGCGTTAGGGTTAATGTGCGAGTGAGTGAGAGGGAGGGAGGGGTTTTTCGCTCGTCAAATGCGTGTAAGGGAGGGAAATTTAGAAAATATGTCTACCTACTGTGTATGTGCGCGCAAAAATGGAGATATGGGATGGGATCAGAAGGGCTGTGGTTAGTCTACAAAACGCAGCCCTTCGTTTATGATGGGCTGCGGTTTTCAGGCTAACCGCAGCCCTTCATTAGTAGGGCTACGGTTAGCCTCAAAACCGCAACCCTTCATACTGCATGAAGGGCTGCGATTTCTTGTTAACCGCAGCCCTTCAATAAAAGGGCTACGGTTTCCAAAGAAACCGCAGCCCTTCATACAAGAAGGGCTGCGTTTTTACTAAAACGCAGCCCTTCTTGCGCAGCCCTTCCTTTTTTTTCCCCTAGTGGTAGACGAGATGATACACGAGGTTAAAGATCAGTCGTGTAAACGACCTCGTATTTTTGAGTCTATGTCTGAGGCTGCTGAAAAGCCGTTGTATTCAGGTTGTACAAAGTACACAAAACTTTCGGCGGTGATAACACTGTTCAACATTAAGTCGAAAGCTGGTTGGACGGACTCTAGTTTCACATCGTTGTTGGAAGTTTTAGCTGATATGCTCCCTGAGGGAAATGAAATGCCAAAGTCGTACTATTATGCGAAGAAATTGATGTGTCCTTTCGGTTTAGAGTACGAGCGGATACATGCTTGTCCTAACGATTGTGTGCTTTATCGTAATGAGTATGAGCATTTACATGAGTGTCCACGTTGTGGATTGTCGAGGTACAAGCGTGAAGGAGCTGGAGGTAGTGAAGGACCACCAGCTAAGGTGTTGTGGTATCTACCCATAATACCTAGATTTAAGCGCATATTCTCAATTAAAGGAGATGCGAAAAATTTGAGGTGGCATGCAGATCGTAGGAAGAAAGACGGTCTGCTCAAACATCCGGCTGATTCGCCTGAGTGGAAAAGTATCAACAGGGTGCATAAGGCATTTAGTAATGAGGATAGGAATCTGAGGCTTGTGTTATGTACGGATGGCATGAACCCTTTTGGCAATATCAGTTCGCAGCATAGTACATGGCCAGTAGTTTTAGTGGTTTTTAACTTGCCTCCTTGGTTGTGCATGAAACGCAAGTTCATGATGCTGTCGCTTCTTATATCGGGGCCCAAACAACCTATAAATGACATTGATGTATACCTACAGCCGCTTGTTGAAGATTTACAGAAGATGTGGAACGAAGGAGTGTTATTTGATGCGTATGCTAAATAGATGTTCACTCTGCGTGCCATGCTTTTTTGTACTATGAACGATTATCCAGCTTATGGGAACTTATCTGGGTATAAGACTAGAGGAAAACAACCCTGCCCGATTTGTGTAGATAACATGAAATCTACACACCTTAAGGGCTGCAAACATGTGTATATGCGCACACGAAGGCACCTCAAACACGACCATCCCTATCGGTTTAAGAAGAAGGCATTCGATGGGACGGTTGAAGAAGAAGTTGCTTATAGACCATTAACTGGTACTGAAGTTTTTAATCAGGTGAAGGGCATTGAAATAATCTTTGGTAAACCTGCTAGTGAGGTTGATCGACCTACAGGATTATGGAAAAATGAGTCCATTTTTTGGAAACTCCCATATTGGAAAGATCTAAAGGTCAGACACTGTTTGGATGTCATGCACATAGAGAAGAATGTTTGTGAAGCTATTCTTGCGACACTTATGAATATTCCGGGCAAGACAAAAGATGTTAAGGCGTCACGACTTTACTTGGAAAAACAGGGGCTTCGACCAGAGTTGTGGGCTCAGAAAAGGGACGGAAGGAAGAAGAAAGTAGTGGAGGAAAGGGTTGATGATGAAACTCAGAAAAGTAAGAAGAAGGTGGAGGATTCGGAGAAGAATTATTTGCCACCAGCTTGCTACACGATGTCGCGTGCAGAGAAACAGATTTTTTGCGAGTCATTGTATGGCATTAAGGTCCCAACTGGCTACTCATCGAATAAGAAGCGATTTGTTACCTTAAATGGTGAGTTGAAGTTATCGAGTATGAAATCTCACGATTGTCATGTCATGATGCAAGTATTCTTACCGATTGCAATTCGTGGGATACTTCCAAAGCATGTGAGGCACACCATTACAGAACTTTGTTCATTTTTCCATACAATATGCAGTAAAGTCCTAGAACCGTCGACCCTCGATTCCTTGCAGGCCAGAGTAGTTGAAACTCTATGCAAATTTGAGATCCCCCCCCGCATTCTTTGACATTATGGTCCATCTCATTGTCCATCTAGTTCGAGAAATTAAGCTGTGTGGTACAGTGTTTTTCAGGTGGTGCTATCCTTTTGAGAGATATATGGGCACTTTGAAGGATAAAGTTCGGAATCCTGCACAACCAGAAGGTAGTATAATTCAAGGGATTGTGGGTGAAGAGATCGATCAGTAATTTTGTGGCTGAGTATTTTGCTAGTGTTAATCCTGTTGGACTTCCGACATCCCGACACGAGGGCAGACTTGAGGGCAAGGGTACAATTGGTTCAAAATTGATCACACCTTCCGTAGAAAAGCGTAAACAAGCTCACTTATTTGTATTGCATCACGTAGCAGCTGTCCATCCTTATTTTAACGAACATATGGAGGAATTACGTGTTAGCAATCCTGGAAAAGGAGTTAGGACATTGACGCAAATGCATAACAAATCTTTCATTGATTGGTTTCATAAACGAGTAGTGAATGATTTGGATGAAAGTGTTCCTAAAACAGTCAAGTGGTTAGCATTTGGTCCTCGTGAAGCTGTACGCTCTTATGAGGGTTATGATACTAATGGGTATACGTTTTGGACTGAACGTCAAAATCTGAAGTCAACATCGCAACAAAATAGTGGTGTTTCACTTGTGGCGTCATCTACACAGTACGCAAGCTCGAAGGATAAGTCGCCTGCACATGCTGAAAGCAATTATTATGGCCGAACACAAGAAATATGGGAGCTGGACTACTGTACTTTTAATATTTGCCTCTTGTGTTGCAAGTGGGTTGATGATAATCGACGTTGCGTAAGAAAAGATGATCCTTGCGGATTCACTCTTGTTGACCTTAGTCGTCTACGTGAAACTGAGGAGCCATTTGTAATTGCATCACAAGTTAAGCAAGTATTTTTGTAACCGATCCCGCCGATAATAAGTGGTCAATTGTTGTACCTGGTAAAAGAAGTATCCTCGGTATTGGTGATGTTGATAATGAGGACGAATATGATGCATTTGAGGACTTCCCCCCTTTTACCTATCCTGAAAATAGTGTGGAAGATGATGTGAATATGTCGGAGAACTATATGCGTGTAGATCACACGAAAGGGATACATGTACTTGAGGATCCTAAGAAACGGCGGAAGGTCAATAAATCATGAGACATACACTCAGGTCTGTGTAATTTCTCCAATTTGTAACTATTGTGTAGATTTTGGTCGATTTTAAGCCTTTTCGCTTCCAAAGGGGTGGTCTCGGAGGTGGGCGGGGGTGGGGGTGGGGGTGGCGGCGGTGGGGGGCGTGGGCGGGGGGGTGGGGAGGGGGCGGCGGTGGGGGAGGGGGGCGTGTGCGGGGGTGGGGAGGGGGCTGTGTGCGGGGGCACCCACTTGCCGCGCCCTCCCCCGGCCCCGCACCCCGGCCCCCTACACGGCCCTCCCCCCCCCCCACTACACACAACCCCTCCCCCCCACCGCGCCCTCCCCCCCCACGCTGCCCTCCCCCCCCCCGCACAAAGCCCCTCCCCCCACCCCCCGCACACAGACCCTCCCCACCCCCCATTGCACAAAGCCCCCCCCTTGCTGCCCCTCCCCCCCACTACACAACGCCCCCTCCCTCCCCCACTGCTGCCCTCCCCCCCCACCTGCACACCCTCCCCGCGCACCCCCTCCCCGCAGACCCCCCCTCCCCTCCCCTCCCCCCCACACCCCTCCCCTCCCCGCACACCCGTCCCACACCCACACCCCTTAGTGGCAATGTGAATTTTAATTTTTTTTTATTAATGCATATATTTGTACAATTTCAGGGAGATGGCGGAGGTGCATACGGATAACAGCACGAGTGCTGCTGAACACACTACCATTGCACTAATGCCGATGATCTTCAAAAGGTATGTAACTTATTAGTATATGTTAGTTTAGATTAGATCGATTGGTAATAGGTATTAATTGGTTTAGAAACCAAAGTAGCACATGCATATATTTAGGAACGAAAATGTCGTTTTTAGGCTTATTTTTGCCTTTTACGCTTCCAAATCGTATTTATCGAGTCATTTAACCCCAAATTCATTTTGAACATGATAATATGAGGCATAATGTAACTATTCTGTAGATTTTTAGGTTTGCAATTGTTGTAGGTTGAATTTTGGGAACGAAAAGGGCATTTTAGGCCTATTTTTGCCTTTTCGCGTCCAAATCGTATTTATCGAGTCATTTAACCCCAAATTCATTTTTAACATGATAATATGAGGCATAATGTAACTATTGTGTAGATTTTTAGGTTTGCAATTGTTGTAGGTTGAATTTTGGCAACGAAAAGGGCATTTTAGGCCTATTTTTGCCTTTTCGCGTCCAATTCGTACTGATCGCTTCATTTAACCCCAATTTCATTTTGAACATGATAATATGAGGCATACTGTAACTATTGTGTAGATTTTTAGTTTTGTAATTATTGTAGGTTGAATTTTGGGAACGAAAAGGGCATTTTAGGCCTATTTTTGCCTTTTCGCGTCCAATTCGTACTTATCGCTTCATTTAACCCCAATTTCATTTTGAACATGATAATATGAGGTATAATGTAACAATTATGTAGATTCTTAGGCTTGCATTTGTTGTTGGTTGTATATCGGGAACATATATGTGATTTTAGCCTTATTTTTGCCTTTTCGCCTCCAATTCCTGTTTCTCGAGTCATTTAACTCCATTTTCTTTTTGAATATGATAATATAAGGTATAATATAACTAGTGTGTAGAGTTTTAGACTTGCATTTGTTTTTGATTGAATTTCGGGAAGGTATATGTCATTTTTAGAACTACTAACTACGGTAAATGATTGAATTCTTATATTATGTGTTTATTCCTTGGTTGTTTTGCAAGGTTTATATGAATAACACACCACGTTTGAGGGCCTTCACCACAGACGAATTACATGAAGTTCGGGATAAGTTGGCGTCCCACATTTGTGATGATTGCTTATGATACATCTACTAGTTTGTATCAATTCTATGTACACTTTTTACATTATTAAATATACATATTTAAAGTTAATTATTACGTTCAAAAACTTGTCATATATTATTGCAATTTGATCGATTTTTTTTTGTGTCGAAGGGAGGTTTTGGGTGGGGGTGGGGCGGGGGGTTGCCATGGTGGGTCTTTGGGCCGGGCTATGGGTGCGGTTGGGTCTTTGGGGTGGTGGCAGCAATAGGTGGAGGAGGTGGCGAGAGGGTGGGGTGGGGTGGGGGTGCGGGGAGTAAAGGGGGTGTCTTTGGGGTGGGGGGCGGGGCTGGGCGGGGCGAGGGGGAGGAGTGCGGGGGTTGGGGTGGGGTGGGCGGGGTTTAGGGGGAGTGCGGGGGGTTGGGCTGGGGTGGGCGGGGCTTGGGGGAGTGGGGGGCGGGGCTTGGGGGAGTGCGGGGGGGGGGGGCGGGGCATGGGGGAGTACGGGGCGGGGCGGGTGTGGGGGGGGGTGGGGTTGGGGTGGGGCTGGTGCGGGGGTGGGTGGGTGTGGGGGGCGGGGCAAGGGTGGGGGTGGGGTGGGCGGGGGCTAGGGGTGGGGGGGGGGTGGGCGGGGCATGCGGGGAAATTTTTTTTTTAAAAAAATTTGAACTTGAAGGGCTGCGGTTTTAAGCATAAAACGAAGCCCTTCGAGCTAAGAAGGGCTATGTTTTTGGCCTGAACCGCAACCCTTCGTTCTGAAGGGCTGCGGTTTTTAACCGCAACCCTTATTTTCTATTGAAGGGCTGCTATGGAAAGGGCTGCTGGCCAAAAACGCAGCCCTTAGGGCTGTTTTGACCACAGCCCTTCCTTATTTTTCCACTAGTGTAATGAAGGAACTGATGCTGGTAATCCTCCTGTTACAAAAAAGGGAACAAGCAAGAAGAGGGTAAATCCTGTAGCTGAGAAGGATACCTTGCAAGCTCCAAAGAAGAGCAAAATAATGACTGAAGCTGAAGGACAGAGGGTAAACCTCTTTAAAACTACTTGCTGTGGTAAAAGGCTTTCTGAGCTGAATGAAGGTTTGAGTGCCGAACAGAGAAAAGCTGTTATAGAAATTGGTTTTGGATCTTAGATTTAAATATTTCCAGGACTAATAATTCTCTGAGTGGATGGTTGGTGGAGAGGTTTGATGGTGGTTCTGGCATGTTTAGAGTTGGTTATGGAAAAGAGTTCAAGGTTAACCAATTTGATGTGTATGATGTGTTTCAGTTTC
The DNA here is from genome assembly GCA_947648045.1 of Beta corolliflora. Lineage (NCBI taxonomy): Eukaryota > Viridiplantae > Streptophyta > Magnoliopsida > Caryophyllales > Amaranthaceae > Beta > Beta corolliflora. The sequence goes on from CANSZD010003177.1 coordinate 219,071, forward strand.
CTCTAGTTGAGGGACATGATGTGGTGGATGTGTCTAGGGGACCTAATGTGGAGAATCCGCATTTTGAGTTGAAAGCAAGCTGGAGGAAATACTTTGGAGTTTGTCGGAATAAAGGGCAGATTCCTATGTCTTCTGTTTATGCTGAGTTAATTAGGTTAGTTGATGGTGGGGAGGTTTATCAAAAGCTGTATGTGTTAATTGCTTTTTCTTCTTTTTTAGGTCCCGTTGCAAATAACACACTAGATATGAGGCTGGTTTATGCTGTAAATGAGGTTCGGACAATTCCTTGTTTGAATTGGTGTAAATATATTTTGGAGAGGTTCAAACATGCGACTGTTTTGTACAAGAATTCATTGTTTAGTAAAGGTTCTCGAGGGCATTATACAGGGTGTATAATTTTATTGGAGTTGATTTACTTCCATCACCTACAGATTGGTGATGACGTGCCTCCAACTCGACTGCCTCTGTTGTCTCATTGGGATAATGTGTCAATTAACAGGAGAATTCATCGTGAAGTATTATGTGATAAGTTTGGAAGTGGATTGCTTGATGGCACTTATCCAATAAGTGCTAAGTTTTACTTCACTGATGATGGGCATGTCGATTTCAGCCGGATGAAGCCGGTTCAAAAAAAAATTGAAGTTCAGTTTGTACCACATCCTGTATTGATTGATGATACATGAAGTGGAGGAAGTGGAGGAAGTGACGTACCAAAGGAGGCTGTACCCAAGAGGAAGGTGTACGGCAAGTTTCATATTCAGTTTGAGCTTCTACCAGGAAGTCTCACTGATGAAGAAATTACTGCACAAGCTAAAGATGTAAGTTTAAATTTTAGAATAATATTAATTTTTGATATCGTAGAGTTTTGAGTTATATAGTGTGGTTGTATGTGATATAGTGTGGTTTTTTGTGATTGTGTGGTTATGTGATGGTGGTATGTGATATTGTGTTTGTATTTGATATAGTGGAGTTGTATGTGATATAGTGTGTTTTAATGTGATATAGTGTGTGCCTCGTAGTGCCTTGTAAAAATTTAGAATAATGTTCCCATTTGATATAGTGTAGTTTTAACTGATATAGTATTGTTCTATATGATATAGTGTATTTTGTATATATGTGGTATAGTGTATGTGCTATTAATTTTTGATATAGTATAGTTTTGAGTGATATAGTGTGGTTGTATGTGATATAGTGTGGTTTTATGTGATCTTGTGTGGTTATGTGGTGGTGGTGATAGTGTGTTTGTATTTGATATAATGGGTTTGTATGCGATATAGTGTGTTTTAATGTGATATAGTGTGTACTATAGTGTTTGTGCCTTGTAGTGCCTTGTAAAAATTTAGAATAATGTTCCCCTTTGATATAGTGTAGTTTTGAATGATATAGTGTTGTTTTATATGATATAGTGTATTTTGTATGTGGTATAGTGTATGTGCTCTACTGTACTGATAGTGTGTTTCTGTTCTGATATAGTTGGTGTTATTTTCATATAGTTGGTCTTGTTTTGATATAGTGTATTTTTACCTGTTTACATATAGAGTATTACAAATTAATTCTTTGTTTTGATTTTTGTAGGAGCTTCATGCTTGTGGTTGATTTGGAAGAGGGATTTGGAAGCTGTCTCTCATTGCCACATAAATGCATTTAAGAGTTTGAAGGACTCTTATGTGGTTGGTATTCCTTCTTCTTCTGATAATCCTTCCCAAGATGATCTTGACAAAAATTTATCAAGTTCAATTTATCAGAAGTACATTGATGAAATGGTATCGATTGCATATGCTGTGAAGGATTTGCCAGCTGGTTGGGATGAGGTTTCTAATCCATCTACTACTGCGTTCCCTAGCTTTATAGTGACTCAATTGAGTCAGAAGACCAATGATATCATCCAGAACGTTGTCAACAACGTTTTTTATGATGCAAGTGAAGACATGTCTGTGGAGGAGAATATATGGACTGTTTTCCAAAATGCTTTGTCTAGGGGTCCAGCCAAGTCAACTTTAAGGCTGGATGATTATGTAGTTGAGGGTGCTTTCAGTCATCTTTCAAAGATGATAAAAGATTTTGAAAATCTGATGGAAGATCTACCTATATTTGTAAGGGAGGCTGTTGATTATTGTTCTGAAAATCAACATCCTTTAGATGGGAGGTAAATTTTTGAATGAAATTTGTTTAATGTATTGTTTTTATTGAAAATATTTTTACAATTTGTGTTGTTTGTTGCAGTGAAGAGCTCTTTAAGCTGGATGAAGTGTTCTTCTCTATTCCTCGGAGTGAGATTTGGACGGTTGCTAATGAGATTGAGATGTTTGAATCAGTTATAGATTATTGGGCAAGAATGATGAATATCAATGAACTCAGTCTCTCTTCTCCTCCAAAAAAGTTTTACTTTACTTCTTCTCAGAGTGTAAGAACTTTAATTGTGATTAGTGAATCTTAAGTGTGATTAGCTAGCAGCTCGGAAGTGCGGGATGTTACAGTATTGGTCTAGGGATTCTTATGTTTGATCTAGAAAGGTCGGTTTGGAGGAGGAGAGTTTCTCCTTTTTTACTATGTTGTATATTTCAAGTATTAAAAGCAGACATCATGGCTTTGTAATGGACTTTATAGATCAGAGCTACTGGAATAGAACCATCAAACATTTTGTAATTATGAGTTTTAATTTGTAAGAGTAAGGAGGATAAGATATTCTTATCACTTAACGAGACACTGAAGTTTGGATAACAATTGAAAGAGACTGGACCCATGCATAAACTTGACTCTATAGTTCCTAGTAAGGAATCATTAAAGTCTTTGAATCGTCCATCTCTAAGGGCCACAAGGACTGAGGAATTCAATCCTTCTTTTGTAAGAGGTTTTAAGCCTACTTGAACCAATCCTATATGGATATATCGGTAACCCTTTTCTACATGTTTTTGCAAAGTTTTTGCTGAAAATAATTTAATAGTATCAATAGGTTTTGTTAAATGGATATGTCGTTCTTGGGTTTTGATAACATAATCAGTTATAAAAATATTATATCTACTCATTTTATAAATCAGGTCTTTATTAACTTTGGGTATCTCCCAATTGTCAATGCTTTGCTCAAGGTTTTCTATAGTAAATGTTTTATTTTTAACCAGCTTATTGGGTTTACTACTACCACGAGAAGAGGATGGAGTTCCTCTACTCCATATAGAACAAATAACTTTGAAATAGAACTTAGTCCAGAAAATAAAGTTGAAATAAGCCCTAAAACCTACCCGCCGTGAAAAAGAAGTAGCCCTATGGTCTGACTGCCGCACATGGGACTTACCGCCTCTATAAACTATAAAACCAGTAGAGTAACAATTAGGACAAGAGTCAAATTTAAGACTGGAAAGTACTGAAATCAAAATAACAAGTTTTATAAGGAACAAATATAACTAAAACCTCATGGCTCTGATACCAGCATAGACCAAGGATATGGGGATTTTAACAGAACAGAGTTTTAACAGATAAACTTAAAACATGTAAGCATAAACAAATTAAAGTAAGGCGGTTGAACCGGCCATAATTTTACAGAAAAGACTTACAAAGAGTCTTGAATGAAATTGATACTTAAAGAGAGTTACAAATTTTTGTGAGAGAGAGAGGGAAAGACAGATTTTAGAGGAGCTTGTGTAGCCGTGTATTTTGCTCTGCCTAGAACTGAAGGAGAAGCCTCAATTTATAGGCAGGGAAGAGCAAAGTTGTCATGATGTAGGACTGTGCATGAACAATTTGTCTTTTGCTTTAAACAGTTCAAAGTTTTGTTTTGTTGAAGCTTTATACTGTTGATGAATAGGTTTTGCAGCTTTATACTGTTGGCTTTGACTGTTGCTGTGGAAATTCGTTGCTTCGCAGAGATTTTTTGCAGAAATTCGTCCGTTGTAGTGGTTACCCTGTTGCTGGTTGAAGATAGTGAAAGTAACTTTTTTTTTAAGTCCAGAAACCAGCATCTTCTTCATCGTCACTGAGGTGGATGGAGGAGTCTGCTGTTGATTCATGCTCTGAAGTTATGGAGGATTCAGACATACTGTTAGCTAGTTGTCGTAGGACCCGTGCGTAATCTTTAGGGGTTTTAGCTGATGCAGCAAATAAATTTGCCTGTGATTTTCGGGCAAGGAACTGAGATTGTTCTGGCCCTGAAGTTATGGTACCTGTGTTACAATTTTTCTTCAACCATTCTTTGATGGCTGGTTCGAGGATAGACTGTGGGGTATTGAAATTTGACCACCATCTGGTTTTAAATCTTCTTTAGAGAAACATGCTCCCTTGATCTAGGTTTATTTCAAGGAACCATTAACAAACCCAAGGAAGGTAAAACTTCATTGAAAATAAACATAAAGCGGGAAACCGCCTTTCTACATTTGAAGGTTTGTATTGGGTTCGAAAGGTATTATAGCTTTTTGTAATTTCAGGGTGAAGGATTTCACTAGAAGAGCCATAGAGCTTCCACCATTGGGCAAACCAAGATGGTAATTTTTCTGGCTGTATGGATTTAGTGTTGAAGTAGATTAGCCATGAATGGGATAATCTATTATTTTGAATTAAAAAAAGTGGAAAACTAAGCCTGTTGGTAATCCTAATAATTAAAGGTTTTACAATGTGGGAAAGTGTTGTTGAAGCTAATGGGGAAGGCTTTGTGTTTTGACAGGTCTTGATTCCAGTCGTGAGGACTGAGAACCTTTAGAATTTTAATGGTTGAATAAGAGGGCTCAGCTTGCTCATTTTTATAAAAAAAGTGTTTGAATTCAGCGGAGCCGGTAACCTCAAGAATTGTCTGGTAATATTCTGCAATTTTAGTACGATCCCATGGTTTATTGAACCAGTTTTTCCCAAAGATTTTTTTGTATTGAGACATAGGGATCCTCATCATGATACCCATGTTCAATTGTTATAATATTTTGTGAGGCAGTTTTAACAAAATATTCTGAAGTCTCGTTTCTCTTAGGTTGTGCAACCACAACTTGAGAGCTACCAGATTTTAGAAATTGTTTTTGAGGAGGGGTTTTTTTGGGAAGATTCTCCTTCCTCTGGTTTTAAAATAACACTAATATTTTTTCCCGCAGGAGTTTTACCTTCCATAGCTACTTTGCTTGTGCTTCCCTGGTTTTGCATAGAGTTTTGGAAAGCTTGAAGGAGTTGTGGGTGTTTAAGGATAGACGCAGGATGCTCAGAGATGGAGAGTAGCCATACTTGAACTTACGCCCGCTAAATAAAAACATTAAACTAAAAGCCCATACAAAATGAGCACCTAGGAAAAAGAGACCATATGCAGATAATGTAGAACCATAAGACTGAATTATTTAGGATGCCTGCGCCCATAAGAAATCACGGAGCCACCCATTAATAGTAATAGAACTTGCGTAAAGTTTCCTCCCGTGATATGAGGCCCTCTTTAATACATTAAGAAAAGATGTTGAAATATGTTATGTTATCCTTTCGGGACAGCATTAGTGGAATTCTTGGCCCCAAAGGGTCCCGGTGGTGTACTGGACCCCCCCAGACATTCCTCCAGAAGCAGGGGGATAGAATTGAGAAACCGCTTTTCCTAACTCGTCCATGAACAGATACCCAAGTTCACGGGTTCCCCCTTAGGGGGTCAAGGGGGGAAGGCCGGAAAGGGGGGTGTTCTGTCAATAGAAGAGGTTTCACTCTCCATATTTTGGACAGCTTCGTACCAGGTTTTAATGGGTTTTTGTGTGGTGCAGATGGTTTTCCCAGGAGGAGGTCGGGACTTCTCTTTATCTTTTGTCTTTCTAGGCATTTATGTAAGAAATTCACGGGTTAAGAAGTCAGGGATAGAATTTTCTTCTCGTCATATATGCTCAATTTCAAATTCAAAAATGCTTAAGATAGACTGCCATCTAGCAAAAACATGTTTTACTGCAATATTTTGGACATCCTTTTTTAAGACAGCTTTAGCAGCTTGACAATCAACACGTAATAAGAATTTTTTATTTAATAAATCAGACTGGAATTTGGTAATACAAAGAACAATTGATAAAACTTCCTGTTTTATAGTAGAGTATTTTATCTGGGTATCATTCCATTGCCCTGAGGTGAACCTGATAATGTACTCTTTACCATTGTCGACTTGTTTTTAAATACCTCCGTAACCCTTGTCATTGGCATCTGTCTCAACAATTTTAGGCAGGTCAGGGTTTGCTAAACTAAGGCATGGGATTTATAAGACTCAGGTTTTTATGGTTTTAACAGCCTGGGTATGGATATCGGACCAAGGCGGTGGCTTTTACTTTAGTCTATCATGGAGAGGTTTCGCAATTCTACAAAGATTTGGATAAAAATCTAAGACATAATTTAAACTACCAAGAAATCTCTGTAGTTGAGTTTTGTCAAAGATTTTATCAGGAAATTTGCTAGTTAATTGGAGAGACCTATCAATAGGGGTAATAGTTCCACAAGACACAATTTGACTGAGGAATCTAATCTCTGTTTGAAATAAAGAAATCTTTTTGCTGAAACGACGAGACCATTTTTCTTAATTAGATAGAAAAAAGTCTTAAGGTTATTAAAGTGCTGATCAATCGTGCTTGAGTAAACTAGCACGTCATCAATGTAAATAATGCAAAAGTCTTGAATAGGGGTTGAAGATATCATTCATAATTCTCTGATACTCACAAGGAGCATTTTTAAGACCGAAAGGCATAACATTCCATTCATACTGGCCAAAAGGAACAGTAAATGCGGTTTTATAACGATGTTGTGGCTTGATCTGTATTTGCCAAAATCCGGATTTCATATCAAATTTTGAGAAGATGAAGGCATGGTGTAATTTTTGTATCAGATCTTTTTTATTGGGTATTGGATAACGGATCCATCGAAGGGCATCGTTAAGAGGCTTGTGATTTATAACTAGTCAAGGCGTGCCTCGTTCAATTTCCGAAGCTTTGTTAACGTAAAACGCTGCACAGCTCCAAGGGGAACGGGATTTGGAAATTAAGCCTTTGCTTTCGAAAAATCTAATCTCTTCTCGACAATGGCGTTCTAAGTCGGCATTCATCTGAGTTGGCCGGGCTTTGGTAGGGATATTCTTTTCATCAAAATCAGGCTCATAAGGTAAGTCGACCATGTGTTGTTTTCTATTCCAGAAGGCATTTGGTAACTCAGAGCAAACTTCCCTTTCGAGGAGGCTTTGGAAGTCAGCTATTTGAGTCTTTAGAACACTACCTTGTAACTGGTGTTCGAACTTTTGTAAATGGATTTTCTGTTTTAGATCGTGCACATTACTTTGTTTTCGATTGATAAGAGAATTTATCTCACTATTATAAATGGAGCTTAGCTTGCCTTTATAATGTTGAGATTTATGGTCTTGGGCTTTTCTAAGAAAAGGAAATCAATCCTTTTATTTTTTGTCTTGAATGATATTCCATCATAGTTGACATTGTAAGGGGTTATTATATTTATGAAAGGTGTTCCCAATATTACTGAATGGTGTATATTGGTAACAAGGACAAAATGGCTTTTTACAGAAAGGCCTTGATTATGTAGTTGAGGGTGCTTTCAGTCATCTTTCAAAGATGATAAAAGATTTTGAAAATCTGATGGAAGATCTACCTATATTTGTAAGGGAGGCTGTTGATTATTGTTCTGAAAATCAACATCCTTTAGATGGGAGGTAAATTTTTGAATGAAATTTGTTTAATGTATTGTTTTTATTGAAAATATTTTTACAATTTGTGTTGTTTGTTGCAGTGAAGAGCTCTTTAAGCTGGATGAAGTGTTCTTCTCTATTCCTCGGAGTGAGATTTGGACGGTTGCTAATGAGATTGAGATGTTTGAATCAGTTATAGATTATTGGGCAAGAATGATGAATATTAATGAACTCAGTCTCTCTTCTCCTCCAAAAAAGTTTTACTTTACTTCTTCTCAGAGTGTAAGAACTTTTTGTAATATATTTTTATGTTGTTGAATTCTTTATCTTTGCATGCATTATTTATTTTGTGATAACATGAGTTCTTATGTTGCAGCCTGCATTATTGCATGTGCTGGAAGATGGAACTGATGCTAAACGCATTGATGATTTGATCACATGCTGGAAGTTTCAAATTGAAGAGTTGAATAATATTCCAAAATTGGATTCTAGTGTTGAATTGGTGAAACAAGTTTTGTTTTTGAAATTATGATGAAAGTATTTTTTAGTATAAATAGACAAATATATAGTGGATTTGTATATGATATAGTGCGTTTAGATATCATATAGTGGCTTTGTTTATGATCTAGTGTCTTATGTGCTACAGAGTATATACAAATATATAGTGGGTTTGTATATGATATAGTGTGTTTATATATCATATAGTGGCTTTGTTTATGATATAGTAGTGTCTTCTGTGTGCTACAAAATAGACAAATATATAGTGGGTTTGTATGTAATATAGTATGTTTGTATATAATATAGTGGATTTCATCATGATATAGTGTGTTCTGTGTGCTACAGTATATATTATTATGTTATGATATAATTATTTTTATTCTCATTTAGTGAGTTTATACTTCTATTCATTTTGTAGGTTTTTTATCCCAACTTTGCTAAAAGGAGCTAATCATTTTGTTCTGTTTGTGCCGGACACAAAGAGAAAGACTGTTTTTTATATTGATAACAAGATTTGGGATGATGATGAGGAATATAAGAAAATGATAGAGACTCTTAGTTCAATCATTGCTGATGGAGTTTCAAGTCTATCCAATCTTATGAAATCCCACAATCTGAAGGTGATGATATGGTTTTATGGCCAATGACAGAAGTGAAAGGAAGCTGGAAAAAAGGTGCCTATGATTTGGACTGTGGTGTGTATATACTTGTCCATATGCTACTTTTTGACGGCTCAGAAGAGTTTGAATGCCCATATCTGAATGATGTAAGTTTAATATAATTATTTCTAACTCAGTTATGTATTTAATTTTTTTTAATAGTTTCTTAATGATTTAATTTATTTTCAGGAGAGGATTAGGAAAGCAGCAAGAGTCTCCTTGGGTGGTTGCATGATTTTATCTGATCTGAATAAGAATAGAAGTGTGTTGAGGATAAGGTGATATCATTCAGATCAAAGAGATTAGAGACTATTGCTTTTATTGAAGAAAATAAAGGGAAGAATGCCGAAGAGAGTAAGAGGATTGAAGAGGAGTTGAGACAGAAAATGCAGCAAGAAAAACAGAACAAAGAAGTTGAGGATGGAAAGAAGAAGAAGACAGGAAAGAAAAAGTTAACCATTAAATTTGCAAAGTAGAACTATATGATGTACTTGATTGATTTTACAAACAATGTTACTAATCTAACAGTAGGTTTAGTTTGCCAGTAGGTTTGTGTTGATCTAATAGGTTTACAAACAATGTTTATTTATGTTATTGTGTTGTCTTGATTGATTTTACAAACAATGTTACTAGTCTAACAATAGGTTTGGTTTGATAGTAGGTTTGTGTTAATATAATAGGTTTACAAACAATGTTTCTTAGTGTTATTGCAAGTGTTTTACATAGTGTTTATCACATAGTATATTTCTGTGTGATATAGTATTTTTTCAGATGATATAGTGTATGATTGTTTGATATAGTTGATTAGAAAACTATAGTATATATTTGTAGGTTTTGATAGTTGTACACTAGGCTATATCAGACCAACAATTTTTCATAAGAATTTGTTTATATAATGTACTTCATAACCATATCCTTTTAAAAAAAATGTACTTCATAACCATATAGTCCACTATATTTGCATATAGTGTACAAGTCTTATTTCAAACTCCATAGTTCTCTTGGTAAAGAATTTTAGAACAGATGTTCTTTTGGAGTTATGCTTCCAAACTCCTTGTGTCTCTTTTTCCCTTTTTTTGATGCCTTCTTGTATGAATTATAGTGTCCTTTTATTCGCTTGTTGTCTTTTCCTTTTGTGACCGCTCTATCTGGATCCAAAACTAATGGTCTTGGTGCTGATTCTTGTGCATTGTTTTCTTGACTTTCATTAGCTTGTAATGCAGCAGTTGCTTCTTGTAATTCTTTCTCGTGAGCTTTAGCTTTTTCTGCTGCTGCTTTTGCTTCTTCAATCTATATAATTACTTCTTCAACTTTTGAATTCGTTTTTTTTTTAAACTTTCCTCTATCACTGCTCTAGCTGGTTCTATTATGTGGCTCTTTTTTTTTTTTTTGAAAGGATATTATGTGGCTCTTTAATATGAGGTTGTTGTACCTTATGGCATAAAAGTTTTAGTATTTAGACAAATATAGTGGGTTACAATGTGCTATAGTGTGTTTATATATCATATAGTGGCTTTCTTTATGATATAGTGTATTTGTGTGTGCTAGTGTAGATATAGTATTGGATTAATTCACAAGAAAGAGCTCAACTATTTCCCATTTTCTTTTATAAGTCCCAACTATGGATTATTCACTGTAGGTCCCAAGTTTAACAGTTTGTGATTTTTATAAGTCCTCATTTACTTAGAACCGGTTAAGAAGGTTGATTTTTTTAAATTGTGGGACCCACCCACCTTTTCTCCCTCTTTCACCTCTCCTCCTCTACACCATCACCACCCCCTCACCACCACCAGCCCCTCCCCCACCCCTTTGACCCCCCCCCTCCCCTTCCCCTTCATCCGCTCACCTCCCTCCCCCCTCCCCTTCCCCTCCCCTCGTCGGTCTGTCCCCCTTCCCCGCCTAACCCCCCTCCCCTTCCTCCGTGACCCCCCTCCCCTTCCCCCGATCCCGTAACCCCCTCCCCCTCCCCTTCTCCCACAACTCGTGCTGCCCCGAAACTTCAAGCCTAGAAAACGACGCCCCACCAAATTCGAGCCCGAGAAAATCGAAGCCCCACCAAATTCGAGCCCAAAAAATCGAAGGCCCACCAAATTTGATCCCGAGAAAATCAAAAATCGACGCCGGTGGGGAGGAGGGGGCGAAATTCGACGGGGGATGCGAGGGGGTTGGGCGAGGGGCTGCGGGGGAGTGGGGGGGAGGGGGCGAAATCGACGGGGATGCGAGGGGGGTTGGGCGAGGGGCTGCGGGGAGTGGGGGGAGGGGGCGAAATTCGACGGGGGATGCTCGTTGTAATGCAACCACTCGAGACACTTGTGAAAAATGTTCTTGAAGTCCCTATCTTCCTTCATCAATCCAAATCGTTGATTTGCATTTTGACTCAAATGCCATAAACATAGCCTGGGTCTTGAGGTTGGGAAAACCTGTCAATGAGTTCATATAGTTAGTTTTTCCAATAATATCTATTGCTCCTTCAATAGTATATAACAGAAGTTGTAGAAATTCACATAAACATCAGTACCTTTTTTATTCCTCCTACAATTGCAGCATCTTGGTCGTTGAATATAGTTATTGGACATTTACCTCTCATTGACTTTTTGAATGTTTCAAAAACCCATTCAAATGATGGTATTGTCTCATCTGCAAGAAACGCACATGCAAACATTGTGTTTTTCCAATGGTTATTCATTCCTACAAATGGTGCACAAATGAGATTATACTTGTTTGTCCTATATGTAGTATCAAAAACCATAAGATCTCCAAAGATTGTGTAGTCCTCAAGCATCAAAGAGTCTCTCCAAAACAAGCAGCAAACCTTTCCTTCATCATTCAATCTTACTCTAAAGAAGAAGTTACTATCTGTTTGCATCTACTCATAAAGGTGTAGAGACATAATCGTGTCTCCCCATTTATGGATCCAATGATGAAACATACCGCGACATTAGTTGGCACGACCCAACGGAGGAGCAATCTAAAGAACCATTCTAAAATGGTTTCGAAATGATATTCTAAAGCCCAATCAATTGTTCATGATAATTAATTGTATTTCAAGCCCATAAAATATTTTAAATTCATTTTAAAAGCCCAATCATATAGCAATTATTTTAATAAATGTTTTTCACAATCATTTTCATTATCTTCAATCAAAAATCAGATTTTTGATCCGTAAAATTCCATCTCCGGAATTTTAGGGATAGAAAGGTATCTTCGAAAGACGCGCAAAGGAATATGCTCGAATATTCCCGAATATGCGCCGGACGCGGGGGCTGCGCTCAGTGCGCCACGTGCGTCCAGCACATAGGCCAGAACGCGTCAGGCGAGCCAATGAGGGCCTGACACGTAGATTTTGTGACTCACACAGAGTCCTGCGTCAGACGCAAGTCCAGTGTGAGACGCAACTTTTCTATCTTTTCAAAAACGCGTTTACACGTGCCTAAACTTGATTGGGCTGGCTGCATCAGGCACACCAATGTGCGCCTGACGCGTGGCATTACGCCTGCCACGTAGGCTTGCGCCTAGCGCAAGGCTTGCGTGGAGCGCAAGTCTGCTTTTTCCTATAAATACCCGTATTTTCCCGAATTACGGACGACTTTTCATATTATGATTTCACGCACATAAATTCTCTCGACTACTCCGAAATACTTCGATAACACTCAAATACTTCAAACACTCGAATACTTTCAATCAATCAATACTTTCACATTGCGTTCTTGGTTCCACGATTGCTCCGCCTAAAGATCGTTGCGCTCCTCAATCTAATCCGCATTGGTATAATACCTGAGGGTCCTTAAATAAATTATTTTTATATTGAAGTTACTAATCATTTATTTCATGATGTAGATCTTTGGTATAAAATCGCTATACTGTATATTCTAACCTCTTTTCTCTTTCTTTTTATTTATTTTTCATTATTATTATACTTGCCTGACCATTGTATGCATATTATATGATTGTCCTATTTCAATGCTTTTATCACCAACATGTTATTTATTGTTAATCAAGACCTAAAGAATTGTTCTAACATTAATCAGATTAATTTGGACAACTTGCTAGGTTCCCTGTAATTTGATTGCATAATAACTTGTCACTAAAAATTAGTCTTTTATGCGTTTCCTGAACCTAGTTAGACTAAATATTTTTAGGGTGTTTAAAACGTTATATGATTATTCTTTGGCATAAATTCTGCAATGAATCGATATTTAGTAGAGGCCAACTTTGGGCGAATGTGGTTCATTATGACTATATTCGTACCCTCACCCCCGAACTCAATCTTTGGTTCACTTTGACCATTCATGGAGTCATGACGGGGAAATTTACATTGGATAATTTGTCCCTATGATTTTCCTATATCCAATTAGGTTTATGATTCTTCCTAAAAAGAATTGTTGGCGAATTCTTTCAATACAAAACAATTTTCAATAAAACTATAACAGTGGGGTAGTCAAATCAAATACGCGCTCACACCGCGTAGGCGAAATAAAAACACGCCTACAATTTGGCGACTCTACTGGGGAGGATTTTAAAAAATTAATTTTTTAAATGAGTGGGTGAAACTTGAAAAATACGATTCATTCTTATTTTTATGCCTTTGAATAATATACAGTTTTGCATATGCATGGCTATTGTTCAGCCACCATAAGGACAATCTACCTTGCCTCATTAGCACATGTTCTATGTGTGAGGTCAACCCCGGGGGGTTTGCGCTTTGTCCTTCCAAAAAGCTTCCTGAGCGATAGTGTTGGATCTTAGTCATAAGCAAACCTACCCAACCATGGCATTGCTCTCTTGTTCCTGACTTGAGACTAGAGTGCGTCTTACACGTGGCCACCTCTTTAAGCAGGGGTATGAAGCGTGGGATCAATCTCTTAGTCATGAACCCTTTTCAGACTGAACTTAAACCTAACCAATAGTTTCAAACATAGAACTGGACTTTAGGTTGGAACTTTTGCATCCATGTTATATGACATTTGCCTGTGATTGCAATTCTTGCCTGCTATTGTTCTGTCAAATCGTCATTTTTATGCGTCGTTCCTTAAACCGCATCTTAAAAACAAGAAAAATTCGTCAGTTGGCAAATTCGTCGCCTCAATCTCCGAAAAACATGTCGGGGAGTAGTGCGCCAAACGCATTAAATTGCGTGCGGCGCACTACTCCCGCTCCAGACGCATTAAATTGCGTCTGGCGCACTACTCCCGCGCCAGACGCACGGCTGTGCGCCGCGCGCAGCAATGCTGCGCGGCACGCAGTCTGTGCATCGCACGGTTTTCGTCAATTTAGCCGTCGTAATTGCCGATCCTACGTTCAGTCCTATGTGCGTCTGTCTGTCTGCATTTGCGTAGTTTGGTCTAATTAGAGGTCTCACCTAATCAAACGTTCAAAAAATTCAGTCTTTTCATGCAAGGTCAAGTCCGTCTAAAAAAAATGCATCTAAAGGGTCATTGTAGAGCTAGAGTTGTCATGCATGTCTACCTCTTCCCATTTCATCCCTGCTATCCCTGTCAATCTTACCTTTCCATATTCATCAATTTCAAAAACTTACATTTTTTAAAAATCAGTCCTGCACCTCCTTCTATTCTACTCTTTTTCAAAAGCATTTACGAATCATCATCATCATACCACAATATTTCAATAAAAAAAATACATTTTTCAAAATTAATCCATCATCTTTTCCTAACAAAAGATAAAACAAAGGGGTTCCTTCCAAAAACGAATTTCAAAAATTCTAAGCCCATTCTAAACACCTTCAATTCAATCCAATCCAATCTGATCCAATCCAATCCAATTAATCCAATTCACTTGCATTCATTCTAGGCCCATGTGCATTAGAGTCCATTTTGCATTCATATAGGGTCCATCTAATTCGAGTCCATGCATTCATCAGAGTCCATCTTAGGCCCATATAAGTCTAGCTCATGTCAAAACCTAGGCCCATTTGCATCTTTACGTGAACCCCAGTTTATGTCAAGCCCAGTCCAAATATAGTCTCAGTCCATTCCATTCTGAGTCCAATCCTAGTCTATTTCCACTGTCAAGCTCATATGCATCTCCAAGTCTATATCAAACCTATATGTTAATCTAATCCAAACTTAGGTCCATTTAGGCCCAATTCATATCCTAGGTCTAGTTTACATCTCCATGTAGGCCCTAGTCAAGTCCAATTCCTTCAGAAATTCATAATAACCTAAATTCCTCTAAAGTTCAGCCCGCTTGCTCACCCGTAAGTTCAAGGTCTAGCATTCCTTAAGTCCATAGGAAATTTTAATGTCTAGCCTGCTTGCTCACCCGTAAGTTCAAGGTCTAGCCAGCTTAGTTTAATGTAAGTTTTGAAGTCTAGTTGTCTAGCCTGCTTGCTCACCCGTAAGTTCAAAGTCTAGTTGCCTAGCCTGCTTGCCTTAAGTTATGAGTTTGGTCTCTGTTATTGTCCAGCCTTCCTTAAAGTCTAGCCTACTTGCTCACCCGTAAGTTCAAGGTTTAGCATTCCATAAGTCCACATAGGCAATTTTTTGAGTCTAGCCTGCTTAGTTTAATGTAAGTTTTGAAGTCTAGTTGTCTAGCTTGCTTGCTCACCCGTAAGTTAAAAGTCTAGTTGCCTAGCCTGCTTGCCTTAAGTTAAGAGTCTAGTCTCCCTTATTGTCCAGTCTTCCTTAAAGTCTAGCCTACTTGCTCACCCGTAAGTTCAAAGTCTAGTCTCTCCTATCATCACCAAAACCCAATCGTGGAATCCAGTCTGCTCGCATAGTCCAGTCCAGTCCATGTCTGCATTTGCATATAGTTAGGCCCATGTCCTCATCATGGTCAAGTCCATACTAGTCCAAAACCCATAACCATTTCCATTTCAATGTCTCTTTCCACTTTCATTTCCATTTCCATTTCCACTTCCATTTCCCATTTCTCATCTCCATTTCTCATCTCCGTTTCTCATTTCGAAAGCGTCATTTATTAAAATTTACGAGGTCCATTCGATTTCTGTTCAGGACAGGTCGTGAGATTATCACTTGGGAACGTCCAATAGAGAGGCAACAAGGTCAACCTACTCCTAGACTCGTCAAGCGCATCCTCACCTTTTCAGACGAATCCTCCGACTCTTCTGAATCATCATCCGAAATGGGGGATACTAATGAACAACTTAGTGCCATTATGGCTCGACTCACACTGATGAACTCTCGTCTTGAGGAACAAGACAAAGAGATCAAGGCACTAAGGGAGAAGCTCACTGAGGAAGACGAGCAAGGCGGCACTCCACCACCAATCATAACCAACACAGAACTAAGGTTTGAAAAACTCGAGCAATTGATCCAATCAATTCCTGCGCTCGAGGGTCAGGCTCATGGCCATGACATCATTGATCCTGAACTGAGGGACAAACTCCCTAAAAAGGTAACCTTGGGTGACCTCCCAAAATTCAAGGGGGTCGAAGACTCAGATGACCACTTGAGAGCATTTTCCATCTCTATGGCTCTCAAGGGCATTAGCAAGGACCTGTTTGCTTATGTCTTTCCTTTAACTTTGGATGCACATCCATCCAAGGGGTTCAGATCACTGAATAAGACCAAGCTAAATGACTGGGACTATATCAGAGAAGAGTTCCACAAACAATACATCTACAACACTCAGCTTCCCATTAGCCTTCGTGAGTTGGAGTTAACCAAACAAAACTCCAACGAAGACTTCGTCACCTTCCTTAACAGATGGAGGGATAAAGCAGCACAAATGATTAACATGCCATCCCGAGAGGATCAAGTCCGACTGGTGATCCGCAACCTGCAGCCGAAGTATGGGGATCATATCAAGTTCCAACCTATAGAGTCTTTCACGAAGCTCTATAAGGTAGGCCTACTGATTGAAGAAGAAATACAGGCCAACAAGAACAAGGGTTCCAACAATAACAATAACTCTTTCAAGAAGAGTAACAATGGCCCTTCTAGCTCCAAAAGCAATGAGGTCAATGCCATAGCTGCTGAAAAGAGAGGTTATCAAAAGCCTCAAAGAACATTCGCACCTTTAGGCATGTCTTAGAAGAAGCCTTCACTAGACTTCATGCAAAGGGGGCACTTCAGCCTATTGGCCCTACTCCAGATCCTGCTCCCGAGAATAGATCCAAGAGGTGGGATCCTAATGCTTACTGCAAGTACCACCAAGGGAATGGACACCCAACATCTGCGTGTTGGACCTTAAAGAATCACCTGCAGGATATGGTTGAAGACGGTAGATTGCCAATTCCACCTGCAGCAAAAATCAGCAACAGCAGCAACCCCTTGGGTAACTCTTTCTAGATCCCGACATGGACTCGAGTCTGCACCTAGCCTTGTTAAAGCCTTTTCCCACCTACATTTAGTTAAGCCACAAATTCAATCTTTTTATTTTTCAATCCAAGCTCTCCTTTTCCCCGAAGGACTCTCTGATGATTCCATGGTCTCTGCCGATACTTGACTTTGCCTATATCAACTTCCCAAAGAAGAATCCCTAGCGCAATCCCAGTGAAAACTTTCAACGTTCAAGACAGATCAACTACAAATCAAATACAATCTCAATTAAGGCTCAAGCCTAATTCAGGCAGGCTCACCCAAAGTGGGGGCTTCCTACGTGTGGTGGTTCCTCCAATTCAAATCAAACTCCCGAAGAGTTGTAATCCGCGAACCTCGTTTACGGACCCCAATCATTTACTAAAAACGATTTTCGAAAATCATTCTATGCATTTCTAATCAAGCTATCATTCTATTATTCTATACATCTTCTGGCCGTGGAAAATCCTGACCTTGCATTGCAGCTTTGCAAAACCCTGACCTTGCACTGCAGCCTTGCAAAACCCTGACCTTGCATTGCAGTTCATACATTCTAGTCTTATATAACCCTGATCATGCATGATGTGTCATCCTTTAGCTTTGCATAACCTTAATCCTTGCATAGCGTCTCATGCATCCTTAAAGAGTCTAAGTTTGCATTACTGCATCACTATGTGCTTATGTGAGTTGTGTGCACCTATCTGCTAACATGTTTCCCTGCAGGTAATCAGATTGCTTGTAGTTATTGTCCTGCATACTAACTTTATTTTGCAGAGACCGGTGGTTATAGATCAGTTCTAAACTGCAGAGCGTTTATAATCGTTCTCCGTCCCGACACCGTATACTTTGACTATCAGTTTCCTGAACCTCAGTCAAAGTGGGGGCTTCTATAGACACATAATCGTGTCTCCCCATTTAAGGACCCAATGATGAAACATACCGCGACATTAGTTGGCGCGACCCAACGGAGGAGCAATCTAAAGAACCATTCTAAAATGGTTTCGAAATGATATTCTAAAGCCCAATTAATTGTTCATGATAATGAATTGTATTTCAAGCCCATAAAATGTTTTAAATTCATTTTAAAAGCCCAATCAAATACTAATTATTTTAATAAATGTTTTTCATAATCATTTTCATTATCTTCAATCAAAAATCAGATTTTTTATCCGTAAAATTCCATCTCCGGAATTTTAGGGATAGAAAGGTATCTTCGAAAGACACGCAAATGAATATGCTCGAATATTCCCGAATATGCACCGGACGCGGGGGCTGCGCTCAGCGCGCCACGTGCGTCCAACACATAGGCTAGAACGAGTCAGGCGAGCCAATGAGCGCCTGACACGTAGATTTTGTGACTCACACAGAGTCCTGCGTCAGACGCAAGTCCTGTGTGAGACGCAACTTTCCTTTCTATATTTTCATAAACGCGTTTACACGTGCCTAAACTTGATTGGGCTGGCTGCGTCAGGCACACCAATGTGCGCCTGACACGTGGCATTGCGCCTGCCATGTAGGCTTGCGTGGAGCGCAAGTCTGCTTATTCCTATAAATACCCGTATTTTCCCGAATTACGGACGGCTTTTCATATTATGATTTCACGCACATAAATTCTCTCGACTACTCCGAAGTACTTCGGAAACACTCAAATACTTCAAATACTCGAATACTTTCAATCAATCAATGCTTTCACACTGCGTTCTTGGTTCCACGATTGCTCCGCCTAAAGATCGTTGCGCTCCTCAATGTAAGCCGCATAGGTATAATACCTGAGGGTCCTTAAATAAATTATTTTTATATTGAAGTTACTAATCATTTATTTCATGATGTAGATCTTTGGTATAAAATCGCTATACTGTATATTCTAACCTCTTTTCTCATTCTTTTTATTTATTTTTCATTATTATGATACTTGTCTGATCATTGTATGCATATTATATGATTGTCCTATTTCAATGCTTTTATCACCCACATGTTATTTATTGTTAATCAAGACCTAAAGAATTGTTCTAACATTAATCAGATTAATTTGGACAACTTGCTAGGTTCCCTGTAATTTGATTGCATAATAACTTGTCACTAAAAATTAGTCTTTTTATGTGTTTCCTGAACCTAGTTAGACTAAATATTTTTAGGGTGTTTAAAACGTTATATGATTATTCTTTGGCATAAATTCTGCAATGAATCGATATTTAGTAGAGGCCAACTTTGGGCGAATGTGGTTCATTATGACTATATTCGTACCCTCACCCCCGAACTCAATCTTTGGTTCAATTTGACCATTCATGGAGTCATGACGGGGAAATCTACATTGGATAATTTGTCCCTATGATTTTCCTATATCCAATTAGGTTTATGATTCTTCCTAAAAAGAATTATTGGCGACTTCTTTCAATTCAAAACAATTTCCAATAAAACTTTAACAGTGGGGTAGTCAAATCAAATACGCGCTCACACCGCGTCAGCGAAATAAAAACACGCCTACAAAAGGTTATCAACAACATTTTGTGAATCCTTTCCCTCAATTGGTTTTATTTTGAGTCTATAGCAGCAGTTGAAGTGGTCCTTCATGGAATTCCCCAATACATCTTCACCACCAGCTTCTGTACTCATGTATCTGAATGAATCTATTGGTCTCAGTCCACACTCTTGCATAGCTTGTATGGTTTGTTGCTTTGGATCACTCATTTGACGCTCAGATCTATGAAGGTAATTTAATGGTTCTCTTGTAAGTGGATGATTGTGTTTTAAAACATGCTGCACAATCTCATAGTGTCCTTCAGGGTTTAGCCTTGCTCTAATTAGAGCAGGACATTCAGTGCTTGTGATCATAACTCTTCTTGTCCTCTACTTCTTTGAATTGCTAGCTTGTATCATTATATTTGTATTATTCTCTCCCTGTTTTTCTTTGATTTTAGTATTCCTTTTCCCTTGAGCAGAGCAGACATAGTACTTTTGATGGACCACTGATGTCCCTTCTTTTTTTCTATTTTTGGATTTTCTAACAATGAACCCTACTATAACAGCATGCTGATAATATAGCTCATGTATATCATCCAAAGTTGGTCTTACTTGAACAAGTAAAACTCCTCCAATTTCATGTTTATTCAATGATTGTTCAGTTGAACCTGTTATAAGTGATTAAGATATTTCTGTCACTTTTGCAATAGTGTATTTATTTATGATATAGTGTATTTATGTGTGATATTGTATATGTATTTGTGTACTCTAATGCATTTTCGTACGTAATATTTTCTATGCTATAGTGTGATTCTGTCTGATATAGTGTATCTATTTATGATAGGAAAAATTATTTTTAATAAGTTAACATTTGCGCGTTCTTCTTAAAATAAGTCAACCTTTCGATTAACTATGAATAAGTTAACCTTGTATCTACTTTTGCTATAAATGAGTTAAATCATAATATCATCCTATTAAAATGTGACACGTATCATAATTTCAACATCATTAACTCGTTTCCAGCAGAAGTAGATAAAAGGTTAACTTATTCTAAGATAATCAAAAGATTGACTTAATTTGAGAAGATCAACCAATGGTTGACTTATTAAAAATAATTTTTCCTTTATGATATAGTGTATGGGTGTGTGATATAGTGTATTTGTGAACTATAGTCCTTTTTTGTGTTTGTGTACGCAATATTTTTTTATATTCTATAGTGTCTTTCTGTGTGATATAGTGTATCTATTTATGATATAGTGTATTTATGCTTGATATGGTATATGTATGTGTATTATGCATTTTCGTACGTACTATTTTCTATATGCTAGTGTGTTTCTGTCTGATATAGTGTATTTATTTATGATATAGTGTATCTATTTACGATATAGTGTGATATATTTTCTATATGCTTGTCATTAGACTTTAATTTCTAGATTTGTTATTGTGATATATAAATTTTATATTGTTAATGTTCAATTGAATATTGTAGCTAAGTCTATTATTAAATAGTATCCCAATAATTGGTACGACTAACAATAGCTAACACAGTTTTAACATGGAAAATACATGAATGATACTTTAAGAAAGTAGATGGTCATAATTTAATAGATGCAGGACAGAAAGAATAGAGAAGAAATATGAGTGCCAGCCACAACTTTAACTTTTAATTATTGCACATAAACACTAACGCGTATAGAATAGAAGATGGGAAAGCCAAAAAGAAAATCATAATGATGGTATCATGAATAAAATAAATTTAATATAAAACTAACCTCTATTAACTCAATTTTTAAAAGTATGGTTTTGAAAAACATAATTGCTATTGTTACATATAATACGCTTTTTGTATAGTTATTTTTATATGTATTTAAACTAAAGAATAAATAATATGTTATTGTTCATCTAAATAAATATATTTTCATAAGTTGTAAAACTATATGTATATGGAACTTATTTCGAAACATATTTCGAGCATTTTCCGATGGTATTGCGAATTATGTAGAAAAAGTTATATCCAATTTACATAGTTGAATAATTTAGGTTGTTTATTTAAAATCAGAGTGTAATCTTCACTTATTAAAAACAACTTATATGTATTAAAATTGTTTTGGTTTAGTTGAGTAAGGTTGGTGTTTGGATCCTCTATAGTTCCAAAAGAACTCTACAATGTAGAGTTTGAGCAATATCAACCATTGAATAAAAAATCAATGGCTATTTTTCTCATCAAAATCCACCCCCTTATTTCCCCCCTTCCACCAATATAAGCCCTTGATTCTAAAATGTATGGTTCATATACAACTCTACCTTGTAGAATTTTATTAAAACTCTAGAGGATCTGGACTTATAAGGTTGAGCTTTTAAAAGATAATATGTATAATCTTGTAAATTGGACTTATGATAAAATGCTATAGTCACATATAGTAAAATTTTATAGTCACATATAGTACACTATAGTTATAGCCATTATTATATTTATCTGAAAGAAAGACTAAATAATGTCTTACCATTCATCTAGTTACATATATTTTCATGAGTTGTAAAACTATATTGTAAAAGGATCTTATTTTAAAGCATATTTCAAGCACTCCTCAAATGTTAAAAAATTAAAGTGTTTTGAATTAAGTAGCAAAAGTTATATTCAATTTACATAATATAATAATTTAGGTTGTTTATTCAAAACGACACTCTAATTTCTCGTTATCCAAAACTGCTTGTATGTATTTTTTTTATATGTAGTACTCTATTTTTTAAAATATTTAAAATACTAAGTAATGACATGACAATCCTACGTGGAACTCTCTATTTCATAAGTTGTAGAACTATATTGTAAATGGATCTTATTTCGGAGCATATTTCGAGCACTATCCAATGGAACAACAATTATAATATTCCGAGTTACGTAGCAAAAGTTATACACAATTTACATAATATAATAATTTAGGTTGTTTATTCAAAATCAAACTCTAATTTTAGCTTATCTAGAACTCCTTATATGTATTTAAATCTATGTAGAACTCTATTTTTGTAAAAAAATAAAAATAAAGTTCGATGACGTGGCAATCCTACGTGGCGCGCTCTATGACCTCGAAATCTTGAGGAGCTCCCTATGCTCCCGAAAAGATCCTCCGTTATATATATATATATATATATATATATATATATATATATATATATATATATATATATATATATATATATATATATATATATATATATATATATATATATATATTTATTTATTTTGGGATAGAATCAAGGAGAAAGTCTAAAAGTGTGAGAGAGAAACTCAAAAGTAAGAGAGAGAAACTAAAAAGTTGGAGAGAGAAATTATAAGGTGGATTATTATATGAAAAAGTAGACCACATGAGCGGCAAAAGAGTAGAAACTAGATGAGACATGTCATCAAAAATAGAAAAAGCAACAATGTGTAGATTAAAAAGAAACGAATCAAAAATTATAGTGTGTAGATTAAAAAGAATGAAAGGAGTAGTATTTATCTCAACAAATCCAAGTATCATAAAATGACTTAATCTCACGCACTCTAAAATAATAAAATCCTACACATATCAATCTCTTTTCAATCAAGGTTTGCCACCTCTAATTTGAGGAACTATTATTTACCTAAGTATGTAAAAAAAAAAAGAAGTAATATATATATATATATATATATATATATATATATATATATATATATATATATATATATATATATATATAAGAGTCTTGAATGAAACTGATACTTAAAGAGAGTTACAAATTTTTGTGAGAGAGAGAGGGAGAGAGAGATTTTAGAGGAGCTTGTGTAGCCGTGTATTTTGCTCTGCCTAAAACTGAAGGAGAAGCCTCAATTTATAGGCAGGGAAGAGCAAAGTTGTCATGATGTAGGACTGTGCATGAACAATTTGTCTTCTGCTTTAAACTGTTCAAAGTTTTGTTTTGTTGAAGCTTTACACTGTTGATGAATAGTTTTGCAGCTTTATACTGTTGGCTTTGACTGTTGCTGTGGAAATTCGTTGCTTCGTAGAGATTTTTTGCAGAATTTTGTCCGTTGTAGTGGTTACCCTGTTGCTGCTTGAAGATAGTGAAAGTAACATATTTTTTTTTTAAGGCTGGAAACCAGCATCTTCTTCATCATCACAGACATACGGATCTTTTTCAGACATACGGTGGGAAGATATTTGAGCAAAATGAATCTTGCCTTTATCAAATAAATTTTTTCCTTTGTAAACATCGGATAAATATTGAGAGGGGGATTCAGAATGTTGTATTCCTGTAAGAAAATATTTGTTGAACGAATGGGGAAAAACAACAGTTGTGTTGCCATAATGAATAATGGTAATTGGAAATGAATGGTGCTTTTGATGGTTATTGATGATATGCGTCCAATTTCCTGAAATGGAAGCAAACCCTTGAGCTCTGGCTTGAGCGGGGTTCTTTTGAGAAGGAATAAGGCGCGGGATACAAGCTTGGGTATTTACAAAAATTAAGTAATGGGCTGGTCTTATTCTCCCATTACTCATTTCAATATTGGCACAAATAATTTCAACATAAATCCATTCATGCCATCTGAAGGATTATATAGTAGAAAAAATGTATTGTTGGAATTTTGTGAATTCTTGGAAAAAAGGAGTCTGAGGATTTGGAACATCATAGAACTTTCTCACCAACCCATATCTCCATGTGAGGAAGTAAGGGCTATTCCTTGTAAGATCATTGGGATAAAGGAAAAATCCTTTATCGAAAATACCTGATAGACCCCAATGACGCCAAATATAGTGGCGGAAAATAGCGTGTTTTGTGAGGAATTCGGTAAAATTTTGATTGAATTTTGCTAATTTGGTTTTGTTGAGAATTATTAGCTGTATGTCATTTGGTAGTTTGTCAATGTTTTTTAGAAGTTTCCTGGGAAAGGGTAAGTGTTTTTTTTGAATGGATATTGCGAGCGGATAAAGTAATATGGGATGAGGATATGAATTGGGAACTAATTTTTGAGGTGGAGGGTATATTATGGAGTAATTTGGGAAATTTCTGGAGGTGGTATTTCGGAAGTTGTTCCCAAATTTTAGAGGTTTTTGGGCTTCTCATCTTGGATGTTCTTGTAAAAGTAACTGCAAAAGTTAGGAAATCAGGAAGAGAGTTGCTTTCTCCTCATACAAACTTAATGTCAAAATCAAAGGCAGATAAAAATGTCTGCCATTTAGCAAAGTTTTGTTTAGAAACAATATTTTGAAGATCCTTTTTATAAATTTTTCTATTTAATAAATCACACTGGAATTTGGTAATACATAGAAGAATTGATAAAACTTCCTGTTTTATAGTAAAGTATATTATCTGGGTATCATTCCAGTGCCCTGAGGCGAACCTGATATTGTACTCTTTACCATTGTCGACTTGTTTTAAAATACCT
Source organism: Beta corolliflora (assembly GCA_947648045.1). NCBI lineage: Eukaryota > Viridiplantae > Streptophyta > Magnoliopsida > Caryophyllales > Amaranthaceae > Beta > Beta corolliflora. The sequence goes on from CANSZD010003177.1 coordinate 243,989, forward strand.
CCGTAACCCTTGTCACTGGCATCTATCTCAACAATTTTAGGCAGGTCAGGGATTGCTATACTAAGGCATGGGATTTCTAAGACTTGGGTTTTTATGGTTTTAACAGCCTGGGTATGGATATCGGACCAAGGCGGTGGCTCTTTCTTTAGTCTATATCATGGAGAAGTTTCGCAATTCTACAAAGATTTGGATAAAAATCTAAGACATAATTTAATCTACCAAGAAACCTCTGTAGTTGAGTTTTGTCTAAGATTTTATCAGGAAATTTGCTAGTGAATTGGAGAGACCTATCAATAGGGGTAATAGTTCCACAAGACACAATTTGACCGAGGAATCTAATCTCTGTTTGAAATAAAGAAATCATTTTTGCTGAAACGACGAGACCATTTTTCTTAATTATAGAAAAAAGTCTTAAGGTTTTTAAAGTGCTAATCAATCGTGCTTGAGTAAACTAGCACGTCATCAATGTAATCAATGCAAAAGTCTGTATAGGGGTTGAAGATATCATTCATAATCCTTTGATACTCAGAGGGAGCATTTTTAAGACCGAAAGGCATAACATTCCATTCATACTGGCCAAAAGGAACAGTAAAAGCAGTTTTATAACGATGTTGTGGCTTGATCTGTATTTGCCAAAATCCGGATTTCATATCAAATTTTGAGAAGATGAAGGCATGGTGTAATTTTTACATCAGATCTTTTTTATTGGGTATTGAATAACGGATCCATCGAAGGGCATCGTTAAGAGGCTTGTGATTTATAACTAGTCTAGGCATGCCTCGTTCAATTTCCGAAGCTTTGTTAACGTAAAACGCCGCACAGCTCCAAGGGGAACGAGATTTGGAAATTAAGCCTTTGCTTTCGAGAAATCTAATCTCTTTTCGACAATGGCGTTCTAAGTCGGCATTCATCAGAGTTGGCCGGGCTTTGGTAGGGATATTCTGTTCATCAAAATCAGGCTCATAAGGTAAGTCGACCATGTGTTGCTTTCTATTCCAGAAGGCATTTGGTAGTTCAGAGCAAACTTCCCTTTCAAGGAGGCTTTGGAAGTTAGCTATCTGAGTCTTTAGAACACTACCTTGTAACTGGTGATCGATCTTTTGTAAATGGTTTTTCTGTTTTAGATCGTGCACATCACTTTGTTTTCGATTGATAAGAGAATTTATCTCACTATTAGAAATGGAGCTTGCCTTTATAATGTTGAGATTTCTGGTCTTGGGCTTTTCTAAGAAAAGGAAATCAAGCCTTTTATTTTTGGTCTTGAAGGATATTCCATCATAGCTGACATTGTAAGGAGTTATTATATTTATGAAAGGTGTTCCCAAGATTACTGAATGGTGAATATTCGTAACAAGGACAAAGTGGCTTTTTAGAGAAAGGCCTTGATTTAATATGTTTGCATCTGTTTTTCCTTCTATATGCATCTTGGTGTTATTAGCAGAGCTAAGTTTTTCCGAAGTTTTCTGATGAAAGCGTTTTGGGACGGGACTAGATTTAATGCAATTTAGATCTGCTCCGGTATCGAACAACGCTAATAAACTAAATAAGCATTAACAAAGTAACTTGACATAATAAGAAAAATGGTTACTCGATTAAATTTTGTTTTACAAATTTAATTTGACTATAAGACTTTAATCTAAATGTTCATCACACTTTCTAAACACATTATAAATTACATTAGTTTGTACTATAATGATTATATATAACACTTTTGAAAATTATATTTATATGAAATTTAAGAAGAAACTCAAGCAATCGACGTAGCCTTTTGATCTTTTTCCCAGTTTGATTTTCCACCAAAGCCTTCCACTGCTTGAAATTTGGTCTTTGATAGCTTGAAGAAATTCAGCCCTTGAAGTCGTGAATTCTTTTTGAGCCTTTTGCGAAATCTAGAATGGTTTAAAAATTGGATTCCGGAGGCTTTTTTCTAAAGGAGTAGAGACTAAGCTTGTCTCTGCTTTAAGGTTTTGTTTCTCAATTCTGGAAAGCTACTTTCCTAGAGTGTTAAGGCTAATATTAGTAAAATTGTTTTGTAGGACAATATTCTTTAGGTTTGCTGTAGCTTCTTCCTGAGGTTTCTTCAGAGGAGAGGCCTCTACCTTGTGCTCGCCAATGGAGAAGGTAATTTGACGTAAAGGAGGATGGTCAGTTTGAACAGTGCCATATGGAGTCTCCCAGACGGGCGTCCTTCTAATGGTGTTGATAGGTTCTATGGATTTAAAGGGGTAATCAATGTTATTGTCAGAACTATAGAGTTCAAACCAATCAAAGAAAAGAATAAGAGTTTTATGCTGTATAACAAAGCTGTAATAGCTTTCTTGGATCTTTTCACAAATTTCAAAAAAGTGCTCGAAGAACCACGTTCTTTTCGAGAGGTTATGTGGTGCATAAAAGTCTTTGCGAACTAATTCTTTATTGATCTCAAAATCCTTTTCAAGGACGTTAAGCTCATTAGTAATGTTTTCAGTTATAACCGAGGCTGAGGGTGAGTCTGGAGGAGACTGTCGTTCAGCATAAACCGGGTGTGGAACTTGGGTTCTATATTCAACATTTTGGATGGATGGTGAAGGTAAATCTGAGGTAGAATACCTTGGCCTTTCCGGGTAACTGTTTCTAGGACAGCTAATTTATCGTTTATAATGCATGGTATTCATAGAAGGAAGATGGAAAGATCGTCCTAGGCTTTCAACAGAGGAATGGTCTGAATACCTAGAGCTAGTACTGTTGTTAAAGCTAAGTTTAACACTACCATCAGAGTATTGTATGACTCGTTCTAATTCGGTATTGGGTTCTGGAAGAGCTGGGGATTGCGCTTCAGCAGTGGCGGAGCCAGGATTTTCAAAGTGGGGGGACAAATTATGGACATCGGGCATCCGGACAAAAAGTTTAGAAAAAAACACAAATTATTTAATACTTCACGTTTTACATCCGAAATTCCAAAATGCTTATAGTTTTACAATCAAAGAGAAATGAAAAAATGTGATCAATGATTTTTTCATCGGGAACTTGTAAATAAAACATCCTTGTAGTTGTACACCATAAACATCCTAAAAAAATAACGAATATTGTGCATTGACATGTTTCAAGTTTTGACAATCTCTCATACACTAACTTCATGTTTCCTGCTAAAGCTAAAGCTGAAAGACCAAACTCCTCACTCATAGTTCTAAAATGTGACAGGCCCTCGCTAACAAGACTCTCATGATAACAAGCAGATAATACAGCCAAAAAGGTTATATCATCGGGCTTATAGTCATCAATAATCATACTATAAAACACCATCAAAGCATCCTCTGATCGTCCATTCATCGAGTATGCTGAGATCAAAACATTCCAAGTACACACATTTTTCACCTCTATTGTCCTGAAAACCTTAAAACCATCCTCAAGATTCCCACATTTCGCCAACATATCAATAAGAGCAGTACCAACATATACATTCAACACCAACCTATTCCGTCTAATATACTCATGAACCCACCTTCCTTGCTCCAGAGCTCCTAAGTTAGCACAGGCAGATAAAAGCCCCACCATAGTCACCTCCCTTCCATGTTCATATTCAGTGATTAACGTGTTCCAAGAAACAAAATTTCTCTCAGGCATTTTATCAAACACTCGACGGACATCATCAATCACGAAAAACAACAATATACATGTGAACAAGAGCAGTATTTGCAAACAAGTCTGAACTAATATCCAACATTCTAATATCCAACAACAAATCATTTCAACTAATGAACTAATTCAGCTATAATCAGAAAATTCACAACCAAACATTGATATATAAGTATATATTACCTCAAATCAAAACAGCGAAATTAAAATTTGTGGAATTAAAACTTGCGAAATTAAAAAACAACTCACTGGTGAGTGGTGGGCGTCTGCCGTCTGGGCGGCGTAATTCCGGGCTTCCGGCGCCGGCGGCTCGTGGATGCACAGTCAGGCACTCAGGCTGGTTCGTATTTCGCTCCTCCGCGGCTCCGCCTCCTCACTTCCTCTGCTGGTTTCTTCTCCTTTCTTCGTATTTCGTTCCGCGATCGCGCGACCCGGACGACTAAGGCTCCCGGCCGGTCCGGCGGCGCGTGTTTGTAAGATAGGGTTTTGAAATTTGAAGTTCAAACTTTCTCTCTCTTCGTATTTCCTCTGCTTTATGTTTTGTGTAAATGAGTAATTGTGTTTGTTTCTCTCGGACTCTCGCGACCCTTGCTGCGTGTTTCCTTTTTTCTTTTTTTTTATTTTTTTTTTCCGTGAATTTTTTTTTTAAAAGTGGGGGGACATCTGTCCCCATGTCCCCCCTTCTGGCTCCGCCACTGCGCTTCAGGTTCAGCAGCTCCTTCAAGGAACCAATCTTCAGGAAGACTGACATCATTCAATTGTATTTGTAATAGTCTAAGTTTTTAAACATATTTAAGTAGAGTTTAATTATTTATTAACGAAATTATGCTACTTGGAAAACTTTTTCTATTATGATTCGTACTTGTATTTGTGGGAATTTATAAATTAAAATGTTGTTGAATTTTGAGAATCTAGGATTAGATTTTTGAAAAAAAAAAAAGAGAAAAAAAAACTTTGGAACTATCTAGAACCCATCCCCAAAAGTAAAACAGCTCCCCTGTTTCTCACTCTTTCGTTCTCCCTCCTCTGTTTCTCATTCTCTCGCACCTCTCGTTTCACTCGTCTGAAATCTCAGGCCCCGAAGGTCGGGCCTAGCACAGCCAGCGCACGTTGTTGCCGCCGCGAGCCCTTATTGCTGCTTGTGATATGGTAGTTTAGCCGCCATGACACCGCCGCGAGTGTCGGCGCTACTGTGAGGTGGCCATCATAGTCTAGTGTCGCTTTTCGTTTTCGGTTCATGCAAGCTTTGATACTGTTTTGATTCCTCTCTTGCTTGAATAACATAGCCGAAAATCAAGTCTTTTTTTGTTGAGGTATATCTGAAGTTCCATTATTTCTATAGCTTTTGTATTTTCTATTGTTACAATCAAGTTGTGGCCTTGGTTTTTTGTGGGTTTGATATGAAAACTTATTCGGTTTTGTGATTATGAAGGTTATATTAGTTAAAATCTCAAAATACTAATTTTGTTCAATTTCTTACTTAAGACTTAAATTAGATTTTGAATTGGTATTGTGAGCTTCACTATCTTGGTTTGATATGTAAATGTAATTGATAATGTTTGAAAGTTTATAAATGGAATCTATGAAATTTTCAAATAAGTTTCTTGCTAATGGGTTGAATATAATTTACCTTGATTGTGTGAAAGTTTCAAAGAGAATTATAAGGCTGAGGGATATGAATTGTTTGGAACCTGTTACTAGGAATCATTTCATGTGGTTTATGCTATTGCATATGTTGATGTTGTTCAGATTAACGAGGTGTAGTGAGATTCTTCTCACGTGGAAATTAGTAGGAGTCATGCTTAACTATTATTGTCATCATTGGAGTAAATTGTGGAGGTTTATGTAATAGGTTGAAAATTGGGTAGCTAATCATACTTATAAAGATCTTAGAAAAGGGAGATGGTATTAAGACGACTATGCGAAACAGTAGAGTAAAGGAACTTGTTACAGGAATTTCATGGGTCCTCTAAGCATGCTAAGTAAAGTAGATGTAAATTATGGGATAACATAAGTCAAGTATTGGGAAGTAAATTGAATATGTGCTGATTATATTAGTAATATAATAACTCAAGAGGTGAGTGATGGATCGAAGGAGTAGAGGTTCTGTATAATGAGTCGTAGTACCTAAGTTGTGAAGAACTATATCCAAATTGGGAGTTTTCTACTATGTATATGGAGTGAGAACAAATAAAAGATTTAGAGATGTCATCCTCTAATTGAAATAGTAAGGTAAAGAATGGAAAGTGGGGAAAATATGAATCTCGTATAATGGAACGCTTGGGAACTAGTGAGATGATCTGATTATGAAATAAATATAGAATTAAGATTAATACGAACATTGAGGTTAAATATTTGAGAAATGTTGTTATGAGTTATAGATTTAAAACTAATATGGGCTATGAGTTTAAGTTAGATAATAAAATTTATTAACACGGGAAGATAGAATAAATATTTTTAATAGTAGTTATATAGATTATAAAATATGGTAGAATATGGACATAGAAGTATAAAGTATTGAGGCAAGAAAGTCGGAAACGCTAATAACTATCTTATAATACTAAGGATAAAGTAATGAGGTGTTAGTTTAACTATGAGATGTCAGTTCAACTATTTTATAAGATTCTTTGTCATTTGGGCAACTAAAAGTTGGAAGTTCAAGTAAGAGAGTTCTAAAAAAATTGAGAGAAGCGAGTGTTAGACATCAGATTATGTTAATGGAAGAGTTGATTATAATTCTAATATATAAGTCCGGACTTCACAAGTTTTTCACTTAAATTACAAATATATGTCCCGGGATGTTTTATATTATGAGACTAAGTAGATTTGATCTGCATTTCTAAATGTAGGGATATGAGCGATGAAGGTTTAATGTTATAACATTTTGACTTTAGGACGAGTATTCAAGAAGAATAATAGAAGTCCTACTTGGATATGACAACAGTATCATATTTAGTATAATTAACATAAATATAAATATCAAGATCTACTCAGGTTATAAGCCGTATAAGTTGTTAAATAAGATTAGTTGGAAAGATATTTATGAGTAAAGAACTTTGTAACAAAGATATAAAGTTTATATAAACCTTGCATTCTATTTTGGGATTCTGATTGAACAACTATGTTTTGGGATTTAATTATGTTAAGATTAAAAAATTGGACTATATTTGCTTTAAAGTCCGTATTTGAATGAGTTTTAGCAAATGAATTTTATTAAGGGTTGATTTATACTGAGTTACTGGAAACTCGAGTATATTATGCAAGCAATTTATTTTGTTTATTAAATACCCTAAAGCAATTATGTTATGAGAATTTGAGAATTATGAATCTGAGTTTTCGAAAATATGAAATTATGGATTATATATTCGATTTTGTTTCTGTGAAGGGAAGAAGCTGCTAGAGCAGTGATGAACAACATTCGGTATTCTGTATATTCTGTATGATGGGGACATGTCCTGAAAAGTCTTGCAAGCAGTACATAACGGAAGAGGGAGACGTCCCTTGTAAAAGTTTAGAGAATACGCCTAAAAGGCAACTCTATTCGTGTTCTCTTCCCCAGTATAATATGATTTCTGAAAGAAAATAGAATATGCATTTGAACATGCAAGTGGTTTCGTGGAAAGATGAACTTAATTTCTGAAGTAATGTTTTACTCACCCAATTTCATGGAATTCATGTGTGGAATATGGGAATGAATTACTAAGAAACTCGTTAGGAATTTATGAAAGGAATTAGCTATGTTACACATATTTGGATTAGAGGTTATTCTTTTATTATTATGTCATAGAGTATGTCAGTTAGAATGGATTCAGGATTATTGTATTAGATCCTATGGAATCCTTGTGAGGTCTCTCTAATTGAAAGTGTATATTATTCATTTTGTGAGATACTTTTATTATTATTCAAAATGAGTGACATTGAAAATTTTCTATAAGTATTTGTTATATTGTTCTTTCATTATGATTTCTCTATTTCTTGATTTCTAACATTTCGTAAGATAAACTTAATTCTGTAAATATGTTTTAAGCCACCAAAAAAAAAATTATGGTTGGACAGTATGTACTCAGTTTCGCTGATTTTGTTCATGGAACCTGTCCTGGTGGGGGCAGTGTTCATTGTTAGTAATTTTGCAGGTATTATAAGAACTGCGGAATGGACAATGGACATGGACATAAGTGTTATATAAATTGACTTTCGGATGAGCAATGGTGGAGATTATATAGTTTAGCTGAGAGAATTTTTATGGTATATTATTGCATAGTCTTGGAGACTTCTTTTAGATCAATTCTTTGTATATACATTATGGGTTGTTGTATTGTGGGCCCATAACCCACAGGTCCCAAGATCGATTTCTTGATTATGAATCCGCTGCAAGATAATATAATTCGAGGTTTATTAAGTGTTAATTGTGATTAGTGAATCTTAAGTGTGATTAGCTAGCAGCTCGGAAGTGCGGGATGTTACAGTATTGGTCTAGGGATTCTTATGTTTGATCTAGAAAGGTCGGTTTGGAGGAGGAGAGTTTCTCCTTTTTTACTATGTTGTATATTTCAAGTATTAAAAGCAGACATCATGGCTTTGTAATGGACTTTATAGATCAGAGCTACTGGAATAGAACCATCAAACATTTTGTAATTATGAGTTTTAATATGTAAGAGTAAGGAGGATAAGATATTCTTATCACTTAACGAGACACTGAAGTTTGGATAACAATTGAAAGAGACTGGACCCATGCATAAACGTGACTCTATAGTTCCTAGTAAGGAATCATTAAAGTCTTTGAATCGTCCATCTCTAAGGGCCACAAGGACTGAGGAATTCAATCCTTCTTTTGTAAGAGGTTTTAAGCCTACTTGAACCAATCCTATATGGATATATCGGTTACCCTTTTCGACATGTTTTTGCAAAGTTTTTGCTGAAAATAATTTAATAGTATCAATAGGTTTTGTTAAATGGATATCTCGTTCTTGGGTTTTGGTAACATAATCAGTTATAAAAATATTATATCTACTCATTTTATAAATCAGGTCTTTATTAACTTTGGGTATCTCCCAATTGTCAATGCTTTGCTCAAGGTTTTCTATAGTAAAGGTTTTATTTTTAACCAGCTTATTGGGTTTACTACTACCACGAGAAGAGGATGGAGTTCCTCTGCTCCATATAGAACAAATAACTTTGAAACAGAACTTAGTCCAGAAAATAAAGTTGAAATAAGCCCTAAAACCTACCCGCCGTGAAAAAGAAGTAGCCCTATGGTCTGACTGCCGCACATGGGACTTACCGCCTCTATAAACTTTAAAACCAGCAAAGTAACAATTAGGACAAGAGTCAAATTTAAGACTGGAAAGTACTGAAATCAAAATAACAAGTTTTATAAGGAACAAATATAACTAAAACCTCATGGCTCGATACCAAAGATGTACCAAGGATATGGGGATTTTAACGTAACGTAGTTTTAACAGATAAACTTAAAACATGTAAGCATAAACAATTAAAGTAAGGCGGTTGAACCGGCCATAATTTTACAGAAAAGACTTACAAAGAGTCTTGAATGAAATTGATACTTAAAGAGAGTTACAAATTTTTGTGAGAGACAGAGGGAAAGACAGATTTTAGAGGAGCTTGTGTAGCCGTGTATTTTGCTCTGCCTAGAACTGAAGGAGAAGCCTCAATTTATAGGCAGGGAAGAGCAAAGTTGTCATGATGTAGGACTGTGCATGAACAATTTGTCTTTTGCTTTAAACAGTTCAAAGTTTTATTTTGTTGAAGCTTTATACTGTTGATGAATAGGTTTTGCAGCTTTATACTGTTGGCTTTGACTGTTGCTGTGGAAATTCGTTGCTTCGCAGAGATTTTTTGCAGAAATTCGTCCGTTGTAGTGGTTACCCCTTCTTTGGTTGAAGATAGTGAAAGTAACTTTTTTTTTAAGTCTGAAACCAAACATCTTCTTCATCGTCACCGAGGTGGATGGAGGAGTCTGGCTTGTTGATTCATGCTCGAAGTTATGGAGGATTCAGACATACTGTTAGCTAGTTGTCGTAGGACCCGTGCGTAATCTTTAGGGGTTTTAGCTGATGCAGCTAATAAATTTGCCTGTGATTTTCGGGCAAGGAACTGAGATTGTTCTGGCCCTGAAGTTATGGTACCTGTGTTACAATTTTTCTTCAACCATTCTTTGATGGCTGGTTCGAGGATAGACTGTGGGGTATTGAAATTTGACCACCATCTGGTTTTAAATCTTCTTTAGAGAAACATGCTCCCTTGATCTAGGTTTATTTCAAGGAACCATTAACAAACCCAAGGAAGGTAAAACTTCATTGAAAATAAACATAAAGCGGGAAACCGCCTTTCTACATTTGAAGGTTTGTATTGGGTTCGAAAGGTATTATAGCTTTTTTGTAATTTCAGGGTGAAGGATTTCACTAGAAGAGCCATAGAGCTTCCACCATTGGGCAAACCAAGATGGTAATTTTTCCGGTCGTATGGATTTAGTGTTGAAGTAGATTAGCCATGAATGGGATAATCTATTATTTTGAATTAAAAAAGTGGAAAACTAAGCCTGTTGGTAATCCTAATAATTAAAGGTTTTACAATGTGGGAAAGTGTTGTTGAAGCTAATGGGGAAGGCTTTGTGTTTTGACAGGTCTTGATTCCGATCGTGAGGACCGAGAACCTTTAGAATTTTAATGGTTGAATAAGAGGGCTCGACTTGCTCATTTTTATAAAAAAAGTGTTTGAATTCCAATGAGCCGGTAACCTCAAGAATTGTCTGGTAATATTCTGCAATTTTAGTACGATCCCATGGTTTATTGAACCAGTTTTTCCCAAAGATTTTTTTGTATTGAGACATAGGGATCCTCATCATGATACCCATGTTCAATTGTTATAATATTTTGTGAGGCAGTTTTAACAAAATATTCTGAAGTCTCGTTTCTCTTAGGTTGTGCAACCACAACTTGAGAGCTACCAGATTTTAGAAATTGTTTTTGAGGAGGGGTTTTTTGGGAAGATTCTCCTTCCTCTGGTTTTGAAATAACACTAATATTTTTTCCCGCAGGAGTTTTACCTTCCGTAGCTGCTTTGCTTGTGCTTCCCTGGTTTTGCATAGAGTTTTGGAAAGCTTGAAGGAGTTATGGGTGTTTAAGGATAGACGCAGGATGCTCAGAGATGGAGAGTAGCCATACTTGAACTTACGCCCGCTAAATAAAAACATTAAACTAAAAGCCCATACAAAATGAGCACCTAGGAAAAAGAGACCATATGCAGATAATGTAGAACCATAAGACTGAATTACTTAGGATGCCTGCGCCCATAAGAAATCACGGAGCCACCCATTAATAGTAATAGAACTTGCGTAAAGTTTCCTCCCGTGATATGAGGCCCTCTTTAATACATTAAGAAAAGATGTTGAAATATGTTATGTTATCCTTTCGGGACAGCATTAGTGGAATTCTTGGCCCCAAAGGGTCCCGGTGGTGTACTGGACCCCCCCAGACATTCCTCCAGAAGCAGGGGGATAGAATTGAGAAACCGCTTTTCCTAACTCGTCCATGAAGAGATTACCCAAGTTCACGGGTTCCCCCTTAGGGGGTCAAGGGGGGAAGGCCGGAAAGGGGGGTGTTCTGTCAATAGAAGAGGTTTCACTCTCCATATTTTGGACAGCTTCGTACCAGGTTTTAATGGGTTTTTGTGTGGTGCAGATGGTTTTCCCAGGAGGAGGTCGGGACTTCTCTTTATCTTTTGTCTTTCTAGGCATTTATGTAAGAAATTCACGGGTTAAGAAGTCAGGGATAGAATTTTCTTCTCGTCATATATGCTCAATTTCAAATTCAAAAATGCTTAAGATAGACTGCCATCTAGCAAAAACATGTTTTACTGCAATGTTTTGGACATCCTTTTTTAAGACAGCTTTAGCAGCTTGACAATCAACACGTAATAAGAATTTTTTATTTAATAAATCAGACTGGAATTTGGTAATACAAAGAACAATTGATAAAACTTCCTGTTTTATAGTAGAGTATTTTATCTGGGTATCATTCCAGTGCCCTGAGGTGAACCTAATAATGTACTCTTTACCATTGTCGACTTGTTTTTAAATACCTCCGTAACCCTTGTCATTGGCATCTGTCTCAACAATTTTAGGCAGGTCAGGGTTTGCTAAACTAAGGCATGGGATTTATAAGACTCAGGTTTTTATGGTTTTAACAGCCTGGGTATGGATATCGGACCAAGGCGGTGGCTTTTACTTTAGTCTATCATGGAGAGGTTTCGCAATTCTACAAAGATTTGGATAAAAATCTAAGACATAATTTAAACTACCAAGAAATCTCTCGTAGTTGAGTTTTGTCAAAGATTTTATCGAGAAATTTGCTAGTTAATTGGAGAGACCTATCAATAGGGGTAATAGTTCCACAAGACACAATTTGACCGAGGAATCTAATCTCTCGTTTGAAATAAAGAAATCTTTTTGCTGAAACGACGAGACCATTTTTCTTAATTAGATAGAAAAAAGTCTTAAGGTTATTAAAGTGCTGATCAATCGTGCTTGAGTAAACTAGCACGTCATCAATGTAAATAATGCAAAAGTCTTAATAGGGGTTGAAGATATCATTCATAATTCTCTGATACTCACAAGGAGCATTTTTAAGACCGAAAGGCATAACATTCCATTCATACCGGCCAAAAGGAACAAAGAATGCGGTTTTATAACGATGTTGTGGCTTGATTCGTATTTGCCAAAATCCGGATTTCATATCAAATTTTGAGAAGATGAAGGCATGGTGTAATTTTTGTATCGGATCTTTTTATTGGGTATTGGATAACGGATCCATCGAAGGGCATCGTTAAGAGGCTTGTGATTTATAACTAGTCAAGGCGTGCCTCGTTCAATTTCCGAAGCTTTGTTAACGTAAAACGCTGCACAGCTCCAAGGGGAACGGGATTTGGAAATTAAGCCTTTGCTTTCGAAAAATCTAATCTCTTCTCGACAATGGCGTTCTAAGCTCGGCATTCATCCGAGTTGGTCGGGCTTTGGTAGGGATATTCTTTTCATCAAAATCGAGCTCATAAGGTAAGTCGACCATGTGTTGTTTTCTATTCCGTAAGGCATTTGGTAACTCGGAGCAAACTTCCCTTTCGAGGAGGCTTTGGAAGTCGCCTATTTGAGTCTTTAGAACACTACCTTGTAACTGGTGTTCGAACTTTTGTAAATGGATTTTCTGTTTTAGATCGTGCACATTACTTTGTTTTCGATTGATAAGAGAATTTATCTCACTATTATAAATGGAGCTTAGCTTGCCTTTATAATGTTGAGATTTATGGTCTTGGGCTTTTCTAAGAAAAGGAAATCAATCCTTTTATTTTTTGTCTTGAATGATATTCCATCATAGTTGACATTGTAAGGGGTTATTATATTTATGAAAGGTGTTCCCAATATTACTGAATGGTGTATATTGGTAACAAGGACAAAATGGCTTTTTACAGAAAGGCCTTGATTTAATATGTTTGCATCTGTTTTTCCTTCTATATGCATCTTGGTGTTATTAGCAGAGCTAAGTTTTTCCGAAGTTTTCTGATGAAAGCGTTTTGGGACGAGACTAGGTTTAATGCAATTTAGATCCGCTCCGGTATCGAACAACGCTAATAAACTAAATAAGCATTAACAAAGTAACTTGACATAATAAGAAAAATGTTACTCGATTAAATTTTTTTTTACAAATCTAATTTGACTATAAGACTTTAATCTAAATGTTCATCACACTTTCTAAACACATTATAAATTACATTAGTTTGTACTATAATGATTATATATAACACTTTCAAAATTATATTTATATGAAATTTAAGAAGAAACTCAAGCAATCGACGTAGCCTTTTGATCTTTTTCCCAGTTTGATTTTCCACCAAAGCCTTCCACTGCTTGAAATTTTTGAAAGCTTCACCTTTTGACTTCATTATGATCACTCAAGTCATCCTTGAAAAATCATCAATAAAAGACACAAAGTACCTGTGACCTCCCAAAGACTCCATACGTGAAGGACCCCAACAATCGGAGTGGATATAATCCAGAGTACCGTTTGATCTATGAATGCCCTTAGGAAACTTGCTACGATGTAGTTTCCCAAAAAACACAATGCTCACAAAACTCAAGATTTGTGACCTTATAGCCACCCAGAAGATCTGCCTTGGAAAGGATTTGCATCCCTCCCAAATGTACCATCATGTGTCCGGATCTGGATAGAGCCAATTCCAACTGTCTTGCAGACTGCACTGTTAGCCATTAATATATATTACCCCCATCTACCTGCTCATAAGTAGTGAACCACTCCCTACGAGGACTCATATGGTACGACGCTCCAGAATCTAAAACCCACACATCACTGCAATGTGTTTGTTCATTAGCAACTAAATCAAGATCATCCTCAGAATTCGAATTTTCTGCTGCAACAGCAGCAGAACCAGACCCAGATTTATTTTCCTGATTCTTCTTTTTAGGACATTCCTTTTTCCAATGCCCCTTTTCCTTACAGTAATTACAGATATCATTAGGTTTAGGACCCCTTTGGAATTTTCGGATTTCCGGAAATTCTTTTTGCCATAATTCCCATGTCCCTTACTACTACTGGCCACTAATTAAGAGGGCTGATTATCTGTACCTGTACTACCAGATGCTTTATGGCGCAATTTCCTAGTATGCAAAGATGATCTAACCTCCGCTAGGGACACATAATCTTTACCAACAATAAAAGATTACACAAAATTCTCATATGATAATGGTAAAGAAACAAGCAGAATTAAAGTAGCATCCTCATCCTCCACCTTAACATCAATATTACGCAATTCTAACAAAATTGTATTTAATTGATCTAGGTAATCCCTAAGAGGTTCATGCGCAGACAGAACAGACGTTGCTTCAAAAGCAACTTGTTGGTTAGAGGTTTCGTCATGTACAAACTCTCCAACTTCAACCACAGACCAGATGCGATTTCCTCCTCCGCGACTTCAGTGATGATGTCGTCAGTAAGACACACCATGATCGTTGAATGTGCCATCTCCTTTAGAACGACCATCTCAGCGGTAACTCAATCCGATGACTTATTTACCAACGGTGCTCACAACCCTTGTTGCTTCAGTAAAGCCCTCATCTTGATTTGCCAAAGATTGAAACTGTTGCTCCATGTGAACTTATCAATTTTCACATTCATCCCATACATCTTTCCCACTCAGATCGAAAAACCAAAGCTCTTGATACCAATTTGTTATAACGGATGTGAGAAAGAACAAATAATCGAATGCAGAAAACAATAAAGAACACACATATTTAACGTGGTTCACCAACGGAGTGTTGGCTACGTCCACGGGCAGGCGAGAGAAAAGTTTTATTGCTCTTGAGGAATCCCAGATTACAGATGTGATTAATAACTAAATCATCGAATAAACGAATTAGGTTAAAAGCCTATTTATAACCCGACTCGAAAATCGCCATCCCGCGTCAAAATTACGCTCGTCCGGTCGCTCGGGCCAAAACCGCCCAGTCGGGCGTGCAAGGCAAAACACAGCGAAACCAAAAACCATCTCGCCCGGTCACCTGGGGCAAACCGCCCGGCCTGGCGCCCCACCGCCCGACGGGGCGAATATGCCCGGCTGACCGGGCGAGCTCCCGAACTCGCCTTTTAACTCGCGCTTCACCAGATTCAAGGCATTACGATCTTACACAACCATTATTACCTGCTATATCCTCTTTTTTGCCCATAAAACCACCGCCCGGCCGGGCGAATCTGCCCGGCTGACCAGGCGAGCTCCCGAACTCGCCTTTTAACTCGCGCTTCACCAGATTCAAGGCATTACGATCTTACACAACCATTATTACCTGCTATATCCACTTTTTTGCCCATAAAACCCCCAAATCTCCTCCTCCACCGGACCCCTTCGACGAATCATTGCCGGTAGAATTCAATGAACATTGATTGATGATCATCGATCAATTATGATGATTGTTTAAGATAGTGTTGATTTGATGATGTTAATTCGATGATGATAGTGATTCTATGCTGATGATGTTTGATTCATTGATGAATGATGATGATGCATGTCTGATGAGAAGAGAAGAGAGAGGAAGGAGCAATGTAAACTGTAGACTAAAGAGGGAGGAGAGAGGACAGGGGGAAATAAGGAAGTTTACTTCATTGCGAACATGTTTTGGAGAAAAAAAAGCTTCAAATGTTTTTGGTGAGCAACAAACATGGAGAAAAGAGAGGAAAAGAGAAACAAAGAAGAAAGAGAATAAGAAGAGAGAGAAGAGGAGAATCAAGTTTTATAGGGGAAATAAGGAAAAGAGTATAAAAAAGGAAAAAGAAATAAAGGCAAAAGTCACTTGACACGTCTCCCTGTAACCAACATTTACCTAGAGTTATAGGTAATATTTTAATCTAACCTAATTAAAGTTAATGAACCTACAATGGGGACTTGGTCAGGATTAATCAAAAGGTAAACTTAAATTGGAAAGACCACACAAAGGTTGGCTTATTTAAAATAATTTTTCCTTTTTTTCCTTACGAGAAAAATAAAGACAAACATCATACACACCCTCTCGGAAAAAAAGTACCATACATTCTACTTTGGGCCATCCATAAGGGGATAGGGATGTTTGAAGCTGGGTACCCATTTTTTCTGGTACCATCCGCTTTTATGGGTAATTGAAAATTAGACCATGACCCAACACGTGATGTAAATTATTGAGGTTCGTTTGTAGATATTATTATCTTTTTAAATCGAAGGTGACTAATTTTTAACTGTTCAAAACCGTCACTGAAAAATTTGGTCGATGATTTAATAATTCATTGTCAGCGACTTTAGTATAGTTCTTTAACGATTGTAAATGTCAATAAACCATAGTGTTTGAACTTTGTAAATACGAAGTATTTTGTTGTTAGGATATATCGCTAAATTTTTTGATTGGAGATTCTAAATAATTTCGTGAATTGATTGTGTCAATCTATTTTGTCAAGTTATTAATGGTGATTGCATATTTCATTTTTAACACCAAGCTAAGCTTGACCTAGTGGTAAGGAAAGAACCTTCCAACCTCAAGGTTGGGGGTTTGATCCCCACTAGGGGCACTTTGAGAGAGGGTTTCCATTTACCATCCCCCGCTCTCAAAGTGTCTGCCTACAAACCCAGGTCGGGTTAACCTGCGAGAGGTTCCGATCTGGCAGGGCCCTTCATCTTACCATGGCGTCCCGAGTGGAGGACCCCAAAAAAAATTATATTTTTAACTTATTCCATATGGCAAGTTGCATTGATTCTCATTTTTTAATTTTTTTTATAAAAAGATAACGTTGTTTTAATTTTTTAAAGGGTATTCTCGTCATTTCAAAGGGGGACACCATACCTCCTTCCTTGGCCTATATAATAGAGATAAGGCTTCTTCACCTCTCTCCTTTGCTCAAATTATTTATAATAAAAGCAAATTTGTTGAGACTCATTTATCTCTCCTCTCTTTGTTTATCTACTTCCTCTGTTCTTTTTTAATTGCAATATTTGGGTTTTCACACATGTCGAGACAAAATTTTGCCCATTAATATCTGTTATATATTTGTAAAAATTATGAAAATGACATATTTAGAAAATGCACATTGAGACGAATCAAATAAGATCTCATATGAGTATGTTTTAGTACGTATAAATCATTTTACAAGTTCAAAAAGTGAACTGTGAATAGTGCAAGAATCAAAATGTTAAAATTAATAAGGAGAATTTGCCAAAAAAAAACCTTTTACGGGATCATTTTTGCGAAAAAAACCTTATAAAGCATTTTTTGCGAAAACAAACCAAAATCAAAATTATTTTGCGAAAACAAACCAAAATCTAAATTATTTTTGCAAGATGAAACCTAGCCACCACTACCAGCAGCCCCCAACCCTCCCTCCACCCCCTCACGCAGCACCCCCACCTCCCCTTCGCCCCCTACCCTCTCTCCTCTCCATTCTTCCCTCCCTCACCCCTTCCCCCTCTCCTCTCCCTTCGTCCATCCCCACCCTAACCGCTGCGTCCACCCGCAGTCCGCCCTCAATTTACCCCCTCGGGCGGCAGCCCTCCCCCATCTCCTCTCCCCTTCGTCCCCCCCCATCGCCGCGCCACCCGTAACCCCCTCCGCACCCCCCCCCCGCAGCCCCCAACCTCATTTTCCTTATCTACCGCTCTCTCTTTCCTATCTTTATGCTTTAGTGGCGCCGGAAAAGCCTTCGTGGGTGGGAGGGGGGGCTACGGGGGAGGGGGTCATGGGAGGGGGGGGAATGGACAAAGCGAGAGGAGATGGGGTGAGGGAGGGAAGAAGGGAGAGGAGAGAGGGTAGGGGCGAAGGGTGGTGGGGGCCGCCGCCCGAGGGGGTGTAGGGAGGGGTTGGGGGCCGCTGGTATGGGTGGGGTGGGCGGCAGTGGTGGGGGGCGGGGTGGGGGGTGAACTTGGGGCCGCAGGGGTGGGTGGGTGCTAGCGGCAGGTGGTGGTAGTTGTGGCTAGGTGGTGGTCAACGCCGGAATTGAGATGGTCAACGCCGGAAAATTGCCTTAGGTTTCATTTCGCAAAATAATTTTGATTTTGGTTTGTTTTCGCAAAAAATGCTTTATATGGTTTTTTTTCGCAAAAATGAACTCGTAAAAGGTTTTTTTTGGCAAATTTTCCAATTAAAAAAGAAGGGATGAAGTATATAATACAACTAGTTTGTGCCCGTGCATAATGCACCGAAAATTTTTGTTTCTTAAATAGTTTTTTTAATCCCAAATTTGTTGAATATATAATTATTTGAATTGTTTCATTTAAAATTAAAAGATTATCAAATGTAAAATTTTATTGCATGATATAAGCCTTTAATCATGATATTGAAATTTTAAAGTAGTTAATAAACAAATAACACATCAAAATAATAATTTTGTATTTTAGTACATCTATAAATTATAATAAAATATAGTGGAAACGTAAATGCATTGCATTTGGTAAGATAATTCTATCTGCCACAGTATGCAAGCCATAAACCGCAATAATCTTGAAAGAACAATTGCTCCTGAATATCCTCCATTTGCAAATTAAACTCACATGTTTCCAACCAATCCAAATTCTAACCCCTAGGAGAATGATTGTAGTTACAGAACCAAAACCAATCTTTATTAAATTTCCTCTGAACCTTTCCAACATTATGAACTCTTACTATGGTTTCAAAAAGAGCACAAACTTCCACCTTGTGAGCAGATAAAATAGATATTATCTCTCTTATTTTAAAGGGATCATTCATCCCTCTTACACTCCAGGTTGTGCACAACATCAACACAGATAAGGGTTTGGTGCCTTAGCACCCCGAGCACCTGCTGAGTTTACATGTCTAAATTGTAAAACATAGTTCAAAAGTCCTGGCAAATTCAAATGCAACTTGTTTGCCTTTATCTTTGGATTTCCTAGTTACAACTTTCTAAGTACCATCATCACCTGAATTCTATCTCTGAGTAGGAGCTATTGGCAACCTCCGAAATAAATTCAGGATCATCTAAAGTTATAATTGGAGCAGAAGTAAGAGCTTTAACTACTAATGTCTGAGTAGTTTTAGGTTTTGGCACAGGCTTAGGCATTCTGTCATCACAATTGTGACCTACTCTTTGACAATTCTGGCAAAAAGGTGGGAGTCAACCATAGGTAACCTTATACTTAAACACTACTCCGTTAGGATCCTCGATATTAACTACATCAGACACCTGGTTATTAACATCCATCTCAATTAAGATTGTAGCAAAAAAATACCATTAATTATTTTGTACTACATTCATCAGCACAGACAGGCACTCCAAGGAGACTGCCAATCCTGTTGAAAGATTCTAGGCTCTAATAATTCTAGGCTCAGTAGCAAGGGACCATTGAGCTTTGTAATAATTTGCAATCACAGCTAAAGAAGGATTTGTATATATCAATATGGAACTCGCGCGCTTCTCTCTCTAGAAATCCTCTCTGCGTAGCTTCTACGCCAGTAACCATGGCCAGGAAATCTAAAGCTCAGAAGGCAAATCAGGCGAGTTCATCTATGGTGACAAAGAAGGGACCTGATTCGGAGTCTCAGGCGAAGAATATGAAATCAATTGATGCTATTCTAGGAGTCTCTATGTTGGAGATTGAGGAGGAAGCTCAAATTGTGGTTCAGGGGGAAATTCTATCCCCCACGAGCCTCGCTTCAATCGCTACAAAACCAGGCCACGGTGAGGGAGAATTTTTCGAATTGGATTGAGCAAATCAAATCAGGTGACAAAAAGGCGTCAGAGCAGAGCAGTCGTATCAATATAGAAGGTATGATTGATCCTTTACCAATCTTATTTTCTCCAGATAATCCTGATGTGACGAAGGAATTGAATGTGTCTAATCCTGTTAGAAATGAGAATACACTAGTTAAAATTGATATTACTGATGTGCAACCTGAAATTGACTATTGGAATTCTATTGTGTATTGCTATGTGGTGGGTGCTAATCCCCCAATTCATGTTATGGAGGGTTTTATTCGTCGGATCTGGCGAAATTTTTGTGTAGATAAAGTTGCCATAGTTAAGAAAGACACACTAGTGGAAAAACAAGGAAGGGCTGCGGTCAAAACAGCCCTAAGGGCTGCGTTTTTGGCCAACAGCCCTTTCCATAGCAGCCCTTCAATAAATAAGAAGGGCTGCGGTTTTTAACCGCAACCCTTCACAACGAAGGGCTGCGATTCAGGCCAAAAACGCAGCCCTTCTAAGCTGGAAGGGCTGCGTTTTGGCTTAAACCGCACCCTTCTCTAAATGAAGGGCCGCGGTTATAAGCCTAAACCGCACTCTATTTAAGTGAAGGGTCGCGGTTTAGGCTTAAAACCGCAGCCCTTCACATTCAATTTTTTTTTTTTTAAAAATAAATTGCACCCCCACCCCCCGCCTACCCCCGCCGCCCCCAAAGACACCACACACCCCGCCCACCCCAAAGACCCCCGCCCCCACCCCCGGCCCAAAGACACCCCACCCCCCCCCTACCCCAAAGACCCCCCACCCCCGCCCACCCCCGCGCCCCAAAGAAACCCCCCCCCCGCCCACTCCAAGACCCCCCCCCCCCGCCCACCCCCCCCACCCCCAAAGACACCCCACCCCTCCCCACCCCAAAGACTCCCCACCCCCCGCCCACCCCCCCGCCAACCCCAAAGACACCCCACCCCCCTGCTCACCCCAAAGACCCCCACCCCCTACCCACCCCCCCCGCCCCCCACCCTCACCCCCTACCGGACCCCTCACCCCCACCCCCCGCCCACCCCCCGCACTCCCACCCCCAACCCAAACCCGCCCACCCCCCGCACTCCCCCCCCGCCCCCGCCCGGCCCGCCCCCCCACCCCACCCCACCCCCTTCACTCCCCGCACCCCCACCCCAGCCCACCCTCCGCCACCTCCTCCACCCATTCTTTGCCAGCCCACCCCAAAGATCCAACCAAACCCATAGCCCTTGGCCCAAAGAGCACCACCATGGGCCCCCCACCCCACCCCCACCCAAAACCTCCCTTCGACACACAAAAAAAACCGATCAAATTGCAATAATAATATATGACAAGTTTTTAAACGTAATATAATAATTAACTTTAAATATGTATATAATTAATAATGTAAAAAGTGTACATAGAATTGATACAAACTAGTAGATGTATCATAAGCAATCATCGCAAATGTGGGACGCCAACTTATCCCGAACTTCATGTAATTCGTCTGTGGTGAAGGCCCTCAAACGTGGTGTGTTATTCATATAAACCTTGCAAAACAACCAAGGAATAAACACATAATATAAGAATTCAATCATTTACCGTAGTTAGTAGTTCTAAAAATGACATATACCTTCCCGAAATTCAATCAAAAACAAATGCAAGCCTAAAACTCTACACACTAGTTATATTATACCTTATATTATCATATTGAAAAAGAAAATGGAGTTAAATGACTCGATAAGTACGATTTGGAAGCGAAAAGGCAAAATTAGGCCTAAAATGACCTTTTCGTTCCCGAAATACAACAAACAACAAATTCAAGCCTAAAAATCTACACAATAGTTATATTATACCTCATATAATCATGTTCAAAAAGAATTTGGGGTTAAATGACTCGGTAAGTACGATTTGGAAGCGAAAAGGCTAAAATAGGCCTAAAATGCCCTTTTCGTTCCCAAAATTCAACCTACAACAATTGCAAACCTAAAAATCTACACAATAGTTACATTATACCTCATATAATCATGTTCAAAAAGAATTTGGGGTTAAATGACTCAATAAGTACAGTTTAGAAGCGAAAAGGCAAAATTAGGCCTAAAATGACCTTTTCGTTCCCGAAATGCAACCAACAACAAATGCAAGCCTAAAACTCTACACAATAGTTACATTATACCTCATATAATCATGTTCACAAAGAATTTGGGGTTAAATGACTCGATAAGTACGATTTGGAAGCGAAAAGGCTAAAATGGGCCTAAAATGACCCGAGAATCAGGTCACATGGCAATGGAATGCCCATCAGCTGGTAGTGGCGGAGATAGTGAGAAGTGTTACAAATGTGGAGAGCATTCCATTGCCATGTAGGCGTAAAATGACCTTTAATTTTCGTTTCCGAAGCCTAAAAATCTACATAGTTACATTATAAAACAAAAAAGAAAATGAAAGATAGTAGTGATACCAAACATGTGTTACAACTTACAACAATGCCTTCACAGATTATCACTAGTAATTTGATTATAGAGGATGTAGCTTATCTTTATAGAAAGTTGATCTACTAGCTAGTAGCTTACAATCATCGAAGATCAACAAGCCTCAAATTAGAGAAAAAGAACAGCAGGAAGTAAGCATTGTTGAATATTAGTCCATAGCTCCATGTCAATTCATTGTTTAGTCATCATTCATAATGTGGCTCCAAATTCGTGCGTGCATCAACAAACACAGGGTACAATCATATTTTACCCCCTGTCAGCCCACCCCCCCCCGCCGCCCCTCCCCACCCCCCCGCGCCCTCCCCCACCCCTATCGACCCTCCCCCCTCCCTCCCCACCCCTTGTCCAAGATCCCCCGCCTTCCCCCACCCCATGCCCGGCCTCCCCGGCCCTCCCCCCACCCCCTTTCCAAAGATCCCCCGCCCTCCCCCATTCCATGCCCGGCCTCCCCAGCCCATCCCCACCCCCCCTTTCCAAAGATCCCCTCGCCCTCCCCCACCCCATGCCCCAGCCTCCTCGGCCATCCCCCATCCCTCGCCCGACACCCCCCACCCCCTACCCACCCTCCACAAGCCCTCCCCCACCCCCTACAATCACATTTTACAACACAAAATAGAAGAGAAATTAAATAAAACAAAGAGGAGAGAGAGTGAGAGGGGAATTACCGACAATGCAGTAGTGGTGGTGGTGGTGGCGTCAAGGTGCGCTGAGAGAAGAGAAGAAGAAGGAGCTCAGGCAACGTTAATAGGCAACGTCAATGAGTGTGCACCGGCGATGGGACGGCGCTCCGGCGATGTGTCAGTGCTCCAGTGATGGCCGTTAGGGCAGTGCGAATGAGTGTGAGGGAGAGGAGTGAGTGTGCGAGTGAGTGTGCGAGTGAGTTTGAGGGAGAGGGGTGAGTGTGCGAGGGAAATTTGTGAGTGAGTGTCTACTGTGTGTTGCGCGCAAAACTATAGGTTGAATTGGGCGGGATAGGAAGGGCAGCGCTTATCCTAGAAAACGCAGCCCTTCGTGTATGAAGGGCTGCAGTTTCTAGGCTAACCGCAGCCCTTCACTTAAAGGGCTGCGGTTAGCCTTAAAATCGCAGCCCTTCATACAGTTTGAAGGGCTGCGTTTTCTAGGTAACCACAGCCCTTCACTAAAAGGGCTGCGGTTTTCAAGGAAACCGCAGCCCTTCATACACGAAGGGCTGCGTTTTTCAAAAAATGCAGCCCTTCCAGCGTAGCCCTTCCTTTTTTTTTCCCCTAGTGACATTTATATAGTGAGGTTTAGGTCAATGGAGAAGAGAGATGAGATTTTGAAAGGAAATGTTGTCTTCTTTAATAATAAACCACTTATTGCCAAACCTTGGACAACAAATATAGATCTTGATAGAGATAACTAGAAAACCTTGCCTACCTGGGTGCAATTGAGTTTAGACTTCAAATACTGGGGGGAGAATTATCTAGAGAAGATTGTTAGGCCAATTGGTAAGCTGATTAAGGTAGATCAAGCAACATGTGAAAGAGATAATCTCTAGTATGCGAGAGTCATGATTGAGGCTCAAATTGACCAGGAATTCTCATAGACTACATCTTTTCTGAATGAAAAAGATGTGATTACTAAAGTTGATGTTTTCTGTGAACGGAAACCAAATGTGTGCTCTAAATATAACGGTATGAGTCATGAGGGGATTGATTGCATCAAACCTAAAGCTAGGCAGGAATGGAAGCCTAAAGTTATCTGCAAGGTTCCTTTGCAGGACAATGGAAATAGGAATGAGCAGAGGCTGGATACTGAATTTCAGGTTGTTAGGAACCCAACAAGGAGAACTCTAACAAGTCCCAGACCAGCAGATACTTAGAATAATTTTTGAAGTGCTTGTTAAACAAGTGAACACTGTGGTGATTGGGGAAGTTGAGTGTGTGCAATATGTTATGACTCAGTAGGAGCTAGCCAGGCTCCTACTGGGTATGGATAAAATAATAGTATGAAATGTGAGGGGTCTGAACATCCAACAAAAACAGCATGATGTTAGGAAATATATGCACTTGAATAAGGTTTGGCTTAGTAGGTCTCCTTGAAACTAAGGTAAAGGCCCAGAATATGGGGGCTCTTTATCAGATAGTGTTTAATGAGTGGTGTTTTAGCTCCAAGTCAGCTTATCATAATGGTGGGAGAGTTGTGCTTGCTTGGAATCCTAATAGCTTCTTTGTTACTATTACTCATGTTTCAAGCCAAATTATTCATTGTTTAGTGTCTCCTAAAGGTGGTAGTGTCAGCTTCTACTGCTCCTTCTTTTATGGCTTTAATGATTCAAGCCTGAGAAGGTTAGCTTGGAATGACTTTAAAATGCTGAAGAATCAAATTAGTAGGCCATGGATGATTGTTGGGGACTTCAATTGTGTCCTGAATATTGATGAAAGAATTGGGTCCTTAGTTAGACTTCATGAATATGCTGAATTAGAGAGGTGTATGTTGAGTTGTGGATTGCAAGATATGAAGTGCACAAGATGTATGTACACTTGGAACAACAAGCAACAAGGTGAGCAGAGAGTGTTTAGCATGCTTGATAGAACTATGGTTTACCAAGCTTGGTGTGACACATTTCCTGAAGTTGATACTCATTTCATGCCAGAAGGTCAATTTGACCACTATCCCATCATCATAGCAGTTTATCCTTGTATCACACCTGGAAAGAGACCATTTAAATATTTCCACATGTGAAGTGACTCCCCTAAGTTCAATGATATTATTGATGAGGGGTGGAATGTGGATATTAGTGGTTGTTCTATGTTCAGAACTGTTTTAAAGCTCAAGAAAGTGAGGTTCGTTATTGCTGAAAAAGCTGAATAATGAAGGGTATTCAGATATTAATGTAAGAGATGTTGCTGCTTACCAGAGAATGAAACAATGACAGGCTGCATTACAGAAATCCCCTAGATCTATGGAGATTAGACATCAAGAGTTGGAGGCTGTAATGGAGTACATACAGATTCATAAAGCCTATTTGTTCTTCCTCTCTCATAAGGCCAAGTTGCAGTGGTGTAAGGATGGTGATGAAAACATAAGCATGTTTCATCAATCCATCAAGAAAAGGAGGCTGCAGAACAATGTTTATGCAATTAATGATGCTGCTGGTAATTGGAAGGATAATATTAAGGATGTCAATGATGCTTTCCTTGAATATTATACATCCCTTCTTGGCACCACAATGGAGACTAGGGAGGTTGTTTAAGATTCAGTGATGAATCAAGGGCCATTGATAACTCCAGAGCATATTCAGATCCTTACAAGACCTTATACTGCTGATGAAGTGAAGCATGCCCTTTTCTTAATTCCTGGTGAGAAGGCCCATGTGCATGATGGCTTTGGCTCTCAATTCTTTAAGGATGCTTGGTCAACTATTGGTGAAGAGGTAACTAAGTCAATACTTGAATTTTTTCAAACTGGAAAACTTTTGACAAAATTATTGGGTTTTGACAAAATAAGGTAGGTAAGAATA
Source organism: Beta corolliflora (assembly GCA_947648045.1). NCBI lineage: Eukaryota > Viridiplantae > Streptophyta > Magnoliopsida > Caryophyllales > Amaranthaceae > Beta > Beta corolliflora. The sequence goes on from CANSZD010003177.1 coordinate 269,818, forward strand.
GAGATATAATTATGAGAAATAAGGTATGTAGTAGAGGAGTATTAACTGTTGGGAATTTGTTAAAATAAGTGATTACGATAAATATATGTTGTTTATTATATATCAGATTCACATTATAAATTTTTGGTGGTTCAAAGGAGCTTTTAATCTCCCTGTGGTCAAATTTTATGACAACAAAGCTCTAAGGGTGAACTTTCAAAACCAGTTGTTCCCGAAACTTCCCATCCGTTACTTGTCTATTAAAAGCTCTGATGCACGGACACTCTCTACGAGTCAACGTGTCGCGTTTCCGACACTTTAAACGTTTCCGACACTTCAGGACACTTTCAGACACTCTGAATTTTCTTTTGAAGATAAATAGTAAATTGAAACGAGACCGACATAGTTTTTTGTTACTAGAAGATATGTTTTCCCTCTCAACCTTACTTTTTCCTTTGAATATCTTTAAATCTCTCAAAATATAGCCTAATCTACTATCAAAACTGTAAAATATCGTGTTCTCTAACGTTTCCCCGCGTTTTCTCACTTTTAGAATTTGCGTTTCCCCGTGTCTACGTGTCCCCGTGTCCGTGCCAGTGTCCCGTGTCCGTGCAACTTAGATTAAAAGCACGAACATTCGCATAGAAGAGTCTCTGACCGCAATATTACAGCGGCCAAGTCCGAGGCGCAGATCTATCAGCATATCCAAACGCTGGAGGCGGGACTATACTACATGCAGTTTCTCATATGAATTGGGATAGGGTTAAAGGTTGACGGTCTTGAGTGTTGACAACTCTGGATCAATATTCGACATAGAAGTATTAAATTATGACTTGACTGATGACAAAGATAGAGAATCTGCATCAGCCCAGCTGCTTAAGTAAATGATATAGTTAATTGGTATAAGCTGTATAACACATACAGTGATGAACAAATAGATGATGGATAACAATGCTTGGTCCATTTTACTGGAGATGCCAATGAAAATTTTGTTTATATTAGAAAAGCAGTTTATTAATTCCTATTACACATTGTGGTTCTAAATTATACAATTAAGGTAATTTTTAATTTTCCGATCACTTCAATCATTGTGAATAATCATCAAAAAAGGAATATTATTTGTTATTATCTAACACATTTAATATTATAAATCTCAGTCTTAGGGTTTCTTTATTTTGTAAATTGTTTATTATATGTTTAAATGCATTTGAACATAGTAAAAAATGAAAAAAAAGGAAAAATTGATTTAATCAGTCCCAACTATGTCACCCCTGACAAAAACAGTCCCAACTTCAATTTAATATTCATCAGTCCCAAACTCCCAACTTTAAAGGATGTTTTACAATAGTGGTCCAGGTTAACCATTAACCAGTATGAGAGGTTAATTTTTTTTTTTTACTTTTTACTTTTGCTATTTTAATTTCTTGTCTTCTTCCTCCTCTTTCTTTCTCCTTTCTCCTTCCTCCCCTACCCCCTCCTCTTCCCTCTCCTCTGCCATCCATCCCATCCCCAACCACCTCTTGTTCTCCCCTGCCACCCCATGCCACACATCCCCTCCCCCCGTCACACATCCCCTTCCCTGCCGCCCCACAACCCCCCTCCCTAATTGCAATGCAATGCACCATTCTTTCATAACCCCTTTGCGAAATTTGTGAATGATCTTCATGAAAACGTGGTTTCATACATGCAAATGTGTACAATTTGCTCAATAATACATCCCTTTTCCTCCTACGTTCCATTTTCTTACACTAAATTTACAGCCTTCGTCGAAAAAATTGAAGCTCGTTTTTCAGATCAAAATCATTGACCAAAATAAAGGGAAATTCTTGTTTAAATCACCCATTATTTTATGCAATCTATCTGATTTGATAATGTTGGTGAAAATGTACACTGAAAGGGTAAATCTTCCACTATACACTGATTGGATTTTGGAGAGAGAAAATAGTGAGTGAATGAGTGATGAAAAATTGATAATGGTGGTTGATGGAAGCTTTGTACGCAAATAAGAAGGGACGAGAATGAAGTTTGAACTATTTAAGGTTGTGAGTGGAGTGGGGCGGGGAGGGGTGTGGTGGGGTGGGGTAGTAGTCGTACACCTATAGGATTAGCTAGTAGGCTGGTTCGTAGTACGAAGAGAGTTGCGGACTCACAACAAAGACCGGGCATGAACACATTTCTTCAATTGGGTTTGGGAGGGGGCGGTAGGCGGGGAGGAAGTGGGGAAAGAGTGGCGGGGGCAAGGGACGGGGGAGAGGGTCGGTGGAGTGGTGATAGTGGGGTGGAAGGGGAGGGGGTTGGGTGGCGAGGGAGAGGAGGAGGAGAGAGCAGTGAAGGAAGGAGGGAGGAAAGAAAAAGAAGAAGATAGAAAAAAAAGAGCACAGTTTACCTGCTACAGCAGGTAAGAAACTTGTTGTGACTATCATTGTAAAACATCCCCAAAGTTGGGATTAAACAATATTAAATTGTAGTTGGGACTATTTTTGTTAGGGTGCCCATAGTTGGAATAGATTAAATTAATTTTTCCAAAAAAAAAAGTGTCTTAGCTTGTGTTAATAATCTCTATTATATAAGGCAACTCTTGAGGTATTTGGTGTCCACCTAAATTTCCCAAATTACTCCTACAACAAAACAAAATTACAAATTCCACCATAATTTAAATTTAAAATGAAAAAGTAATATCAGTTTTTTTTTTTAAAAGAAGAAGGCAAAAATCGTTTCCTCACAAACTGCACAATAGTTAACTTCCAAGCAAAAAAAAAAATCACTACCACTTCACAATCAGCCTATAGCAAACCAAAAATGCATAACACTCAATTACAAAATTGCATTTCTTATGCAAACCGACCAACTTGAAATTCAATACTAGAAAACTATAGACATAATCAACTAAGAAATTGTCCTCAAAACTGCACTCCCTCTATTAAATCGAATAATCCAATAGTAGTAAGTTCTTGATTCATTTTAAACAGAACATTCACCATCCAAATTCCTACTATGATTTCTATATTTTCAATTGGCTTTGTCTTTCAATGAAGCATTGCCAAATGGGTAAATTAGCAATCTGAACTCCAAATTCAACCTCAACTCCAAAAAGTTTTATGTACGACTCCAAATTCAACCTCAAAAATCAATATATAGCACTGAATTTGCAGAATCAAGTAAGACTTTTCTTTTCTTTTTTTTATAATTTCGTCTCTACAGTATTTCTTCACTAATTTATCATCAGTTTATCTATTCAATTTTGTATCCACATTCTACATGCTCACTCAATTTCTTATATGTTATGAAATTTGTACTCAATTTTAAGATTACTGTTAGGATATCGAATATCTGTTTGATTGCATATATTTGAGACTGTGTGCTAATTACACACCATATATTTCTGATTGATGTGTAAAAAAAGAGAGAGCCTAAAATTTGGCAATTTACACAACATTAGAAGTTAGACTTAGAAATGCACAACTCACGCACTGTCACGACCAAGTGTAAGGCCATAGTCTTTCCAATTGAAATTCTACAAATTGGGTTGATTTTAATTTTGGAAAAATTTAAATAAAACTCTTTGTTTTTTTTTTGGTAAAACTTGCACTATAATAATTGGATTCTATAATCACCCATATTATTATGAATTTTATAAATGTAATCTTATTAATTTAAAGTATAATTATAATATTTTAAAAGCTTTCATCTAAAAGAATTATTAAGTTGCCTAATTTAAAGTCAAAATAATTTAGAAATTTCATTATTTGTAATAAATATTTGAAATAAATACCTTTTTTCTCTTTATGTTGGAATTGTGATTATCATTTGAGTCGTAATCAGAGCATCATGCTTGGACTATAGTTGGAATTAGGTTCATAAAAAAAAGTGCCAAAAACGACTACAGTTGGAATTAGGTTAAGAAGTACTACCAAAAGCCTTATATAAACTTTCAAAATTATAAATAAATAGATAGGTATATATAGAAAGTACTATTTTGAATAGTAGTAAAATGAAATTACTAAATCTAATTACGCAATTAAATTAACTTTTTATATTTGCACGCATAGCGTGCATATAAGGCTAGTTGTCTATAATGGCTACGTTTGAGTTGTATTTGTTAGTAGTGTGTGGGGTTCATGTCAATGGTTGTACTTGTAGTTGACATAAATTTTTTGTCACCATGACGTGTAAATTTTCTCATAAATAAATACAAAAGGAGTATATTACATTACCTTAGGAAAAATAATATTAACATAGTTTAGGCCTTTGCAACCATTTAAGTTCATGCAAATTCGAATGTTCGGGTAAGGGAAAGTGATAGTTTTTTAGTTATCCAAGCTTTAAATGGCAATTCTAGGGAATCTAGCGACTTTCATTTAAGTAATTGATTTGGTCTTTTATGAAGCATTATACGAAGTATGTTGCCCATCAATTAGCCTATTTGCGACCTTGGAAAATTGATCAAGGTTGTTGGGTGGATGATATCTTAGATGATGTTGTTTTACTTGTTTCTAATTTTATAATAGACTGATCCTCTTAGATGATGTTGTTTTACTTGTTTCTAATTTTATAATAGACTGATCCCCTGATTAGATTCCCTAAAAAAATAAAAACTTAAAATTAGGCAAATTACAAGGTCATGCGATCTTTTTGACACAGGTAAGTGATTCACATGTTAGTAACTGAGAGCTTTTTTAGTTAGAAGGTTAAATTGAGATGTACTAATACTTCCTCCATTCTCTTTATTGTACCCAATTAGTTTTAAATCCCATGATACCAAGCAAGGCTTGGCCTAGTGGTAAAAATTGGCCTCATGACTTCAAGGTCATGGGATCAAATCCCACTAGGGGCTCTTTGGGGTGAGGTTTCCCTTACCATACATCCCCCCTCCCTCCAAGAAGTCTGACCTGCAAATCTAGCTGGTAATACCTGATGCTAATTCAGTAGGGTCATTCATCTTACCAACTTTAAAAAAAAAGTTTTAAATCCCATGCGATGAACATTTTGATAGTATATGGTGTTTATAATATAGTTTTATAAAGATGAGGTTTATTTTACAAACTAATATATTAAGTTTTCAGCCTATGGCAAACTTTAATGCTTCTTATCTTATTATTAGATGCTCTTATGCACGAGTCAAACATAAAGGTTTAATGACACATTATTGTTCATCTTAAAGTTTAATTTTTATAACTATATTACAAATGAATGTTGTTTCAAAGTATATTTTGAGCATTGTCCAGTGGCTTATATAAATTACACTTCATCTGTTATGAACGAAATAAGTGAAACATACCTCTAAAAAAGCTCTCACATAAAAGGGAGAAGTGTTTACGTATTTTAGAACGGAGGAAGTAATATTTTGATGTATTATTTAAAGGCAATGATTGATCTATATTCTTAATTGTAATTTATATTACAAATTGTGCAGACTTATTCCCTCATTTGAACTAAATAATTGATTGATATATAAAGTTTATTCATTACAAATAATTGTTAAATATGTGATACTTGATTGATATCGCTCATAATGATTGATTGTGATATGATAGATGTTTTCGAAAATATTTGGTATCATAATTGATAATCCCTTCGTTCTTTTAAGTTCTTCTCATTATTTTAACTACAGATACCAAGGTAGGGAAGAGAGAGCTTGTGCAAGTAGGTCCATTTTGTTTATTTAAATAGGAGAGAGAATATTGTTATGAAAGAGTGTAATATTATGTGGGTCCAACAAGTAAATAAAGTAGTGTGAATAGGGAACAAAACTTTACCAAAACTCTATTATATAAGGGAAGGGGGATGGAGATGGTGTCCCCCTCTGAAAATACTAAACTATCCTTAATGATCTAATGTTATGACAAAAATTACAAAAGAAAACAATTTAAGAACCCTTACACATTTCAACTTGCCATTCTAAACAAGTTAAAAATGGTCTATGCATCAAATATTTCAATCAAAAAATTAAATAATGGAAAAAATTTCTTGACCTTTTTTTTATAAGAGAATATGGTATACATGACGTCAACCTGAAAAGTCCGAAACACTCACTACCTTTGATACTCATTAATTCAGTCAAACCAACTCATTATGGGCATGTTCTCTTCGGCATAAAATAACTGAACTGAACTGAACTAAACTAAACTAAACTGCATTGAACTGAATTGAACTGAACTGATTGCAACTGAACTGAACTGAACTGAACTGATTGCAACTGAACTGAACTAAACTGAACTGAACTGAATTGAACTGAATTGAACTTAACTGATTGCAACTAAACTGAACTGAACTGAATTGAACTGAATTGAACCGAACTGAACTGAAAATAAGCTGGGGAGAACAGGCCCTATAACTATTCTTTTTGTTCAAAATTCATTCACAGAATATTAATATTAAACAATATCACTCAAACCTTTGTTAGTTTTTTACATTAGCGAATTAATATATCTAAATTCATCTAGCTATTAGTTTTTCACATTTTTACTGTCAAAAAACTATAGTACGGATGGAGTATATAATAGAATAACACGTTTTAAAATTATCGCATGCATTGTGTGCATGTAAGGCTAGTAAGGAATAAAGCAAGAGATGGAATAACTTAAAAGAACGGATGTAATATGAAATAGGGAAGAACTTCGAAGAACGGATGTAATACCTTATAACTTTTCTTATTTTTCTAAATAATTGTCAATGATTAATATTAATTACAGTACAAAAAATAGTAGTTCAATTGATTTCAGGTATTTGGAAGATTTGAAGTATTGTGATTGATGCTATAAAATTTTTTCACTCATGTTTTTAAATATAAGGCAAGTAAACTAAAAAATATATCATACATTTGGGTGTACCGTGAGCATGCTACAACCAAAATTATTAATCTGCTCATTGCTCATATGAAATCATCCAAATAAGTAAAATGTACTAAAAAATGAGAGTTTCCAATGAGCAAAAATTATATTTGATATAGCATGCACATGGTAAATGGTACACCCGATAATATGATGAATGAATTCCAAGTAAACCACTTGTACTAATCACAATAATATACTAGGATATTTCTTTTTACTCTGTCTCTTGATATTTATTTATATTTGACACCAATAATTCTACATCGAGAGATGATACACATACACTCGGTGTATGTGGGCCACACATACACTGGATGTATGTGTTACTACTAAAATGTATATTGTTACTAAAAAAATTACAAACTTACAATCATTTGAAATTGTTTTGTTATTCAACGATATTTGAATTTACATAATACATAAACGATTGAAATACTATATTTCGAATTAAATTTTATTACATGGTAGGGATGAAAATATAACATTATTTTTCTACAAATAAATTAAATAATTGAAAACGACAAGAAAATGTAGTAGAAATCAATAGTAGAAAAATGGTGAAGATGAATAAGATGAAGCTAATATATGAATAATCTGAAGAAAAAAAATTACAATTCTTTTTTTTAGTTTTAAACAAAGGATTCATACAAATTTAAACAAAGAAAATTTCATAAAACATATTTTTTTAAACAAAGATAAAGAATAAATCATTAAAAACAAATTATCTGTTGAAACATTGTAAGTTTGTAATATTTTTAGTAATAATATACATTTTAAGAAGAACACATACACAAGGGTATAAATTTTACTAAGAACACATACACCTAACAGATATAGCGTCCACATACACCCAGTGTATGTGTAGCCTTTTCGATTCTACATCTCCATAGAAAAAGGATACTTCTTTTTGAAGGGATCACCCATAAAAGTTGGTATATCGAGAATCCCACCAAAAATATTGGACGCATCATGGAGTATCAAATAGATATTCTAATCGAATTGGGCAAGCATTTATAAATTAATTTGGCCAATAACAATGAAGGAAAACTTTGCCCAACTGTCATATGATTGTAGCTCACGATTGTAGATTGTTATTTGGCCGTTTTATGATTCCTTGAATACGAACTGAATCAAAACATATTGGAATCTCCAGGACGCCAAATGTTCATGTGATTCTGTTTTATTATTTAATTCCGTCTTTGTAATTATCTTATGGCCGATGAACTGTATGAGATCATCAGATCCTAATCTTCGACAGCTGCCTTTACTCAAAAAATGTAAACGAATTATTGTCCGACCAATAATAACTTTTCGATAATACCGTCTAATGCCCATCTACAAAAGGTGGGTAGCTATTTAAAAAACAAATTTTATATCATGTTGATCTTCGATAATACCGCCTAATCAACTTTATTTATAATGCTTTTTCGTCTTTAAATAAAAATTATTTTGAGTGTTTGGTAAAGAGAGGTTTAATTTAGCTGATTGGGTCTAAAAGCTCTTTTTGAAAAAGTTGCGGAGATGAGCTTTTGACATTAGAGGTTTGGTAATGAGTAGGCCAATTACATTTATATCCTAAATCTTTTTTAAAATTACACTAAAAAACATTAAAAAGTACAACAATAGATTATGCACATGTCCTTATTGGTCATTTTACACAATTATGTATCAATCACCTATCAGCTACTTACCAAACACCTTTATACGAACAACTAATACAATCAGCTAGTCAAATTAGCTTATACAATCAGCTATCAGCTAATAGCTATCAACTAATAGTTATCCGCTAATTGCCAAACAGGGCCATTGTAGGATCATCAAGGGGAAGAAAGAGGGACGAGTTTAGAAATAAAGCTCCATTATATACCGGAAGAATCAAGGTGGGTCTAGGTGATTGGAGGCACTCCTTCCATCCTTATGATAAGGGTTCGATTTTTGCGCTTTACCGAAACAAGGTCGTCTCGTATAATATAGGGCCATGTGCTAAATTAAATTATGAGGCCAAAAAGCACCTCCGACTTGAGAATGAGGGAGTGGAAGGGTGGTAAGCCCTTTCATCTTACACCCACATGTTGTGGGTTCGATTCTCATCGGGGGGTTTGGGGCGCTTTGGGGTAGGTTGTATTTAGGCGCCTTGTGAGAGGGCGTTAATGTAATTTATTTTACCAATTTTTTTTTTAAAAAAAACACCTCCAACATTAGTACATTACCAATAAATGTATACCCATAAATTAAGGAACAAAATTTTAAGCAAATCACTATCAAAATTTGCCCAATTAATATATGAAAATCAATATTTGATAATTGAACAATTCACTGCCCCAAAAATTAAATGATCATATTCTAGTATAAAACTAACCACAAATCAAAAATTATCAAAATAAAAAAAGACTATATAACAAATTTTCCAAATTTAGAAATCACCTTCAATTACCAGGAGAAGCCAAAAACATAGAACATTAGCCAATTTCGTAGAGTTGTTGCAGATGTAAATATGGGAGTTCGTTAATTGAGTAAGATGGTTGTTCATGGTTGAATAATTAAATTTCTTCGTATTTATAGTGTGAATTTCAAAGATAGAAGGAAGAGATTGGAGGTTATCTGAAAATCTGATGAGAAGTGATAATTGAATAACTACTTTTTTTCTCTTTGGAAAGTGGAAATTTATTTATTTATTTTAAGAGAAAGAACGTAAGGTTTAATGGGAAAAGGATTGAAATAATTTTTGGAGAATAGGAAGAGATGGAGGAGTCATTAAGTGGTTTTTTTTTTTTGAAGAATTGGAAGAGACGAAGCAAATAAGTAATTTATCTTCAGTTGCTACAAAATCACACTCGATGATTTCAAAGGAGCAATGAGCATCTGCCAGGTGCCAGCCTGTATTTACTTTCAGTTTTTTTTTTAACTTTATCATTATATTTTGGGAGACCTGTGCAGTTACTCACCCTGCATAGGGCCTTAGTCGTGCCTGTTGGGAAAACAAATGCAACAAGGGCATCTTGTAAGAATGCAAAGATATGATACAGAAACGTTTTTAAGGAACTACAATTACGATAATTTCATTGTTGGATATGTTAACAAGACAACCCGAACCACAACCGGTTCCTGCACATTTCTAATTTTATATCCCGAAACCGAAAGTAACATAATCGGATACGATATTTCTTCATAATGGAATATTTCTTCTATACAAAAATTTTGTTAATGATGACTTAACTAGGGTTTTTTTTAATTAAGAACTCAAATAAAGTGTTGGTGTTAATGTATAAATATGCAAACAAAATTATTAGATGAAAAAAATCAAGTTGATCAGATCTGTTTTGGGTTTGCTTATTTTTGGGATCAATTAAAGTTGACTGAGATTGATCTAGGTCAGATCTAGTACTTTCTAGTCGGGTGAACTAGTATTGCGTTTGTTTTGGGTCAAGTCAATATTTGAATCGAATATATAATTTAAGAATAAAATTAAAGATTTACATTTGTTTTTTTATAGGGAATCATACTTGACAGTACCGTTCAAGTTGATTCGGGTTGCGTTATTCGGGTCAAGTCAATTTTGTGTTTGTCTAATTCAAGGACTGCGAGTGGATTCGGATCAGGGTAGGTTATTTCGTGTATCGAGTTAATTTCGAATCGTCAATATTGGTGTGATTCGAATCTCCGTCAATTTTGCCAAGCTAAAGTACATACATACTTCACCAGTGGCGGAGCCACTTAGTCACAAGGGGTAGCACATGCTACCCCTGACTTTTTTTAAAAAAAACATGAAGGGAGAGCCTCAAGGCTGAAGCGAAAACTGGTGGCTGAAGGGACAGTGTTGTCGGTTCCCGTGGCCGCCATTGGTGTCCATCACTTGCTTTCTGAAAACTCAAATCAATAAGGGGTAGTGGCTAGTGCAGGCGTGCCGCGACGTTGCTCCGAACAACCGGACTAGCACTGTTGAGTTGATGACACATGTAGTAGTTGATGTAAGCAGAAAAGATACGTCACTCCTATTAGACCAAAACTTTGAGTTGAACTTCTGCACAACCGTTTCATTTCGAGGGGACGAAATTTCATCATCCTCTGAGTTATTTTTTAATGGTGTGAATTATAGTAGTATTATGTCCTTTGCAATAGTTTAGAAGAATATATTTACTATTCTCTTTCTGGAGGAATCTGCTTCATTCACTTGTTTTTTGTGTAAATTGCTTGCCTTGGTAATTTATAATTGGAGGATTTATAAATTGTGGGGATTTATAAATTTATGGACTTGTGGTATTTAAATTGTGTAATGTGAATTTACAGTTATGATTTGTTAATAGTGTTGAAGTGTAATGGGAGTAACAAAGTACTAATTGAATGGATTAGCGAATTCTAGTGTTATGTATAATGTATATATATGTAATTCGGAATCATGAAGAGAAAACAATAAAGGGATATTTCAAATTGTTTCCAAAAGGGACACCTAAGAAAAATCGAGTCAATCCCAAGCTTTTTTTTTTCAATTGTAAAATTTGATGCGATTGTAAATCAGTTCCAAAATTTGAGAACTCGTAGTGGACAATGATAATTTTCTTTTATTAAAGTATTTTGAAGTTGAATTTGGATTTTGTAACATTTGAATTTAGTTATTTTGGTCCTTTTTTTAGTATTCGGTGATATCGCAAAATTACGCTACCCCTGACTCCAAATCCTGGATCCGCCACTGTACTTCACAGTTATAAAAACTAATTTCAGTGATGGTCATAAAGAGTTATCTTGAGCATCATAACTACCAGCAAATTCATGGAAGCATGGCTCAAATAATTTGCAACTTAAATGAGATCCGTAACTTCCTTCTTATTGGAGGAGGGCAAAGGAGTTTATCAACTTCTGTCAGAGTAGACCAGCATAGAAAAAGCCAAAAGAGGCTAAGGCATAGATGGGAAATCATGTTCTCCCTTCCTGTGGACCACTATAGAGAACAGCTTATGCGAAATTTCATATGAAATAAGCAAAATTATAGGAAATGAATAAATAGCTAGAAATAAAATTGTCCAAAATATTGCAAATTGGGTCTCTATTTTTAGACCAAAATAGAGCCATTGGTGTTTTTTTTTTGGCTTTGAATTTCTTAAGATATTGTATTTTTTATATTTGTAAGTATGTTTTTTCTCTCTCCTGCCAGATGCTGCCAAATGGCAGCGTGGTATTAGATATTTATTATTATTATTTTGACTTCCACAGCCCAAAACACTGTGTTTTGGAAGAAACTCCTCATAACCTTTTCTAAAACTCGTCGTTTTGGCTTGGGGAGCTTTAAACAAAATTGCTTTGACAGATCAGGCTGTGGGAGGGGCCCACCCACACCTGATCGTGCATTCGATCGTCCCATCCCTTTTTTTCCAATTACCACACAACCTTTGTTTCAATTATGGTTAAGCTCCAAAAATTTAAGATTGCCCTCACAATCTTAATTTTCACTCATGAATAAGGGTGCTCTTAATTTTTTTTTTCTAAAAAATCTTTAGTATTCTGTCACCAACCAGGCTAAATATTTTACTCTTTAGACAAGCTTCATAACTTTAAAAAAACTATTATTATTGGGGTTTCCCCGTCCAAAGTTGAAAAAAAAGAGTATTATTTTTCTATAGTAGATTCCTGTATTTTAGAAAACTAATTTTCTAACATTAAATAAGGATTATCTCATGCCTAAAGTATCAATTAACTAGAATTCATATCCTAAGCCTGATTTCCACTTGCTTAACCCGAACATCAACGACCAAAAATAAAGATCAAGAACCCCAAACGCGATTTCTCCGTTAGGTCTACCAAGCAATGAATAAAATCATGTGTAGATTATTTGTTTGAACAAGAAGAAAAATACTCTCTATCTCTCTTTGTAGGAGCCCCAACGAACAGGAATAAAATTAGGAGTATACTTTTCTCTCAAATATGTGTGTTATCTTTTCTTCCTAATATAAATAAAAAAATTAGATTTATCTTGGAGAACAATTGTAACACCCTTATTATTCTGTCTTTCTAAAAATTCATTTTACAATAAATAATAGGAAAAATGGAAAAGAATAATCCCACCTTTTGATGATCTTCTCATATTAATCCCACATTCACTTAATTTCATAATATTTCCAACTTTGCACCTAATCTGCTTAAAATGGTATTATTCACTGGAAACCAGTTAATCAGGTCACTTAAACCCTTTTTCCCTCCAAAACCCACTCCCTAATAAACAACCCTTCCTAAAGAACTGTTTTTCTTCCAAACACGAAGGAAAAGCCCTTAGTTCGCAATTGAGGGTTTCTCGCACCACAAACGTTTTCAATTCGTTTGCAATTGGGTCTTCAGGTAAACATACAAATTTCATGCCTTTAATCGTTCTGAATTATGGTTCATTTTTCCTGCAATTGGTTGCCAAAAAACGCTCAATTATTTGATACTTTAATTTCGTTCCTTTAGCATATGTTTTTCCTTTTTTCCCCTCTTCTTTTTGCTGTTTATATTGTTTGAATTTTACCCTAATTTATGCTTTTGCTTTGTTTGTTGTGATTGTTGGTTGATCTAGTGATAGAAGGTGCTATATTGAAATCTATTCATGGTGGTTTGTTTAAGAAGTTGAAAAATGGTCATGCATATGTGGGACGGAAGATTAGGACATTTATGGTCGACCCAGATGAACTTTGTTTTTGGGATTTAAGAGATTTGGCCAAGAGGTGTGGTAATTATGAGAATATACAGTTAATGTACTACTTGATACCTGGGAGGACCTTAGAAACTGGTTTGAAGAAGGTATTTGATGATGTTGATCATGTTAGGGAAATGGGGAGAAATTGGGTGCATTGACTTTTATGTAGTTCATAGTAATGTAGAGCTTGACTTCCTTAGTGATGAGACTTTGTCACAAGTTGATAACAATTTAGCAGCTCAATTGACACAACAAACTAAACCAACAAGACCTAAAAAACTGACACCCAAGAGGGTTGTAAATGTTCTTGTGAAAGTTAGTCCTAGAAGGATACACCTTACCTATGAGTCTATTGTGCTAAATGATGACACCATATACTTTCCACCTAATACATGGAAGTTAAGTGTGGTTATTTTGGGGCAGTCAGAATTCTTGAAAGAGGTTGCTAAGTCAGCATCACATGGTCCCACATCCAAAAACACTTTTCCTCCTAAGAAAGCACAAAAGTCACATGCCAAAAACTCAACACCATTCACACCTACCTTCTCACTTGAAACATTTGCAAATCCTAGATCTGAAACACAAACATAACACCGAAAAAAACACAACAACAACCTTTTCCATTTCAGATTTTTCTGATGGTTATGAGTGCGAGGATCCAAGACCACCAAGTCCCATAAACTATGATTATGCACCTGATGAGGATGAGGAAGATGAGCTAGACTATGAATATGCACCTGATGGGGAGGATGATTTAGGAGATGATGGTGAGGATGATTTTGAGTATGAAGATGAGGAAGATGACCTAGACTATGAACCTGAAGATGATTTGGCACTAGAGGAAAAATTGTCAATTGCTGTTGTAAAAGGGTTGCGGTTGTGTAGAAAACCGCAGCCCTTCCTTTAAGGGCTACGGTTAAGCCCAAAACCGCAGCCCTTACCGAACAAAAAGGCTGCGGTTATGGGCTTAACCATGCCCTTAAAGGGAAGGGCTGCGGTTTTCTACACAACCGCAGCCCTTATTTTTATTTTTTACTCTCCCGGCCGCCAGCATCGCGCTTAATTTGCATTTCCCTCGCTCTCAATATTTTCGTTCACTCTCTCCTCTCCAAGCAGCGACCCGGCCCATCACCCTATCCACCTCCCCGCGCGCCACCCTCCTATGCGCCACCCCCACCGCACCACGTAACCCTCTCCTCTCCTACGCGCCACCCTCGCCGTGGTTAGAAACGCCACCGAACGAGTTCCTCCCCACGCACCTGAGCGCGAAAACCGCCCTAAGTTACGCGCCAACCACCCGAACGCGAGGCACCCGTGCGCCAACAACCTCGAGCGGCATCCACCGCCGTGCGCCACCCACCCCCCTCACGCCATCGCGCGGCACTACCAAGGGTCGCCCACCACCGAACCACCTCGTCGGCTATAGCTAGGTTTGCGATTTTCGAATTTAATGTTGTTTTTCACTAGATTAACCTTCTTTTACACACCTAGAAAGTCAAAAGCTTTAATTTTTATGTTATCTTATAGTTCTATCCTTTGATATTTTTCTTCATATATGTTTCTAGAGGTGGGATCTTTGAAAACAAAGTAATTTGGTTGATCAAAAACCTCAATATGCTCCTTAATATGCTCCTTAAGTTGTAATTTTACTAGTGGAATATGACTTGAATTTTGTTGTAATGTGTTTCAATGTGGGTAAGATATGATAATTTATATATATTAATGTATTTCTTATAATAATATGCAATTTGCATTTACTATATGCTAATAATTTTTCGATTTTGTGTATTAGATATTAGCATATTGGAAGCGGCAAATCAACTAGGAGATAGCGCAGAGTATATATAAAGATCGATCTCCATATTAGTTGTTATTGGTATGTATTTATGATAAAGACAATTCATTATATATCTTCATTTATTGTGTATATATGTAGATTCAATCTATGTGTATCTATATTTCTTGATATGAGATTGGATGAAAATAATTTAATTAAGCTATGAAATGTATAAGTTATATGAATCATCATCATCAATCATATGCCTAGATACCCGTTCAAGACTTGCTCATTAGGAGTAAGTCTTGAATAGTCCCCTGTTTGGGACTGTCCTTGGACGTTTGATCTCACTTAGGTGGTGAATGTATGTCTTATTTTCAATTCTAAGGAAAGTCTTGGCTTGTCGTTTCTCTACATTGTTCTCTGTGTACATATGTAGATAATCAATTATCTACATTGTGTACTTGGAGAACCGTAGGGAAATCTTCTAGGATTTTCCTTAGAATTGAAAAGTTGGCATATATTCACTAAGTGAGATTAAACGTCCAAGGATGGGTTAGGTTGGAGTGATAAGGACCTTCGGATGCATGCATACATTTGCACATGTGACTCTCTTAGCCTCCATTTGTATGTGCGTGTTTTCAATATGTGATTATCTTGCATGTGAATGTGCTTAAATGATTGATACTTATAATTGGTTGTGTTTAATTAGAGGTTTTCATGAATGAGATGGATCGTACTTGGATGTATGGTAGCCGTGAATCGATTGAGTTTGTGAATGGGGTCTCAGAATTTTGTAAATCTGCATTAGAATACCAAGCATCTTCCGGAGCGATCGACTTTTATTGTCCTTGTTTAGATTGTGGAAATGTGAGCAAGGTTAGTAGTATTCATTTGCTTAGGGAGCATGTCTTTCGTCGTGGGTTTAGGCCTCAATACCACGTATGGGTTTGGCATGGTGAGGAGGGGAGATATGCAAGAAGTCGTAGGATAATGAACGATGTATGTGAAGAGGAGAAGGATAAATTAGGTGATGATTTCGAGGATGGTGAGTATGGGGATGATGAATATGGGGATGATGATAGAGATCGGGTAGACGAGATGATACAAGAGGTTGAAGATCGGTCTTGCAAACGACCTCGTATGTTTGAGTCTATGTCCGAGGCCGCGAAAGGCCATTGTATCCAAGGTTGTACGAAGTACACCAAACTTTCCATTGTGATAACACTCTTCAATATTAAGTCGAAAAGGTTGGACGGATTGCGGTTTCACGTCGTTGTTGGAAGTTTTAGCCGATATGCTCCCCGATGGAAATGATCCGCCAAAGTCGAACTATTATGCTAAGAAACTCATGTGTCCTTTCGGTTTAGAGTACCGGAGGATACATGCTTGTCCAAACGATTGTGTGCTTTATCGTAATGAGTATGAGCATTTAGATGAGTGTCCACGTTGTGGATTATCAAGGTACGGGGCGTGAAGGGGGCCGGGGGTAGTGAAGGACCACCGCCTAAGGTGTTGTGGTATCTTCCCATAATACCTAGATTTAAGCGCATGTTCTCACTAAAAAAAGATGCGAAGAATATGCGGTGGCATGCAGATCGTAGGAAGAAAGACGGTTTGCTGAAGCATCCGGCTGATTCCCCTGAGTGGAAAAGTATCAATAGGGTGCATAAGCCGTTTGGTAACGAGGATAGGAATTTGAGGCTTGGATTATGTACGGATGGCATGAATCCCTTTGGCAATCTTAGTTCTCAGCATAGTACATGGCCAGTAGTTTTAGTGATTTATAACTTGCCTCCTTGGTTGTGCATGAAACGCAAGTACATCATGTTGTCGCTTCTCATATCGGGGCCGAAACAACCTGGAAATGACATAGATGTATACCTTCAACCACTTATTGAAGATTTACGAAGATGTGGAACGAAGGAGTGTCGGTATTTGATGCGTATGCTAATGAGATGTTCACTCTGCGTGCCATGCTTTTCTTGTACAATGAACGACTTTCCAGCTTATGGGAACTTATCTGGGTATAAGACCAAAGGGGAAAAAAACCGTGCCCGATTTGTATAGATGACATGAAGTCTACACACATTAAAGGCTGCAAACATGTCTATATGCGCACACGAAGGCTCCTTAGACGCGACCATCCCTATCGATTTAAGAAAAAGGCCTTCGATGGGACGGTTGAAGAGGAAGTTGCTCGTAGACCATTAAGCGATATCGAAGTTTATAATCGGGTTAAGGGCATTGAAACGATCTATGGTAAACCCGCGAATGAAGTTGATGGAACTACGGGATTATGGAAAAAGGAGTCTATTTTTTGGAAACTCCCATATTGGAAAGATTTAAAAGTCGGACATTGTTTGGATGTCATGCACATTGAGAAGAATGTTTGTGATGCTATTCTTGCGACACTTATGAATATTCGGGTAAGACAAAGGATGTTAAAGCGTCACGTCTTCACTTGGAAAAAAATAAGCTTCGACCGGAGTTGTGGGCTCAAAAAAGGGCGGGAAGGAAAAGAAAGTAGTGGAGGAAGGGGTTGATGAGGAAATTGGGAAAAGAAAAAAGGTGGATGATTCGGAGAAGAATTATTTGCCACCCGCTTGCTACACGCCGTCGAAAGCCGAGAAACGGATTTTTGCGAGTCATTGTATGGTATTAAGGTTCCAACCTGGGTACTCATCGAATATGAAGCGATTTGTTACCTTAAATGGTGAGTTGAAGTTATCGAGTATGAAATCTCACGATTGTCATGTCATGATGCAAGTATTCTTACCGATTGCAATTCGTGGGATACTTCCAAAGCATGTGAGGCACACCATTGCTGTAACTTTGTTCATTTTTTCATACAATATGCAAAGAAAGTGCTACAACCGTCGATACTCGATGACTTGCAGGCTAGAATAGTGGAAACTTTATGCAAATTTGAGATGATGTTCCCCCCTTGCATTCTTTGACATTATGGTGCATCTCATTGTCCACCTAGTTCGAGAAATTAAGTTGTGTGGTCCAAGTGTTTTTGAGGTGGTGCTATCCTTTTGAGAGATATATGGGTACTTTGAAGGATAAAGTTCGAAATCTTGCACAACCGTAAGGTAGCATTATTCAAGGGATTGTGGCCGAAGAGGTTAGTAATTTTGTGGCGTAGTATGTTGCCGGTGTTGATCCTATTGGCGTTCCGATATCTCGACACGAGGGCGCACTCGAGGGCAAGGGTACGATTGGCTCAAAATTGATTTCACCTTCCGTCGACAAGCGTACACAAGCTCACTTATTTGTGTTGCATCACGTGGCGGTATCCATCCTTATTTAAATGAGCATATGGAGGAATTACGTGTTAGCAACCCCGGAAAAGGAATAAGGGCATTGACGCAAATGCATAATAAGACGTTCATTGATTGGTTTCATCATCGAGTAGTGGATGATTTAGATGAAAATGTTTTCAAAACGATCAAGTGGTTAGCATTTGGTCCCCGTGAATCTGTACACTCTTATGAGGGTTATGATATTAACGGGTATACGTTTTGGACCGAACGTCAAGATCTTAAGTCGACATCGCGACGTAATAGTGGTGTTTCACTTGTGGCGTCATCTACACAATACGCAAGCTCGAAAGATAAGTCTCCCGTTCTTTGCCGCCACCAACTATTATGGGCGAATTCATGAAATATGGGAGCTTGACTACTCAGCTTTTCATATTTGTCTCTTTTGTTGCAATTGGGTTGATGATAATCGACGTTGCGTAAAAAAAGATGATCCTTGCGGATTCACTCTTGTGGACATGGGTCGTCTACGTGAAACTGAAGAGCCATTTGTACTTGCATCACAAGCTAAACAAGTATTCTATGTAACCGATCCCGCCGATAATAAGTGGTCAATTGTTGTACCGTGCAAAAGGAGTATTCTCGGGCATCGGTGATGTTGAGGATGAGGAAGAGTATGATGCATTTGAGGACATCCCAACTTTTACCTATCCCGAAAATAGCGTGGAAGATGATGTAAATATGTCTGAGAACTATATGCGTGTTGATCACACGGAAGGGATACATGTTGAAACTCCTAAGAAACGGCGGAAGGTCAACAAATCATGAGACATATACTCAGGTTTAACTCTATTTCGTCCATTTCATGTCATTTTCATATATTTCGAGTCATGTGACTCAATTTTCTTGTTGAATATGATAATATAGCCAAAAATACGACTATTACGTAGATTTATAGGTGCTATTTTGTTGTTGGTTGGATTTCGGGAAAGTAAACATCATTTTAAGGTTATTTCGGCCGTTTCATGTCATTTTCGTGTATTTCGAGTCATGTGACTCCAATTTCTTGTTGAATGTGATAATATTGCATAAAATACGACTACTAAGTAGATTTATAGGTGCTACTTTGTTCATGGTTGGATTTCGGGAAAGTAAACGTCATTTTAAGCCTATTTCGGCCGTTTCATGTCATTTTCGTGTATTTCGAGTCATGTGACTCCAATTTCTTGTTGAATGTGATAATATTGCATAAAATACGACTACTAAGTAGGTTTATAGGTGCTACTTTGTTGTTGGTTGGATTTTGGGAAAGTAAGGGTCATTTTAGGCCTATTTCGTCCGTTTCATGTCATTTTCGTTTATTTCGAGTCATGTGACTCCAATTTCTTGTTGAATGTAATAATATTGCATAAAATATGACTACGAAGTAGGTTTATAGGTGCTACTTTGTTCATGGTTGGATTTCGGGAAAGTAAACGTCATTTTAAGCCTATTTCGGCCGTTTCATGTCATTTTCGTGTATTTCGAGTTATGGTAATCCAATTTGTTGTGAAATATGATTTTATAACCTAAAATGTTGCTATTAAGTAGATTTATACGAGCTACTTTGTTGATGGTTGGATTTCGGGAAAATAAATATCATTTTAGGCCTATATATTTCGGCCGATTTATGTCTTTTTATATATTTCTAGCCTCCCGCTTCCCCCCCTTGCACCCCCCGCTCCCCCGTCCAACCCCTAGCTACTTCGCCCCCTCCCCTTGCACATCCCCCCACGGCAACAACGAAAGCAAAGCTGCCAAGCCCGGGCAAAGAAGTGCCGCTAGGGCCCACGATTTCCGATGTTCCATTATTGTTGGTCCTTAATCAATTTGTTATTTTTTTTAACTTGTACCTATATATTAATTTCTATGTGTTTATAATTGCAGGGATAATTACTACATATGGATGAGATGACGACTAGTGAACACACAACCGAGGATGAATCTTATGATGTGAGGAAGGACCCAGATAAAGGTGATCTCGAAGATCGAGATCTTCAAGAACTTCATCCAAAAAGTGGTACAATTGTGAAAGCACAACAAGTTTGTAGGAAAGAAGGTCAACAACGGGAGTTACAAACAAATCAACAACAAAGAAAATCGAAAGTGATGAAAAAGAGAAAGGGAAGAGGACCTACAAAGTCAATAAGTGCTACTCACTTGCATATGACTTTAGAGTACGATAACTTGGGTCAACCTTGTGGTGTGTGGCGTTCTAAGTATGCCAAACATATTGGCCTTTGTGTCCGGAGGCTCTCCATTTTGCATTCATGGCAAGAGGTGCCCGAGGGGATGAAGAAATTACTATGGAATGACACTATGGTAAGTTTCATACTACCAATTAGTTTCTTATTTTAATAAATGTATGTGTATGTAGTACTAATGATAGAATTTAATCTATTACAACAAATGTGGAAACTAATATTTTTGTTCGGTTTTTTTGTAGAATCTCTTCAATATCGAAGATGATGAAGCCAAGAAGAATCTATTTTTATCCGCGCTTGCTCAGAGATTTCGAGATTCCAAGGCTAAGTTAGTGTCCGGTTGGATTACTAAGCGGAGGAAATGAACGGGTACAAAGAAGAAGAAAATTTATGGGGGAGAAAAGCAAATCGAAGCTGAGGCTGCATTGGAAAATTCAGAGGAACCCACCACATTACCATATCAAATATGGAGAAATATCAAACCTGAAGAGTGGGAAGCATTTGTTGCCAAAAATACTACCCCTAAGTCGTTGTAAGCAAAGGATTTTAATTATATTTACCACACTTAATTAGCTCGAGTATGATTGTATATAACACCTAATCTTTTGTTTGTAATTATGTGTTTTTTTTCGAGCAAGACGTGAGAAAAAAAGCACGAGTGCAAAAGCAAGGAAATATTATCATCATTTGGGTGCCCATTCCTACGATGAGGCGAGAAAAAAGTGGATGTTTGCCCATTACCCCACACAGGATTCGACAACGACAACTACCTCTACAACCACATCGCTTACACCGGCTCGTCAACCGACAGGGGTCCTTGATTGGTGGTGTTCGATGCATGGGGTTGATGCAAAGGGAAACAGAGTGTTACCTGATCCCGTTACAGAAAAGATAGCCAATGCCATTGTAAGTACATATCATTTTAGGCCTATTTCGGTCATTTCATGTCATTTTCGAATAGTTTGAGTCACTGGGCTCCAATTGCTTGTGAAACATGATAATATAACCTAAAATATTGCTATTAAGTAGATTTATAGGTTCTACTTTGTTATTGGTCGGATTTCGGGAACGTAAATATCATTTTAGGCCTATTTCGGCCATTTCATGTCATTTTCGAATAGTTTGAGTCACTTGGCTCCAATTTCTTGTGAAACATGATAATATAACCTAAAATATTGCAATTAAGTAGATTTATAGGTTCTACTTTGTTATTGGTCGGATTTCGGGAACGTAAATATCATTTTAGGCCTATTTCGGCCATTTCATGTCATTTTCGAATAGTTTGAGTCACTTGGCTCCAATTTCTTGTGAAACATGATAATATAACCTAAAATATTGCTATTAAGTAGATTTATAGGTTCTACTTTGTTATTGGTCGGATTTCGGGAACGTAAATATCATTTTAGGCCTATTTCGGCCATTTCATGTCATTTTCGAATACTTTGAGTCACTTGGGCTCCAATTTCTTGTGAAACATGATAATATAACCTAAAATATTGCTATTAAGTAGATTTATAGGTTCTACTTTGTTATTGGTCGGATTTCGGGAACGTAAATATCATTTTAGGCCTATTTCGGCCATTTCATGTCATTTTCGAATACTTTGAGTCACTTGGGCTCCAATTTCTTGTGAAACATGATAATATAACCTAAAATATTGCGATTAAGTAGATTTATAGGTTCTACTTTGTTATGGGTCGGATTTCGGGAACGTAAATATCATTTTAGGCCTATTTCGGCCATTTCATGTCATTTTCGAATAGTTTGAGTCACTTGGCTCCAATTTCTTGTGAAACATGATAATATAACCTAAAATATTGCTATTAAGTAGATTTATAGGTGCTACTTTGTTGTTGGTCGGATTTCGGGAAAATAAAGAACATTTTAGGCGTATTTTGCTAATTTGATATGTTTTTCGTTTATTTCCATTATTCAAGTAACCCCACCCCCCACACACCGCACTCGCACTTCCCCCCCTACCACGCCCCCCCCACCCCCGCTTGCACGGCCCCACTGCCCAGTAAATGCGGCGGCAAAGACGAGCTACCAAGCGGGCAGCGAAGGCGGCAGTAAAACGGGCCGGGCCGCCACTGCGGCCGGCTCGTCGGGCGCTTCTCGCCGCGCGGCAACTTATTCGGTAGTACGTTTTGTTTTTTGCAAAATTTTAACGTCCAATTTTCTCGTTGTTTTATTTTGTAGATCGGATTAAAGGAAAAGGAGGCAACGAGTGATTTCACTCCTACCGCACACATGGATGCTTTGCACGAAACTCTAGGAAAGGACCACGGTGGTCGTGTGAGGGGCGTGGGAGGTGTCCGCCTCGGCGTGCGAAAGGTATATGGTGAACAATACACTACAACGTCAAAATCAAGTGCAAGTAGTGTGAATTCGGCGTCGGTAGATGTGGAGGCTATCAAATCTGCACTCGGGAGGAGCTTAGAGAGGAGATGACACATAACTTCAATGCTATGATGGAGCAAATGGGTTTACCGACCTTCCCATTGAAGAAAGGTAGTGATGTTCCATCTAACCAGCCGATCGGTGTTCCACAAACATCGATAATCAAACGATACCGCACCCGATCCACCAATACCCGAGTTAAAGGTAATCACTCGTATTTGGTTTAATTTATCACGCTTAATCACTCGTGCTTTATTAATTAACTATGTATTGTCCCTAAGTGCATGCAATTCTAAATATGTTGTTTCATCGCAATTAACTATTAATGACTTGTTTTGATTCAAAGGAGGAGACCCTATGCCGACTATTAGTTCGAGAAAATGATTTCGATAGTCCGATTGTGGTAGCTAGTGGCCATGCACAGCCTCCCTGGTGATCGAGTACGAGTGCATCACCGCATAGTGAACAATGATCACTATGTGGTGAGCATCGACTACATTGAGCTCGGTTTTGTAGACTTAGGTCTTCCGATGCCAAAACCGGAGGTTAGTCTACATACACCGAGTGACGCCCATGGTAGTTATGTTACGTGGCCGCGTGCATGGGTGCGATTTTCGGATGAGGTACACCGATAAACATACATATATATATGCGTTAGTTTATGTAATAATCAACTCCGATTATATTACTTTTCTATGTCATATATATAATAATTAGTAATATTCTTATTATTACTTTTTAATAGGTTTCAAGGAAGGCCGGTTCACATGACAAGAAGGCTAAAAAGGTCGGTTCACAAAACAAGATGGCTAAGGAGGCAATTGGACGTGCTGAAATTGAACCAAATGTGTTCGATGACCAAGTTAGTATGTCAAACAATCCACTTCTCGAGCCGTTGGTGGTGCAAGGCCTTACTAAGGCATGTTATTGGTTGCATGAGTGTGTTAGTGATTTGCTCGATGATACTGCAATACATGTTCCTTTGGGGAAGGAACAATTCAACTACGCTGATGAGTCATCTACATGGATTTCCAAAGACGATGTTAAAGAATTCTTACTTGGAGAAATGTTGAGTGGAACAATGATACAAGCTTTCATGAGGTGATACATACATATCTTACTTTACAAGTTTATAATAGTTTTCAACTTCCATACATGATAAGTATGTTTACTTTTTATTATATGCTTTAATTTCTCAAGGTTATTGTGTACCGAATTGAATGAAAAAATGAGTGAGACAAAGATTGGTTGGTTATGTCCAAGTACGATGCGAGATGACAATTGTTTAAAAAACAAAACCGATGTGAAAGAATATCTCGATACTAGTTTCAAACAATCACATCGGTTAGAAGAGAAGTTCATCCTTGTTCCATATATTGAAGCGTAAGCTTGTTATACCAAACTTGATGCTTTACTTTATTTTCTATAACTTTATTTCCTTCTTTAGATAACTTGCCTTCTTGTTCCATATATATCGATAACAAAATTCACCGAATCGTTGAATAAGTAACTTTATATTATTTCCTTATATAGTCTCCATTGGACGCTCATTGTGATATGTTTGTCAAATAATCACGTTTACCACTTTGATTCTCTTCGTCGACAACCACCACGGAGCTTACTAGTCAAGTCACTATTGAATAGGTAACTTAACTAGAACAATATGTGTACCTAATATTACACATTTATATATATATATATATATATATATATATATATATATATATATATATATATATATATATATATATATATATATATATATATATATATATATATATATATATATATATATATATATATATATAATAAACATCTTATATATAATGTATTGATGTAGTGTGATGAAGCACCATTATGGACTTGGACTTCGATTAGGAAAAGCTCCTCTTTGGATATCAGTTGAGGTAACTACTTTGGTGAATCTTATGTCTAACCATTTATTTTCATCTCTATTATATATGGGAACTCCTCACCTTTTGGTGTCCACCCTTTTTACCCAAAAGACCCCTAATAACTAAACAAAACTACTAATTGCTTTCTCTCATTTTTTTAAAAAATAAAAAAAAAATCCCTACTATTGCAAAGCAGTTACATCTTACATCTGCACAAGTAAAAAAAAAAATAGAACAATATTATTTGAATGACAATTTTATTAAAACTTCCACAAAATCACTTACACACGATGTCACGCACGCATCGCGTGCAACAGATACTAGTATACTTTAAATTTAACATGAATGTTTTTGGATGTTTAAATTTGGTGAATTTCAGTGTCCGCAACAAAAGAATGGGGTTGATTGTGGCTATTACGTACTGCGGTACATGTTTGATATAGTCAACCGTTGTACTGACATCGATTATCTTCAAAAGGTATGTAACTAATTAGTTTATTTAATTTAGATTAAATTGATAGATAAGAATTAGTTTATTTTGGAAATTGTAGCATAAATTAACTATAATCATATCGACCCCGAAACGAACCTAAAAATTGAACTTCTAATCTTTTGCACCAAAATATGACATTAACACTTCAACAATGCATAAAGTAAGTGGTGTGTGTTAGTTTTGCTCCTATATGTAACATGATTTATAGTTTTGGGAAGTGAAATAGCTCAAATTCACAAAAAGCGACCCCGAAACGAACCTAAAAATTGAACTTCTAATCTTTTGCACCTAAATATGACTTACATACTTCAACTATACATAAAGTAAGTGGTGTGTGTTAGTTTTGCTCCTATATGTAACATGTAGGTAGTTTTGGGAAGTGAATATAGCTCAAATTCGCAAAAAACGACCCCGAAACGAACCTAAAAATTGAACTTCTAATCTTTTGCACCTAAATATGACATTAACACTTCAACTATGCATAAAGTAAGTGGTGTGTGTTAGTTTTGCTCCTATATGTAACATGTAGGTAGTTTTGGGAAGTGAAATAGCTCCAATTCACAAAAAACGACCCCGAAAAGAACCTAAAAATTGATCTTCTAATCTTTTGCACCAAAATATGACATTAACACTTCAACTATGCATAAAGTAAGTGGTGTGTGTTAGTTTTGCTCATATATATAACATGTAGGTAGTTTTGGGAAGTGAATATAGCTCAAACTCGCAAAAAACGACCCCGAAACGAACCTAAAAATTGAACTTCTAATCTTTTGCACCTAAATATGACATTAACACTTCAACTATGCATAAAGTAAGTGGTGTGTGTTAGTTTTTCTCCTATATGTAACATGTAGGTAGTTTTGGGAAGTGAAATAGCTCCAATTCACAAAAAACGACCCCGAAACAAACCTAAAAATTGATCTTCTAATCTTTTGCACCAAAATATGACATTAACACTTCAACTATGCATAAAGTAAGTGGTGTGTGTTAGTTTTGCTCCTATATATAACATGTAGGTAGTTTTGGGAAGTGAATATAGCTGAAATTCGCAAAAAACGACCCCGAAACGAACCTAAAAATTGAACTTCTAATCTTTTGCACCTAAATATGACATTAACACTTCAACTATGCATAAAGTTAGTGGTGTGTGTTAGTTTTGCTCCTATATATAACATGTAGGTAGTTTTGGGAAGTAAAATAGCTCCAATTCACAAAAAACGAACCCCAAAACGAACCTAAAAATTGATCTTCTAATCTTTTGCACCAAAATATGACATTAACACTTCAACTATGCATAAAGTAAGTGGTGTGTGTTAGTTTTGCTCCTATATGTAACATGATTTATAGTTTTGGGAAGTGAAATAGCTCAAATTCACAAAAAGCGACCCCGAAACGAACCTAAAAATTGAACTTCTAATCTTTTACACCTAAATATGACTTATATACTTCAACTATACATAAAGTAAGTGGTGTGTGTTAGTTTTGCTCCTATATGTAACATGTAGGTAGTTTTGGGAAGTGAAATAGCTCAAATTCACAAAAAACGACCCCGAAACGAACCTAAAAATTGAACTTCTAATCTTTTGCACCAAAATATGACATTAACACTTCAACTATGCATAAAGTAAGTGGTGTGTGTTAGTTTTGCTCCTATATATAACATGTAGGTAGTTTTGGGAAGTGAATATAGCTCAAATTCACAAAAATTGACAAAATCAACTCAAAAATTGGTTGTTTAATTAGCTAATTAATTGCATGAGTTAGTTGTTATTATATATTGTAAATGTTTGACTTGATCTTATTAATTTATTATATTCATATTATTGCAAGGTTTACATGGATAACGACGCACCAAGGTTGGATGAATTCACAATTGAAGAATTGGATGAAGTTCGAAACAAGTTGGCAACCTACATTTGTGAAGATTGTCTATGATACATTGGTTAGGATTTTGCAAGAACTAGCTAGAAGTTCGAAACAAGTTGGCAAGCTATTCGGTTGTTGCGTTAATGTAGCTTTTTGTATTAGAATTAATATTTGCCTTAATATGTACTCTTTAACATTATTATTATTATATATATATAATTATTACATATATAATTGGGAACTCTATATATATATATATATGCATTATGAGGTTTGTAATATGGTACAAAGCAAAGCAGCAAGGAAACAGGGAACAAGCGTAGCGTATCATAATATTATATAGCTGAATTTAAAAAAAAAAAAAAATTACAAAAGGGCTGCGGTTAATAGAGAAAACCGCAGCCCTTGGCCACATAAGGGCTGCGGTTAATTGAGAAAACCGCAACCCTTAATTAATCAAGGGCTGCGGTTTTCTCAATTAACCGCTGCCCTTATGTAGCCAAGGGTCTGCGGTTTTCTTACTGACCGCAGCTCTTAAATATGGAAGGGTCGGTTGTACAGATCGCAGCCTCTTCATATATATTAAGGGTCGCTATTTAATTGCTGCGGTCAAAAAACGCAGCCCTTAGGCCACTTTTGACCGCAGCCCTTAGGCTTTTTTCCACTAGTGTGGAGCACTTAAAGGATCTGAGTTGAATGATGATTTGGACTCCAGTGATGATGAGTTGAAGAAAACAAGAGAAATGATCAGAGGATTCAACCACAAGCTTCTTGAATTAGCTCAACAACTTCAGACTAATGCTCTTGAAGGGAAGCTTGCTTCTCAAGTAAAAGACACAATTCCTGGGGCTAACAGGGTGATTACCATAATAAAAGAACTTGTGTATGACTATGAGGAGTTTGATGAAGCAATCCACGCTCCTCCTGCCAGTGATGAAGAGGAAACAGTACAACTGAGGAGAACATGAAAAAGTCTTCTAGTTGGTAAGGACACTAACTTTACAGTGTTCCAGTGGAAGGTTGGTCAGAAGTTTGGAACAAGGGAAGACTTCAAACAAGTTGTGAATAAAGAACTCGGGTATTGTTGTAAGTAACAAGTGAAGGCAGCAAAGGGTGGGTGTGAGGTGCATTGAAGCTTGTCCATTCAATTTGTATGCATCTTAGGATTCCAGAAGAGGGCCATTTGTTGTGAAAAAAGTGGTTAGTGAACACACTTGCACAAGAAACATGAATATAAACAAGTAACTGATGTCCACTTAGCTAGCAGACCAACTGTTGGAAGTTTTCAAGACTAGGCCACATTGGCTTACAAAGGAGATTATGGAGACAGTTAGAAGAGGTTACAGGGTGATCATAAAGAGATTTTGCATACAAGGTGAAGTACTATTATAGACACAAAATCATGTCTCCCCATTGAGTACCCAATGATGAAACATACCGTCGTCCTAATTAGTTTGGTCCAAAGGAAAAGCAATTGAACAAGCTAAGCCCAAAAGCATTTCAAAGATATAAAGTCTATTTATTGGTTTAAAATAATCCAAGTCTAATTTTAAAGCCCAATTAAATATTCCTGATAATTAATTGCATTTTAAATATTTTAATATTAATTATTCTTAATAATTAGTATTGTCAAAATCAGATTTTTAGTCCTAAAGATAGCTGATTTGGGATTTTAAAGGATGTATTCTATCAAAGGATAAAAAAATCATAATACAATAAAAAAACCGGCCAGAAAACACGTGCGTGTGGCGCAAAGGCTGTGTGTCACGCGCAAAGCGGTGCGCTAGGCGCACAATTTTATTTTATCTTTTCTATTCGTTTTCGGTTTCCTTTGCCTATAAATACCTCGTTTCTTCGAACGACTTTTTATAAGGCTTTCCTACGACTTCTACATATACTCTCCTATACTCAAACTCATATTCAAACACTCAAACTCATATTTAAATACATTCAAACACATTGAAAAACATTCATACCTTCGAATTACTTATTTCAAGTTTCAAGATTGCTCATCCTGAAGATCGTTGTATAGACCTAGGCGACAAAGGTATAATTCCTGCGGGTCAATTCAAATTTAATTCCTTTTTTACTAACAATTTACTTGTCATGATGTAGATTTTGAACGAATTAACACTCTCTTGTACATTCTTCCCTAATTTTTTTTTTTATATTTCTTTTTTGCTATATTATATATTGATATGCATGATTGTATGTTTTAATGCTTTCATCACATCACATGATTATTATTGCTAATCAATGATTTAAAGAACTGTTCTAACATTAAATTCAGATAATTTAGACAACCTATTAGGTTCCCAGTAATTTGATTGCATAATAGCATGTCAACAAAAAATATTCTTTTATTTGTTTAATGAACTGACATAGATTAATTACAGATTGCATTAACATATTGCTTGGTTATTTAATTGCATAAAACTTGACATGAATCAATATTAAGTAGAGCCCATCAATGGACGAATTTGATTCCTGATTTTATTCGTACCCTCGCCCCCGAACTTAATCTATGGTTCATTGACCATTAATTGAGTCATGACGGGGAAATCTACATTGGATAAGTCCCTAAGTTATCCCTACGGTTTTCCAATATCCAATTAGATTTATAAGTGTCTTAGACTTGTTGGCGACTTAAAAACATTTTTCAATAAAACCTTTAAAATGAGGTATTCAAATACGTGCTCATCCCGCGTAGGCGAATAAAAACACGCCAACAGTTTGGCGACTTCAAAAAAAAAAATCTCCAATCTTTTTATAAAAAGAAAAATTTCAAAATTAATCCATCATCTTTTCCAAATAAAAGATAAAAACAAGGGGTCCCTTTCAAAAATGAATTTCGAAAATTTTAAGCCTAGTCTAAACATCTCCAATCTAATACCATCAATCCAATTCCAATCCATTTACATTCATTTCAGGCCCATGTGCATTAGAGTTCATTTGCATTCATCCTAGGCCCATCTAAATTCGAGACCCTACACTCATATTAGGCTCACTAGCATTAGTGTCCATCTTAGACGCATTTAAGTCTAGCCCATATTAAACTCCGGGCCCATTTGTATCTTTATGTGAACCCTAGTTGTCTATGTCAAGCCTAGTCAAAGTCTAATCCCAGTCTATTCTAATCTGAGTCTAAACCTAGTCCATTTCCTAGCCCATGTGCATTGCCAAGTCTAACTTCAAACCAAATATAGGACTAACTCCAAAGTTAGGTCCATATAAGGCCCAATTCAAATCATAGGTCTAGTTTGCATTTCTATGTAAGCCCTAGTCAAGTCTAATTCCAAACCAATGCAGAACCCAGTCCAAAACTTAAGTCCATAAAGGCCCAACTCATGTCCTAAGTCTAGTCAAGTCCAATTCCAAACGCATATAGGACGAAGTCCAAACCATTTAGTCTAGCGAAGCTAGCATTCCTTAAAGATCACATAGGCAACCTTAGAGTTAGCGAATCTACTCACCCTTAGGACCATAATGACACCCTTAGAGTTAGCGAAGCTACTCACCCTTAAAACCATAATGGCACCCTTAGAGTTTAGCGAAAATACTCACTCTTTAAGACCATAATGGCACCCTTTGAACCCAGCGAAGCTAGTTATTATTAAGACCATCAAGGCACCCTTAGAGTTTAGCGATGCAACTCACCCTTTCAGACCATAACGACACCCATTGAACCTAGCGAAGCTAGTTATCCTTAAGACCATAAAGGCAACATTATATTTGAGTCTAGCGAAGCTACTCACCCTTTAAGACCATAATGACACCCTTTAGACCTAGCGAAGCTAGTCATGCATCCCTAAGACCATAACGACACCCTTTGAGTTTAGTGAGGCTACTAACCCTTTAAGACCATAATGACACCCATTATACCTAGCGAAGCTAGTCAACCCTAAGACCATAAAGGCACCCTCCGAGTTTAGCGAAGCTACTCCTATCTTACATCTATAGTATCCCAAATCCTCCAGTCTAGCGAAGCTAGTTTACCCTAAGTCCATAATGGCCCAAAACCTTTGAGTCTAGAGAACCTAGTCCATCTTAGATCCATAACAACCCAAAATCATCGAGTCTAGCGAAGCGAATCACCCTTAAGTCCATAAGGGTAACCCATTATGTCTAGTGAAGCTAGCATTTCTAATCGTTATAGAAAGCCCAGCCATCGAGTCCAATCTGCTTGCATAGTCCAGTCCAGTCCATGTCTGAATTTCCATACAATTAGTCCCATACCATTCCAAAACCCATTTCCATTATCATTTTCCATTTCCATTCTCATTTATCATTTCCAAATCGTCCGTCTCATTTCCCTTCCACATTTCGAAATTTATTACTACAAACTTACAAGTGAGGTCCACTCGATTATGTTCATGACCAATCGAGATTACAATTTAGGAACACCTAATGGAGGAACAAAATGTGAGCCTACTTTAAAGCTCATCAATCACACTATCACCACCCCGACTTCATTTAGAGTCATGAGATTCACAATAGACGCGCGATCACTTCTATAGGGTCTACTCCGAACCCTACACCTAAAAGAAAATTCAAAAGGTGCAACATGTAAATCTACTACGAGTTTCGACAGAATAATGAACATCTGACATCTAGTGTTGGATCCTCCAAATGCATTGCAAAACATGGTCGATGACAACTGACTTCTGATATTTGCTATAACGAGAATCAACATCACTAGCAACCCTTTTGCGGAGTGCATCAACAATTCAACATGCTTAGTTATTTATTTTCGGATTTCTAGGTTGAGTCAGAGAGTCCTTACCCTAAGCCATTTTTGTCCTTTCCCACCAAGTCTATGTCACTCTAGGACATCATTTAGTATAGCCTTTCCATTGTTTTATTTTATTTTATTTTTTATTTTCATTGGCCTTCCATCATTGATGCTTCAAATTCGATGATAAAACTCGAATCAGATTGTCTCTAAAAGACCTTGATTAATAAAAAAAATAAAAAAATAAAAAAATAAAAAAATGGACATACTTTGGATAAAGAGTTATATCCCTCTTACCTCCATCATTCCAAAAAGCCATTATCCTCATAAACCATCATCTCCATTATCCTTAGCCAAATAGTCTTTCAAATCAAAGCTCCACAAATAACCTTCAAAGCCTTCCAATACCCAAAACCACAAAAAACTTGTGTGGAAGTCTCAGTACATAAAAAGTCAATGCCAGGCAATAATAAAAAAAAGTGAAATATTTAAAGTGCGAAAAAAAAGAAAGCAAAGCAAAAGCAAAAGAAAATGCACAAAGAAAATGTAAAAGAAAATGTAAAAGCAAAAAGAAAAGCCAAAGGAAAAGAAAATATAAGTCAAGCTAGGGGGCTTGCACTCATGTTCTACCCCTTAAATATTTCAATCCATCTAAAAAAACCTTACCCATATAATCGAAATCCATGATCTTACCTTAGCCCAGCCAATTGAACCTTCATCAAAACTTCAAACCTCTAACCTTTCAACCTTTCCTAACTCCTTCTTCAAGGTATGTCCAAGCCCGCTAGGTTTAAAACCCGAAAGGGCGACCTAGGCAAAAGTTAGAGCACAAAAAAGAAAAAAAAAATTCAAATCCAGAATACGAATGGTATGATTCCACAAGGATACGTAGGTCTAATGATTAATCAAGGTCCGACCGCTTCAATATAATAAAATTAATCAAGGTCTAATGATTTGACTTTCTAGAATTTCAGAAGTATGCTCTTTCTAGATCCCGACATAGACTCGAGTCTGAACCTAGCCACGTCAAAGCTTTTTCTCACCTACATCTATTTGAGTCACAAATTTCAACATTCTATTTTTCAATCCAAGCTCTCCTTCTCCCTGAAGGACGCTCCGATAATTCCATGGTCTCTGGCTATATCTGACTTTGCATGTATCAACTACCCAGAGAAAACCCTAAGTGAAGAACTCTGAATGCTCAGTACAGATCAAGTACATTCCAATCTAGGCTCGAAACACCTAATTCAAGACAAGCTTATCTAAAGTGGAGACTTCCTATATATGTGGTGGTTCCTCCAAATCAAACTCCAGAGTAGTTGTAATCTGCGGATCTCACTTACGTACCCCGAGTAGTTGTAATATGCGGATCTCACTTGCGTACCTATCCAGATCTCCTAACCTTGCAAAACCATGACCTTGCATTACATTTCATCTTTCCAAGCCTTGCATAACCTTGACCTTGCATGAGTTTCATCTTTCTTAGCTTTGCATTACCTTAATCCGTGCATAGCGTCTCATGCATCCTTAAAGAGTCTAAGTTTGCATTATTTCATAATTATGTGCATTATTATCTGAGTTGTTTACACCTATATGCTAACATCTTCTCCTGCAGGTACTCAGATTACTTGTATTTATCGTCTTGCAGACTAACTAAGTTTTGCAGAAACCGATGATATACAGATCAGTTCTAAACTACAAGGCGCTTAGAATCGTTCTTCGTCCCGACACCGTACACTTTGACTATCAGTTTCTTGAACCTTAATCAATTTTTAAAGTGGGGGCTCTTGTTGACACAAAATCAAGGAAGAGCAATCGAACAAGCTAAGCCCAAAAGCATTTCGAAAATATAAAGTCTATTTATTGGTTTAAAACAATCCAAGTCCAATTTTAAAGCCCAATTATTTATTCCTGATAATTAATTGCATTTTTAATATTTTAATATTAATTATTCTTGATAATTAGTATTTCGAAAACCAGGTTTTTATTCCTAAATATTGCTGATTTCAGATTTCAAAGATAGATTTTATCAAAGGCTAAAAAAAATCTTAAAACAATAAAAAAACCGGCTAGAAATCAAGTGTGTGTGGCGCGAAGCTGTGCGTCTAGCGCACGAGCTGTGCGTCAAGCGCAAAGCGGTGTGCCAGGCGCACAATTTTATTTTATCTTTTCGATTCGTTTTCGGTTTCCATTGCCTATAAATACCTTATTTCTTCGAACGACTTTTTATAAGGCTTTCCTACGACTTCTACATATACTCTCTTATACTCAAACTCATATTCAAACATTCAAACTCATATTCAAACACTCAAAATCATATTTAAATACACTCAAACACATTGAAACACCTTCATCCCTTTGAATTTCTTATTTCAAGCTTCAAGATTGCTCATCCTGAAGATCGTTGCATAAACCCAAGCGACAAAGGTATAATTCTCGAGGATCAATTCCAATTTAATTCCTTTTTTACTAACAATTTACTTGTCATAATGTAGATCCTGAAGAAACTAACGCTCTCTTGTACATTCTTCCCTAAATCTCTCTTTTTTATATTTATTTTATGCTATATTATATATTCATATGCATGATTGTATGCTTTAATGCTTTCATCACTTCACATGATTATTATTGCCAATCAATGATCTAAAGAACTGTTCTAACATTAAATTAAAATAATTTGGACAACCTATTAGGTTCCCTGTAATTTGATTGCATAATAACATGTCCCCAAAAATTAGTCTTTTGTTTGTTTAATGAACTGACATAGATTAGTTATAGATTGCATTAACATATTGCTTGCTTATTTAATTGCATAAAACTTGACATGAATCAATATTAAGTAGAGGCCATCAATGGACGAATTTGATTCTTGATCTTATTCGTACCCTCACCCGCGAACTCAGTCTATGGTTCATTGATCATTAATGGAGTCATGACGGGGAATTCTACGTTGGATAAGTCCCTAAGTTATCATACGATTTTCCAATATCCAATTCGGTTTATGAGTCTTCCTTGAAAGAATTGTTGGCGATTTCAAAATATTTTTCAATAAAACCTTTACAATGAGGTAGTCAAAACATGCCTACAACTATGCTCATAGGAAACTTCATGGGAGCATGAAGGAACATGACAACAAGGTGGGAAGGTATTTAGAGGCTCCTAAACAGTCCAGTGAAGACACACATTTGGACCTTGTGACCTTCATGAAGGATGAAGCTCCACCTCTAATTCTCCAGAGGTTGTATGTTTGTTTTGAGGGTGTCCAAAAGGGGTGGAAATAAGGGGATAGGAAAGTGATCTTCATAGATGCCTGCTTTTTGAAAACTTTTTTTGGGGGGGCAGTTGATGGTGTGGCAGTAGGAAGGGATGGAAATGATCAGATGTATCCACTAGCATGGGCTGTGGATGAGGGTGAAAACAACAATTCACGGGAGTGGTTCTTACTGAACTTGCAAAGAATCTTGGAACTTGGGGATGGGACAAACATTATCATATTATCAAATGAACATCAGGTATAACACTTCCTCCTTTTCTTGTTAAAGCTTCGTCCTTTTCATGATTGTAATGACTAACTAACCTTTTCATAGCTGTTTTGATAAGATAGTCCACCCTCAGTAGTGTTGCAACTGTGCTCCCCATGGCTGTGCACAGGCACTATGCTCGGCATATTTTTGCTATATGGAACAAGAACTGCAGAGGGGATGACATGAAGTTGAAGTTTTGGACAATTGCAAAGGCCTACAATATACAATCCAGAGGTTTTTTTGTAGAGCATTTATGAAGACAACTGTGAAAGCAAATGTGATCACCAACAACATGGCAAAGACCTTTAATGGGTACATAATACATGCTAGAGAAAAGCATTTGTTGTACATGATGGAGAATATAAGAGTAACCTTGATGCAAAGACTTGTGAAAAAGAGACAAGAAATTGAGAAGTGCACCTCTAACATATGCTTAAGAATTCAACAGATGTTGGAGAAGGAGAAAGCAGAGGTTGTCCATTGTGAAGTTATGCCCTCCTCAGACATTTTGTTCCAAGTGAATCATTACTTGGACAGCTTGAAATTGAACTTATAAGCAAGAACATGTACATGAAGAAAGTGGGACATGAGTGGGATACCATGTTGCCATGCTTGTGCAGTTATATTCTTCATTTACAGGAGGCCCGAGGATTACATTCATGACTGCTACAAGCAGGTCACCTACATGAAAGCCTATGCAAACTCAATCCCACCCTTAGCTGGTGAGAGACGACACTGGCCAGAAAGCAGCGTAGTTGTGGATCCACCTCCAATCCAAATAGGTACTGGAAAGCCTCGAAAGAACATAAGAAAAGACCCATTTGAGGATCCAAAAAGGCCTGGAAATCTAATCAAGCATGGTTTGGAAATCACTTGTCGTGTGGCAACAACAAAAGACATAATAAGAGCATGTGTCCCAACAAAGACACAATTACACTAGCAGAACCTCAGCCCAAAAAGACTAAGAGGCAGACCAAGGGCAAACGGAGCACCTCCCCGACCAAGA
The DNA here is from genome assembly GCA_947648045.1 of Beta corolliflora. Taxonomy (NCBI): domain Eukaryota; kingdom Viridiplantae; phylum Streptophyta; class Magnoliopsida; order Caryophyllales; family Amaranthaceae; genus Beta; species Beta corolliflora. The sequence continues at coordinate 306,493 of CANSZD010003177.1, forward strand.
CCACTAGTGGAAAAAATGCTAAATGATACAAAAGTACTAATCCGGTTGGGTCCTAAACCGGATCAGTTCAATCATTATTTTTGCGCGCAAAGAAAGGGTAAATTAACTGATCCGGTTTTGTGCTGAACCGGATCAGTTAGTACAAATTGTTTTATTATAACCTGGTATTAAATGTTTTTTAGCCTGCCACCAAGTAGAAAAACCCAAAGTAGGAGCCCACCATGTAGAATTTCCCTTAACTATATACTGGTGCGGCTTTTGGTGAACCGGGTTTGTTAATGGGTTAACTGATCCGGTTTTCAACCGGATCAGTTGACTTTTTGTCAACTGATCTGAGCCCAATTGACCCGGTCGAAAACTGGATCAGTAACTCCTATCTTGATCGGATCCGATGATATTTCTTCCAATAGTGTTAACACTATTTGTAGAAGAAGAATACTCCTTGATATACTTTTAGTGCATCGAGGTGACACAGAGAATAGTTTATATGAGGTATGTGAATGTCTAAGAGTTTTGGATACAATATCATGTACTAGAATTAGTTTTTGGAACTTAGTATCATGAACAGGGAAGTTTGATAGTTCTTAGGAAAGATTGTTTGGGACAAAATATCATGTTTCTTTTATTGTTGTGTAGGAACATGTGATGATTTATTTATTATATAGTTGTATGGATTGTTGATACAAGCATATAGGAGGTTTAATTATCTATATAATCATGTTTATTTATTGCCTAGAATGGTAAAAGTGGTTAACGGATTTAATTGCTTATTAATTCATGTTTAGTATACATTACCTATGATAATGTAAAGGTGGATTCTTGAAATTAATCGTAGTATTATATTCCATATAGTTTATTATTTTATTGTACTTCCACAATCGTGAATTTGTGAAGGATAGGTGGAAATATATGTTTTAATGACATTGGTTATTATTGATTTTATTCAACAGCGTGGATTAATTGGTTATAAAATTGGTTATTTTGTGATTATTTTTATTAAAGATAAAATATATATTATTTGAGTGTTGGTTGTGGTTGGTTTTGGTTTTTGTGTGTTAACATTCTTTTGTTGGTTAATGTTGCATCAATTAATCACAAAAAGTGAACGATAATGAGTAATAAAACTCTAGATTAGTGCATGCTCGGAGTGAATACTGGGATTTGGGGCACATGGTGTTAAGACATGGCTTTTCGTGGATCCCTTGATCACCATGTCTCTCTTTTATATATAATTTTGTCAATATCGAATGGTTTTGGGGGCACAGAGTCGCGCATGTTGCCTCGTATTCTTATTGTAGACTGGTTTTGGTTTGGACAACTCGTTCATTGATTATTCAACCTAAATAATTAATTAAGTTATTAGTGGTGTCATACTTTACTCTAGTATAATGCTAGGTTGTTTGTTTATCTGTTCTTAGATTTTATGTACTCATCTTTGTTGATTCCGTAATTTTTATGTTTGAACATTGTTTATGCCTTATTGATCATGTGATGACCCATTTTAATACGTATTATTTAGCGAGCAGTCACTTACATCAATAGGTCATAGCTCTTTTTCAAGTGAGAGTTTATGATGCATGTGAGTGCGAGTGTAGCTTTTTTATTTATTTATTTTTATATTGTTGCTTGGATTGTTTTAAAGTTTCTTAAACATATTATGTTGGGATTTCTCTTAAACTCTAGATAGTTATTTGTGGTTATTTTTCGTTGACTTGGTGTTTGACTTTGTTTAAGTTGACTTAGTTTGGTTTGGTAGGCCATGTTGGTTCCAAGATGTAAGTACTTTGAGTTGACTTTATTTACTTGGTTTAAAATGTTTTATTATTTTCCCGAGCAAGATTCTAAATAAGGTGAAACGTTTTCATACATGGCTTTAATACTTTGAGAATTCTATTTTATTTATTGGAAAGATATTTTTAAAATAGAGAGAATTATTGGGGTGTTACCAATACAGCTCTGACCTATTGATGCAGGTGACTACTCGCCAAACAATACAATATTAGAGATGATTCGTCATAGGATCAATAAGGCATAAGCCACGATCAACATACAAAGCACGTAATTAATAAAGCTGACCACATATAGTCTAAGGATAATAAAATAAACAACCTAGCATTATACTATAGAACAAATTAAATCATGCAATGCAGGCAATTAAATAATACTTGTACAAAACATTACTCTTTTATTAAATTGATTAATTAGTTTAGTTTGAATAAGCGATGAACGAGTTATCCAAACCAAAACCAGTTTCAATAAGAAGATGAGGCAACAGGCGCGGCTCTGTGCCCCCAAGCCCAATCAATATCAGCAAATAAAATATAAGAGGGACACGTTGATGAAGCGATCCTCGAAAATCCATGGGTTACCACTATTAACTCAAACTCCCAATATTTAATACTCCAGACGTGCAATAATCTACCGTTTTATAGCTCATTCTCGTTCATTTTATGTAATTAATTGATTAATCATTAACCAACATTAATTACAAAATAAAACAACATTACCAACACTCAATTAACTACTTCTTCCGTTTTTCTTACTTGCGATGTTTTGTTTTGCACAAGGATCCAGGGGAGGTGAGAGATAGAGAGAGATAAAAAGAGAACCCCATGTGCTAGGAGAGAGAAAGAGAGAACATATATAATGCTGAAAATAGAAATGTTGCAAGTAATAGAGGATTCCCAAAAGTGAAAAATGGTGCAAGTAAATAAAATGGAGGAAGTATATTATATCTTTCATTAATAAAAGTGATCACTGATTACACAATTCCCTAACTGTAGGCGTGTTTTTATTTCGCCTACGCGGTGTGAGCGCATATTAGATTTGACTACCCCACTGTAAAGGTTTTATTGAAAATTGTTTTAAAAGAAGTCGCCAACAATTCTTTTTAGGAAGAATCATAAACCTAATTGGATATGTGAAAACCGTAGGGACAAATTATCCAATGTAGATTTCCCCGTCTTGACTCCATAGATGGTCAAAGTGAACCAAAGATCGAGTTCGGGGGTGAGGGTACGAATATAGTCATAATGAAGCACATTCGCCCAGAGTTAGCCTCTACTAAATATCGATTCATTGCAAATTTTATGCCAAAGAATAATCATATAATATTTTTATACACTCTAAAAATAATTAGTCTAGGTTGGTTCAGGAAACACATAAAAGACTAACTTTTAGTGACAAGTTATTATGCAATCAATATTACAGGGAACCTAACAGGTTGTCCAAATAAATCTGATTAATGTTAGAACAGTTCTTTAGGTCTTGATTAGCAACAATAACATGTGGGTGATAAAAATAATAAAGCAGGACAATCATATAATATGCATAAAATAATCAGGCAAGCATATAATAGTGTATAAAAATAAATAAAAAGAAGGAAAAAGGTTTAGAATATACAGTAGAACGATTTTATATCAAATATCTACATCATGAAATAAATGGTTAGTAACTTCAATATAAAAATAAAGAATTTATTTAAGGACCCTCAGGATTATACCGTGGCTTAGGTCTGCGAGATTGACAACCTTCGGGACGAGCAATCGTGAAGCCTGAAAATTTGAATGTATGAAAGTATGTAGATTGAATGTGTTTGTGTTTGAAAGTATGAGTTTTGTAGGGAGTTTTTGTAATTCGTAGAGAGGTCCGTAATATATTCGTCGAGTTCAAAGTGTGTTAATGTGTAAAATCCGTCCTTCCATCTGTACGGAAATCAGGCCTATTTAGAGGGAAAACGACACTGCGCCTGGCGCAGGCTGACGTGTCAAGCGCATGACGCGGCATGCCCAATAGAAAGCGTACACGTGGTACGTGCTTTGAAAAAAGATAAGAAAGAAAAGCCACGTCTCACGGAGAGAACTGCGCTTGACGCATGACTCTGAATTAGTCAGAAATCCACGTGTCAAGTGCAGATTAGTGCACCTGACACAGGTGGACTGAGCTGTGCCTGACGCACAGACATGCGCCAGGCGCAAGGCCCTGCGTCAGGCGCAGGTTGGTGCGCTAGGCGCACCAGCCTGGCTCTTGCCGTGCCTTTGCCAGCTTTATTTAAAACTTGTTTTAAAAGATTTCTTTTATCCTTTAATTACGGATATCTGATTTTACGGGATAAAATCTAATATTAACTTATAAAAAATATCTTTTGAAAATATTTATCTATTAAAATAAATCAATTAATTATTGTTAAACAATTAATTGGCCTTTTCAAAGAATTGGGCTCAAAATACAATTAATTATCATGAATAATTAGTTGGGCTTTAAAATAGGACTTTAACACTTTTCGAAACGGTTTTGACTGGCTTTTCAGACTGCTCTGCCCTTGGGTCGGACCAATTAAGACCACAATATGTTTCATCATCGGATCCTTAAATGGGGAGACACGATTATGTGTCTACACTAACCATTAATCCTTTTAACCGAACTGTTGAATAAAATCAATATTATACCAATGCCACTAAGACATACCTTCCACTTACTCAATGAGATCCATAATCGTGAAAGAATAAAAAATAAAGTATGAAATAATACGACGATTAATTCCAATAACCAGCCTTAATCTTTCCGTAGGAAATAATATTAAGGAAAATTTGCCAAAAAAAACCTTTTACGAGTTCATTTTTGCGAAAAAAAACCTTATAAAGCATTTTTTGCGAAAATAAGCCAAAATCAAAATTATTTTGCGAAAACAAACCAAAATCAAAATTATTTCTACAAGATGAAACCTAGCCACCACTACCAGCAGCCTCCAACCCTCCCTCCACCCCCTCAGGCGGCACCCCGATCCCCCCTTCGCCCCTACCCTCTCTCCTCTCCATTCTTCCCTCCCTCACCCCTCCCCCCCCTCTCCCCCTATCCTTTCCCTTCGTCCATCCCCACCCTAACCGATGCGCCCACCTGAATTCCCCCTCCCTCCACCCCCTAAGGCGGCAGCCCTCCCCCATCTCCTCTCCCTTCGTCCATCCCTCCATCGTTGCGCCACCCAGAACCCCCCTCCGCAACCCCCTCCCCCCGCAGCCCCCAACCCCATTTTCGTTATCTACTACTCTCTCTCTCCCCTATCTTTATGCTTTTTAGGGCGCCCCGGAAAATCCTTGGGTCGGGTGGGAGGGGGACCCTGCGGAGGGGGGGGTGCGGAGGCGGGGGATGGACGAAGGGAGAGGAGATGGGGTGAGAGAGGGAAGAATGGAGAGGAGAGAGGGTAGGGGCGAAGAGGGGGTGGGGGCCGCCTAAGAGGGTGGAGGGGAGGGGCGGGGGCCGCTGGTAGGGGTGGGGTGGGCTGCAGTGGTGGGGGGGGGGGGGGGGGTGAAGTGGGGGCTGCAGGGGTGGGTGGGTGCTAGCGGTAGGTGGTGGTAGTGGTGGCTAGGTGGTGGTCAACGCCGAAATTGAGATGGTCAACGCCGGAAAATGGCCTTAGGTTTCATTTCGCAAAAATAATTTTGATTTTGGTTTGTTTTCGCAAAAAATGCTTTATTAGGTTTTATTTCGCAAAAATGAACTCGTAAAAGGTTTTTTTTGGCAAATTTTCCTAATATTAAACATGGATTAGTACATGATTAAATCCCATAACCATCTTTACCAATTATAGGTAATAAATAAAACATGATTAATAAATAATGAAACTCCCTTTACGTGGTTGTATCAACAATCTATACAAACACATAATAAATAAATAATCACATGCTTCAATACAATAGTCACATAAACTTGATATTTCACTGCAAATAATCTTGCCTAAGAATTATCATAGTTTCCTAAGCATGATACTAAGTCCCAAAATAAATCATAGTAGTCCTCTGTATTCTTTCAGTTTGGTCACTTGGAATCTTGACACTATTCTCTATTAGAGGGAATCTTTTAAATTCTTATTCTCAATATAGTATAAGGAAAAATTACAGTCATGTGGGGTCTTGTTTGATTCGTCTCAATTAGTACTTTATAATAACCCATCGTTATAATTTTTACTAAAATGTGATAAAAGATATATAGGTTCATAAAAGTGCATTGGCAAACGCACACAATTAAAACATGCAAACTAAAAAATACAAAGGGAGTACATGATACTATGTCCAAAACACTTAGACATACATCACTAGTAGAATAATTGCTTATTGCTGCGGTCATTAAGTGGCCTATTGCGGCGGTTTTGGCCGCGCAACAATTAAGGGCGCAACAATAGGTAATTAACCTATTGCTGCGGTTTTCGACCGCAACAATAGGCCAAGCTATTGCTGCAATTCCTAGCCAAAACCGCAGCAATAGGTTTATTTTTTATTAAAAAAATTAAAGCCTATTGCTGCGGTTTTGGGTAAAAACCGCAGCAATAGGTACTACAGCTAAAATTGTTTTTTTCGATATTCATATACAATGAGAGAGTGCCAAAAAAAAACTAAAAAACATTTGACTAAAACACAAACTTACATCATTACACTCATATATTATATAGACCCATATTCTTACAGAACTTATAACAAAATTTGACTAACAAATCTACCTATAACACTAACCTAAAAAAAATTTGACTAACAGATCTACGACATCTATCTATAACACTAACCTAAAAAAAAATCAGATCTACCTTCACCCCAAAAAAAAAACAGATCTACAAACATGACCACGGACCACCGCTATTCATACTCGAGCACATTACTGAAATTGCTAAAACGAGAAAAGATAAAAAAAAGAAAATCAAAATCCTAATTCAAGATGAGCACTAAACTGATGTAATTCACGAATATGATAATTTATTATTCTTACGAAAATTGAGAACAAATTGAAATCAAAACCTTAACAATTCGTATTTTGATTCGCCATGGATGTCAGCGAAGTTCGCCATGGATGACCACCGCGAAACTCGTCGGAGGCGGCGAACAAGGGCGAAATTCGTCTTCAGGTATTTTGCTTCACCACGGATGTCAGCGCGTTTCTCGTTGAACGAAGATGGAGCGTTTCTCGTTGAACGAAGATGGAGCGTTTCTCGTTGAACGAAGATGGAGCGCATTGCTTCGCCATGGTGGTGAGGACGAAAGAGATGACAGATCGAGAGAGGTCGACGGATGAGAGAGGTCGAAGGATGAAAGAGGTCGAAGGATAAGAGTCTGAAAGAGGAGAGAGGGTGAGAGAGAGTCTGAAACTGAAAGAGAATGAGAGGCGTGAGAGAGAGTTTGAATGAGGAGAGAGGCGTGAGGATGAGGGCTAAAAACCCTAAGTTGTAATGAACTTGTAAGGGATATTGATGCGGTTCCTTTAAGAAACCGCAACAATAGATTAAAATATTATTAAAAAAATAATATTTTAATCTATTGCTGCAGTTCCTCCTGGAAACCGCAGTAATAGATCTGGTCAAAAAGTCAACTTAAGTTTGAAAATTGTCCCGTTGGAATCTATTGCTGCGGTTTCCGGCCGAAACCACAGCAATAGGTCTATTTTATATTTTACCTTTTCTTTTGACGTGGTTTATTGCAACGTATGGGTAAAACCGCAGCAATACCACCGCAACAATAAGCAAAAATTTTACTAGTGCATGTGTCTTGTGTAAACTAACTAGTCTTTGTGCCACCTTTATGCACTATAAATCACTCAAGGAGTATTCTTCTCTTACAGGCTACAAGTAATAATAATAATGACAAACTAAAGTCCTATCACCTAATCGAAAGTAAAACCTAAGGTCCACTAACTGGTAGCCAGGGAAGTCATGATCGAATCCACATGGGAGATAGGTATACTATAATGTCTAAAATCAAATATTATACTAACTAAATCAGATAAAAAGGAAGCCGGTTTACTAAACTAATTGCAAATAATCAAATCAAGAAATATCAAATAAGGAAAAGACTAGGGAAATAGTTTACTATCAATGCAATTCAAGATATAAGAATGAATGAAGAAACTCAATAAATCAATCTAACTAGGGAACATGTAATTTTTCTCGAACATTACCAACCTCGAAGCCGATTAAGCCGCTCTCGCATGGTCATAGATCACTAAGCCTACTATTGAGAGCTTATACGAAATCTTTCCTCTCTGTCTATAACTTTGTATTGCAATAATAAATAACAAAACTTGCAGATTCACACAAATAAATCAATAGCAAGAATCAAATAAATCAACAAAGCAAATAATCATTCAATTAATCCCCAAATCCCTAGAAAGTAAACTACTCACTCATAATTCGGGAAAGCATAATCATAATTAAATAAGCAAGCATCATGAACTGATAATGAATAATAGATAAGAAAAGAGAAAAATAACATCGGAAGAACAAATATTCAAACCAACTACTTCTATTAAGATCTTCAATGTATTTGAGAATGATAATAATCTTAAAACTAAAACTAGGGTTTTTGAGAGAATAAAATCACTTTGAAAACTAATAATTGAATAACAATATAAAACATAGTTTTTTGTCCACTAATAGGAGAAGTATTTATATTAAAACTCATAAACTGCGCAACAAGCGCTTTTTATTTTTTGCTAAGCAAGTAATTAAGTAGATAGATGAAACACCAATTTACAACCTAAACCAATCTAAGGGGAGGCAAACCAACTAGGTTGGACCCCCTCAACCCTTAGACTAGCACAAAGCATAACGCTTCTCACACACTACTGAAGTAGGCATACACCTTATAAGTTACTACACCAGTTAAAATCCTTCCTAGAAATCTTTTGAGGCATTACAACACACACTTTAGCTTTTACAATACTTTTGATCTGTTTACATACTACATTAATGTTAGGAACACAATGGTCCCAATACACCTTATTTTTACTCTGCCAAATTAAGTAGACCAGTGCTGCTACTCCTGCTAGCATGACTTATTTTTGGAATTTTGACTTCGTGCTACTCTGAATCCATCTAGTGAGTTGCTGCAAATCCTCACTATGTGCTGAACAGTCTAACCAAGCCTTAAGATGCACTAAACAAGTTAAGCTGAAGTGACATCTTAAAAATAGATGATGATGATGATGATCTTCCTTATGTTGAGCACATAACAGACGTAAATCACTGTTACTAACTCCAATTGTAGCAAGCTTTGTTGTAGTTTGCAATTTTTCCAAATTGCTAACCAAGTAATGAATCTATGCTTAGGTAGATTCTGTCTATTCCACACAACCTTGTCCCAAGTAATTCTCACTTGCTCACCAATCAGCCTATCATATACAATCTTCATAGTATAATGAGACATATTGTTAAACTCAACCTAGGTAAATACTTGTTTAAGCTGCTCCTTAACATGACACAGTTTCCTCCAATACCAACTAGAGCCTGAATCTGGTACATAACCCCACCAAACTGCCCCTTTAAGGTATACTGCATGTACCCATTTCAACCAAATATTGTCTTGCTTAGTTGAAAAAGCCTATACATACTTGCCAAGACATGCTATATTCCATTTGAATACATCCCTAAATCCCAATCCTACCATAATTTTAGGAGAACATAGCCTCTCCCAAGCAACAGCACCTGGTTTCAGAGTGAAATATTGACCACTCCATAAAAAGGATTTGCAGATTTTTGTGATCTCTCTCAACACCTTTTGTGGTAGAATGAAAACCTGAGCCCAGTATTGATGTAAACTCAGTAAAACTGAATTAATGAGTTGTGTCCTAGCTGTATAGGACAGGTTCCTAGAACTCCACACTCTGATCTTTGCTGTCATTTTTTCTATCAATGCTTCACATTGTGCTGCAGTTATCCTTTTGGCACATATTGGCACCTCCAGATATTTTAATGGTAGAGCTTGATGTGTAAATCCATAAGCATCTACAATTCTTTGTCTTTCTCTACTATCCATACCACTTGTGTATAATGCAGATTTCCCCACATTTGCTTGCAAACCAATAGTCTCAAAAAATAATTTGAAGGCTCTCAACATCAGGTGAGAAGATGCAAAATCTCCTTCACAACACATGATCAAATCATCAGCAAAGCACATGTGTGTGAGCTTCACCTCCTTACACCTTGGGTGATATTGAAATCGTTCTAACTCCCTAAGTTTTTTCAAACTCTGAAAAGATATTCCATACAAAGCATAAAAAGTAGAGGTGAGATGGGGTCACCCTGTCTCAAACCTCTAGATGATCTGAAAAACCCCTTCATAACACCATTAATCATCAATGAAAATTTTGGTGTTGTAACACATTCCATGATCAACACTATAAACTGTAAAGGAAAGGCTAAAGCATCAAGCATTTCCTTAAGAAACTCGCAGTTCACAGTGTCATATGCCTTTTGTAAATCAATCTTTAGTAAACAACTAAGTTGAACATGCTTCCTATCATAGTGTTTCACTAAATCTCGAATCACCATAATATTATGGATTATATACCTTCCATGTACAAAACCACCCTGATTCTCCATTATTAAGTCAGGTAAAACCTGTCTTAATCTACCACATAAAACCTTTGTAATACATTTATAAATTGTATTACAGCATGAAATTGGTCTATATTCAGTAACATTTTTAGGGCATTTAGTTTTTGGAATTAAGGTAATAAGAGTGGTGTTTACCTCCTATTAGGAGTCTGCCACTTTGTAGAGTATCCAACACAACATCAATCACATCATCTCCAATAACTGACCATGCATCTCAGTAGAAGAATGAGCCAAAACCATCTGTGCCTGCGGTATTGCATCTTGGGATGGAAAATAATGCCTTCTTAACCTCTTCCACTGTATATGGAGCATTTAATATTTGTCTATGCTATGCTGTAATGTAAAGACCTTCCTGAATCAATTGATGCACAACCTGATCCTTGTTGTAACACTTTCACCAAGAAGTTTCTGATAATAAGCTAAGAAAGCTTGAGAAACAGTATCTGGAGTGTCATGCTAGACACCAGCATCATCATCAATGCTATATATTTGATTTTGCATTTTCCTAGCTTTGATGCTCTGATGGAACAAGGATGTATCTCATCTCCATCCTTGATCCCATTAGCTTTTGCTTTTTGTGAAAGAATTTCCACATAAGCTTGATGTTTCTCTCTGTATGATTGAATTGATGCCAATTTTTCCTCTGCATACTGCAGATTCCTTGGATTATCATGCATCCTCTTTTTAGCACTCATCATTTTATTATATGCGTGCACATCTGCTGCTTGTATCTCTGAATATCCTTCCTTATTTAGAATTCTTAGCTCAGTTTTAATTTCCCTCAATTTTTTCATGATTTGAAACATTCTTGTACCTTGTATTTCCATACTCCAAACTCTCGTAACAATATCTATAAATTTAGGAGAGTTTCTCTACATAGTGAAATACTTAAATGGTTTTTTCCATCATTATCCACTGGATATATAGTCATTAATGCTGGTGTATGATCAAAATCACCTTCATTCTGAAAAAAAAGACTTCAGTAGAAGGCAAACCATCTATCCAAGCCTGATTTGCAACCATTCTATCAAGCTTTGAGAACACCCTGTGACTACCCTCCTGTTTATTGTTCCATGTATAGAAATTACCAGTGCATTTAATATCTTGACTACCCTCCTGTTTATTGTTCCATGTATAGAAATTACCAGAGCATTTAATATCTTACAGACCACAAAACAACAAGCATTCTGTATATCTACTACCTCAACTTCTCTAACAAGAGCTCCAATTCTTTCCTCAGTACTCATTACATAATTAAAGTCACCACATGATAGCCATGGTGCATCAGTATTGAGCTGCATTAATTCCTCCCATGATTCTATTCTTCTTGTTCTTTCATTAAAAGCATAAATGAAAATAACATAAAATCCATCATCACCATTTACTGGTTTCATATAGCAATGAATGAGTTCTTTTGAGCATTTACAAATACTCAAATGAAAACTGTCAGGTTTCCAGGCTATCAAAATTCTACCTCTATCAACCATGCTTGAATTAGATGTAAAACACCAACCACTAAACATTCATTGATATAATTTTCCATGGTTCTAAGCCTTAACCTTGGTCTCTAAGAGGCAAATAACACTTGCAGCGGTGTTGTGAATAAATTGTTTCACACCCATCTGCTTTCTTGTGCTATTGAGTCCTCTTACATTTGAGTATAAGACTTTATCCATCATTGGTGGGAGGTTCTCCCCCTCCCTTCTGTTTCTCTACATCTGCAACATCAATGGTTGAAGTCCTCCATCTTCTGAGATCAAAGCTTGAAATGTTTTCTGAATATTGGTGGAAGCATCTCTTGAATTCCTCACTCTAATGGACTTTAGAGCTTTTTGAAATCCATCTGGATCCTCTTCAACCTGATTTACATTAGCTGTTGTGAAAGTTGTTACCATAACACCATTATCAGTTGTAACATGATTTCTATTCTCAACCTGTACAACCTTCTTAGGCATCCACACTTGTTTACTCTTCTTCATTCTATAATCAATTGATGCATGCCCAAAACCTTTACAATGAGAACATTGCATAGGCTTCCATTCAAAAGTTACTGGAACAACAGTGAGCTCCCTTTTTCATTCCAAAACTGCACATATTCAGGAAGGTTCTGATCCATCTTCGCTTCAATCAATATTCGAGCATATTATGACTTTTCTCTTCATTTTGTTGCTTCATCTCCTTTGATTGTATCACCAATCTGAGTAGCAATTTTGTGCAATACTTCAAATTCAGCTTCAACTATACCCATACTGGTACAATTTTAAGGTCTTCTTTCTCAAATCCATTTCAGGATTCCACTATTTCATAATCAATGATTTCCTCTCAAAAAAATAATGTCCAGCCAACACATGATCCCTTGCATCCATCGCTTTGAATCTAAGAAACATGCCCCGCTTCACCACTGCTACCTTGTCTACATTCTGGTTCTTCTATACTCTACGCAGATTTCCCTCCATAACCTGAATAGGAGGATTTTTTCCTACTACATAGCAAATAAATGACGAACTCCAATACTCTATTTCTTCTTGGATATCATCTAGTTCTATATGAACTGGTCCAGGTTGATGACTATGATCAACATGTATATCAGCATGTTTCTCAATTTCAGTCTCAGCAGCAATCGGATCATCATGCATATCATTAACAATATCCGTTTCATCTTCAAAATATTGCAAAATAGGAACAAAAAAGTTATCTTTCTCAGAAGACCCTCGAACAGGTTGTGATCTATCAATTTCAGCACTCCTATGAATGGATTGAAGCTATTCATTGAAGGTGTGACGTATTCCAGATTGTTCTCTCAATTCATTCAAATATGATTCAGGTGTCAGCGGTTAACCAATCCCTAAACCAAAATCCAATGCCTCAATACCTAAAATCTCCTCCCTTGATTTATTTCTCAAAGCTTCAGAATATGATGTAGGTCCTTTAGCCTTCGCTTTCCCTTTCCCTTGATTTATGGCAACGATGAATAGGAAACCTCATGCACCGAGAGGAAACTTAGAGAGAAAGTTTCAAGGTTTTTGCTCACTTAATTTTGAATTTATTAACAAGCGCTTTAAACCGTATAAAAATCGACCCGCCCAGGCAGCCTAGGCAGATTCCCTAGCGACCAGGCAGTTGTCAAGTATAATAAGATCCTCGTCTCTCCCAACCAGGCGGTCCATGGCCCGACCAGGCGGCCTTCAGTTGCCTTTTTCGTTCATTAAAACTTCGTCTCGACCGACCGGGCGAGATCCGTCGGGCCGGGCCCCCAAGCATATTCTTCTTTCCTTTCAATTCTTCTTCAAAACATCAAAATTTTCCTAAGTAATATAGCCCCACCTGCAGGGGTAGAACTCTCCCTACAGGGTGGTCATCAGGAGACCCGTTTTTTTCCATAAAATACAGCTCTTGAATTTGCCACGATTATTCCCTTCAACAATGCTCAAATACACAGGGAAAAATTAATCAACAAGCACCACCCATGAAGAGATTAGTCTGGATTGGATTGTTTCGAGCTAAGGTGTGAACGATATTTTGTCAAAATTTTGGTTTATAACATTGGTGAAAGAAACTACCCAGCCTAATTATGATGGGTCAATTCGTATTAGAACCGTGGGTATCAAGTTTTATATTCGACCCAGCCTAATTGGGCTTGGCCTTGAGATCTTGTTGGCTTGACTTTTCTTGATTTGTTGTTTCTATCTACCGTACTCGAAAACCAATTATTACAAAGACATAAAATGAATTATGGGGTATAGGCGTGATTTTATTTTCGCCTACCGTGGTGTGAGCGCGTATTGGACTACCCCATTGTTACGGTTTTATTAAAATACGTTTTCGAAGTCGCCAACAAGTCTTTAAAGGAAGACTCATAACCCTAATTGGATATTGGGAAACCGTAGGGACAAATTAGGGACTTATCCAATGTAGATTTCCCCGTCCTGACTCCATAGACGGTCAATGAACCATAGATTGAGTTCGATGGTGAGGGTACGAACACGATCATAATGAACAACATTCGCCCATTGTTGGCCTCTACTATATATCGATTCATGTCAATTTTTATGCAATAGAATAACCAAAGAATATTTTCATGCACCCTAAAAAAAATTTAGTCTAGGTTGGTTCAGGAAACACATAAAAGACTATTTTTTTAGTGATATATTATTATGCAATCAAATTACAGGGAACCTAGTAGGTTGTCCAAATTATCTGATTAATATTAGAACAGTAATTTAGGTCTTGTTTAGCAATAATAACATATGGGTGATAAAACCATGCATATAACAATCAGGCAAGCATTTAATAATATATAAAAATACATAGAAAAGAGAAATAAAAGGTTAGAATATACAAAAGAACAATTTTTATATTTAAGATCTACATTATGAAGGAAATCGTTAGTAATATAAAAAATAATAAATTGATTCAAGGACCCTCTAGATAATACCGTGGCTTGGGTCTGAGAGATTGACAACCTTTAGGACGAGCAATCGTGAAGCCTGAAGATGTAAACGTATATTTGAATGTGTTTTTGTGTTTGAATGTATGAGTTTTGTAAAGAGGTTTTTTTGTCGAGAGATTCGTAAAGTATGGATCAGTCATGTATTAAGTGTGGAAAAACCGTATTTTAATTCGGAAAATCGAAGCCTATTTATAGGGAAAACGGAACTGCGCTTCAAGCGCGAGCTGCGCCAGGCGCAGAAGGCTGTGTGACGCATAACAAATCATCAGTGCCCACGTGGCACACGCTTTAAAAAAGATAAAATTGACAGCCTGTGCATCGCACAGTGAAGTGCGCTCGGCGCATGACTCTATGTGACACACAGGTCTACGTGGCAGACATGTGCGCTTGGCGCACGACCATGCACTCGGTGCAAGCTGGTGCACTCGGCGCAGGTTGGTGAACTCAGCGCACCGCCTTGCTTTTGACACGTTTTGACAGCTTTTTGATAAAAACGAGTTTTGACGATTTACTTTTATCTTTTTACTCAGGAAATCTGATTTTGCGGGATAAAATCTGATTTTCATTTTCAGAATATCTTTGAAAATATTTATTTTATTTAAATAAAACAATTAATTTTCAAAGAATAATTAAATGGGCTCGAAATACAATAAGATTTTGGATCATTAAAATACGTTTTAACATATTAAAAATAGTTTTGGCTCTTCGGATTGCTCTGTCCTTCGCTCAGACCCATTAAGACCGCGGTATGTTTCATCATTGGATCCTTGAATGGGGAGACACGATTATGTGTCTACAGAAGCCCCCACTTTGACTGAGGTTCAGGAAACCGATAGTCAAAGTTCACGGTGTCAGGACGGAGAACAATTCTAAACGCTCTGCAGTTTAGAACTGATCTACATACACCGGTCTCTGCAAAACAAAGTTAGTATGCAGGACAATAACTACAAGTAATCTGATTACCTGCAGAGAAAGAGGTTAGCAGATAGCTGTAAACAACTCACATAAAGCACATAATCATGCAAAAATGCAAACTTAGACTCTCTAAGGATGCATAAGACGCTATACAAGGATTAAGGTTATGCAAAGCTAAGGAAGATGACACATCATGCAAGTTCAGGGTTATGCAAGACTAGAATGTATGAAATGCATTGCAAGGTCAAGGTTTTGCAAGGCTAGGAGATCTGGATATGTAGAATGATGCATTGATCAGACATAGATTGAATGATTAGAAAGATTTTCGAAAACCGTTTTTAGTAAATAATCGTGGTCCGTAAACGAGGTCCGCAGATTACAACTTTTTGGGGGTTTGATTTGATTTAGAGTAACCACCACATATATAGGAAGCCCCCACTTTGTGTAGGCTTGTCTTGAATTAGGCAATATGAGCCTTGATTGAGATGTACTTGATCTGTCTTGAGCGTTCAGAGTTCTTTGCTGAGGATTCTTCTTTGGGGACACTACAAGAAAATTAGCCTATAAAGGCAACATCTTGAGGCAACCAATTTTTTGTAGCCTCTAAAAGTGCTTTTTAGCATTAGCTAATTTTGGTTACCTATAAATGTTGTTTTTAGCAACAGTGATATTTAGGTTACCCCTAAAAGTACTTTTTAGTATCAATGAAATAATGGTTGTCTCTAAGACTTTTTTTAGCATCAAGGAAATATATGTTGCCGCTAAAAGTATTCTTTAGCATCAATGAAATAATGGTTGCCTCGAAAACGTTTTTTTTAGCATCAGGAAATTTATGTTGCCCCTAAAAGTAGTTTTTAGCATTAATGAAATAATGGTTGCCTGTAAAACTTTTTTTTAACATAAGTAAAGTTTAGGTTGACCCTAAAAAAACTTTTAATTATTATTATTGAACTAATGGTTTCCTCCAAAACTTCTTTTCAGCAATAGTGAAATCTAGGTTGCCCCTAAAAGTAATTTTCAGTATAAATGAAATTCATATTGGCCCTAAATGTTTTCTTTAGCATCAATTGAATCATGTTTCTCTCTAAATGTTCTTTTAAGCATTATTTAAATTTATGCTTCCCCTAAAAGCTCATTCATTACTACAAAGCACCGTTGCGAGTCGCCTCAAAATTCTCTTTAGTGTCGCCTAAAAGGTGACTCTAAAGCTACCGACTTTAAAACTATTTGGAGTTTTAGAGCCGCCCCTTTGAGGCGACATGCATGCTACTATGGAAGTTGCTTATTATCTAAGAGGCTAACGTAAGATACATTTAAAAAAAAAAACTAATTAATAAACCATTACGAGTCACCTCTAAAATTTGTAGGCGACACTAAAAAGGTTTTTCATATTATTTATAGAAAATTATTAATTATACCAAGTGGCCTATATACTAGGAGGCGACACGAAGGATATTTCTTTTATTTCCCCTAATAAAAAAAAGTAACCTTTACAAGTTGCCTCTAAAAGTTATAGATGACACAAAAAATATTTGTGTTTTTCTACGTAGTGCCCATGTGTTTTACGAAATTCTATGCTGTACCAGATCTTTTTAAATTTTCCACGTTGTACCCCAAAGCTTTCAAAACAGTACGCAAAATTGAAGGTTTGGATTTTTTGGGAATTTTTTTACCCAGTGGGCATAAAGTAGGATTTTTTAGCCTTGTTAGTTGACTGAAGTTTGGGATATGATCTGAGAAATTGAAGGTTAAGTGAGGTTTGGGGTAAGATTTTCTATTAGTAAGGGTATTTTGTGTTATGTTTAGAAAGTTTAGGGGTACAATGTGGAATGTGCAAAATGGCCGGGTAAAACCTAGAATATAGTAAAACACAGGGGCTCTAGGTAGAAAAACGCAAAATATTTTTTGAATTATTTTTTAATAATAGATTGATCATTCTGAGTCGGTTATTGTAGGCGTGTTTTTATTTCGCCTACGCGGTGTGAGCGCGTATTTAATTTGACTACCTCATTGTTAAGGTTTTTTTGAAAATTATTTTGAAAGAAGTCGCCAACAATTCTTTTTAGGAAGAATCATTAAACTAATTGGATATGGGAAAACCATAGGGACAAATAAGGGACTTATCCAATGTAGATTTCCCCGTCTACTCCATAGATGGTCAAAATGAACCAAAGATTGAGTTCGGAGGTGAGGGTACAATACAGTCAGGAACCATATTGCCCATTGCTGGGCTCTACTAAATATCGATTCATTACAGATTTTATGCCCAAGAATAATCATATAAGATTTTCAACACCCTAAAAATAATTTAGTCTAAAGTTGGTTCAGGAAACACATAAAAAGACTAATTTTTAGTTACAAGTTATTAAGCAATATTACAAGGTACCTAGCAGGTTGTCCAAATTAATCAGATTAATATTAGAACAATTCGTTAGGTCTTTGATTTGCAAAAATAACATGCGGGGTGATAAAAACATTAGACAATCATATAATATGCATATAATATACAAAGGCAAGAATAAATATAATGTGAAATAAAATAAAATAGAAAAGGGATTAGTTAGTACAAGGGCCCGATTTTTACTTAAAGATCTACATCATGAAATAAATTATTAGTAACTTCAAAGCCATAAATGTAATTGATTATTCAAGGATCCTTAGGAAATATAACTATGCGGCTTAGATTGATGAGCGCAACGATCTTTTGGTGGAGCAATCGTGGAACCAGGAACGTAGTATGATCAGTAGTTGAAATTGATTTGAAAGATTGAAAGTGTTTGAGTATTTGGAGATTCGAAGTGTATTTCGGAAGTATTCGTAAGTTTGTGCGTGCGTAAAATAATAATGAAAAATCGTCTGTAATTCGAGAAATCACGAGTATTTATAGAGAAAAGAGAGCGTGCGCCTCACGCAAGGCCTGCGCCAGGCGCAGGCCTACGTGGTAGGCGCAGTGCCACGCATCTGGCGCACATTTGTGTGCCTGACACAACCAGCCCAGTTAGATTTAAGCACGTGTAAACGCATTTTTGAAAAGATAGAAAAGAAACGTTGTGTCGCACACAGGACTTGTGTCAGACGAGGACTCTGTGTGAGTTACAAGTCCACGTGTCAGGCACTCATTGGCTCAACTGACGCGTTCTGGCCAATGCCCTGGACGCACGTGGCGCGCTGAGCGCAACAGCCGCGTCCGGCGCATATTCCAGCATATTCGTTTTTGATTTTTGCGCGTCTTTCGAATATACTTTTTTATCCCTAAAATCCGGGAGTTGAACTTTACGGATAAAAAATCTGATTTTTGGTAAAAGCATTATGAAAGTATTCATTAAAATAATAAATATTTAATTGGGATCTTAAAATGGACATAAAACATTTTATGGGGTTAAAATACAATTAATCTTCATGAACAATTAATTGGGCTTTAGAATATCATTTCAAAACACAATTTTGGATCGGTTCTTTAGATTGCTCTTCCGTTGGGTCGCGCCAACTAATACTGCGGCATGTTTCATCATTGGATCCTTAAATGGGGAGACACGATTATGTGTCTACACTTATTATATTAAAAGGCGGCACAAAAGACATTTTATTATTTTTTAAAAAATTAATTATCCATTAGGAGTCTCCTCCCACATTACTCCGAACTAACAAATGAATTTTGACAACAATACCTCATTAGCCAAACACACTCTTTATATTATCATGGATCTATAGTCAACTAATAATAAAGTATTCGTCGTACAATTGAAGCTAATAAGAAGATATATTATTCGTATCTAATTACAAAAACATATGCAACCTTAATTACATTAAGCAACCATAGTTTAAGAACAGAGCAGTAGGAGACTGTGACAGTGGCAGTAGCCAGCAGCAACCACAGCCGACATCAGCAAGAGAGTAAACAATAATGGGATAGCTGGAGCTCATAATGAACAACATTCGCCCATTGTTGGCCTCTACTAAATATTGATTCATGTCAATTTTTATGCAATAGAATAACCAAAGAATATTTTCATGTACCCTAAAAATAATATAGTCTAGGTTGGTTCTGGAAACACATAAAACACAATTTTTTATTAATATGTTATTATGCAATCAAATTACAGGGAACCTAGCAGGTTGTCAAAATTATCTGATTAATATTAGAACAGTTCTTTAGGTCTTGTTTAGCAATAATAACATATGGGTAATAAAAATCATGCATATAACAATCAGGCAAGCATTTAATAATATATGAAAATAAATAGAAATGAGAAATAAAAGGTTAGAATATACAAGAGCAATTTTTATATTAAAGATCTACATTATGAAGGAAATCGTTAGTAATATATAAAAAAAAATTGATTCAAGGACCCTCTAGATAATACCGTGGCGTGGGTCTGAGAGATTGACAATCTTTAGGACGAGCAATCGTGAAGCCTGAAGATCTGAACGTATATTTGAATGTGTTTTTGTGTTTGAATGTATGAGTTTCGTAGAGAGATTCGTAAAGTATGTAAAAGTCGAGTATTAAGTGTGGAAAAACCGTATTTTAATTCGAAAAATCGAAGCATCTTTATAGGGAAAACGGAACTGCACTTCACGCGCGAGCTGCGCCAGGCGCAGAAGGCTGTGTGACGCATAAACACACGTGTCAGGCGCACATTAGTGCACCTGACGCGACATAACAAATCATCAGTGCCCACGTGGAACACGCTTTAAAAAAGATAAAATTGACAGCATGTGCATCGCACAGGGAAGTGCGCTCGGCGCACGACTCTGTGTGAAACACAGGTCTACGTGGCAGACATGTGCGCTTGGCGCACGACCATGCGCTCGATTAAGGCTGGTGCGCTCAGCGCAGGTTGGTGCGTTCAGCGCACCGCCTTGCTTTTGACACGTTTTGACAGCTTTTTGAAACAAACGAATTTTGACGATTTTCTTTTATCTTTTGACTCATGAAATCTGATTTTACGGGATAAAATCTGATTTTATTTTTAAAATATCTTTGAAAATATTTATTTTATTTTATTAAAACAATTAATTATCAATGAATAATTAAATGGTGTTTTCAAAGAGTAGGGCTCGAAATACAATAAGATTTTGGATCATTAAAATACGCTTTAACACTTTTAAAATTCGTTTTGGCTCTTCGGACTGCTCTGCCCTTGGCTCGGACCCATTAAGACATCGGTATGTTTCATCATTGGATACTTGAATGGGGAGACACAATTATGTGTCTATAGAAGCCCCCACTTTGACTGAGGTTCCGGAAACCAATAGTCAAAGTACACGATGTCGGGACGGGAGAACAATTCTAAACGCTCTGCAGTTTAGAACTGATCTACATACGCCGGTCTCTACAAAACAAATTTAATATGCAGGACAATAACTACAAGTAATCTGATTACCTGCAGAGAAAGAGGTTAGCAGATTGCAGCAAACAACTCACATAAAGCACATAATGATGCAAAAATGCAAACTTAGACTCTCTAAGGATGCATGAGACGCTATGCAAGGATTAAGGTTATGCAAAGCTAAGGAAGATGACACGTCATGCAAGTTCAGGGTTATGCAAGACTAGAATGTATGAAATGCAATGCAAGGTCAGGGTTTTGCAAGGCTAGGAGATCTGGATATGTAGAATGATGGAATGATTAGAAAGATTTTAGAAAACCGTTTTTAGTAAATAATCGGGGTCCGTAAACGAGGTCCGCAAATTACAACTTTTTGGGGGTTTGATTTGATTTGGAGGAACCACCACATATATAGGAAGCCCCCACTTTGTGTAGGCTGGTCTTGAATTAGGCAATATGAGCCTTGATTGAAATGTACTTAATCTGTCTTGAGCGTTCAGAGTTCTTTGCTGGGGATTCTTCTTTGAGGACACTATAAGAAAATTAGCCTATAGAGGCAAAAACTTGAGGCAACCAATTTTTTTAGCCTCTAAAAGTGCTTTTTAGCATTAGGTAATTTTGGTTGCCTCTAAAAGTTGTTTTTAGCATCAGTGATATTAAGGTTGCCCCTAAAAGTACTTTTTAGTATCAATGAAATAATGGTTGTCTCTAAGACTTTTTTATATCTTCAAGGAAATATATGTTGCCCCGAAAAGTATTCTTTAGCGTTAATGAAATAATGGTTGCCTCTAAAACTTTTTTTTAGCATCAGGAAATTTATGTTGCCCCTAAAAGTAGTTTTTAGCATTAATGAAATAATGGTTGCCTGTAAAACTTCTATTTTAACATCAGTCAAATTTAGTTTGACCCTAAAAGTACTTTTTATTATTATTGAACTAATGGTTGCCTCCAAAACTTGTTTTTAGCAATAGTGAAATCTTGGTTGCCCCTAAAAGTAATTTTCAATATAAATGAAATTCATATTGCCCCTAAATGTTTTCTTTAAGCATTATTTAAATTTATGCTTCCCCTAAAAGCGCATTCATTACTACAAAACACCTTTGCGAGTCGCCTCAAAATTGTCTTTAGTGTCGCCTAAGAGGTAACTCTAAAGCTACCGACGCTAAAACTATTTGGAGTTTTAGAGCCGCCCCTTTGAGGCGACATGTATGCTACTATGGAAGTTGCTTATTATCTAAGAGGCTACACGTAAGATATATTTTAAAAAAAAACTAATTCATAAACCATTACGAGTCACCTCTGAAATTTGTAGGCGACACTAAAAATGTTTTTCATATTATTTATAAAAAATTATTAATTATACCAAGTGGCCTATATACTAGGAGGCGACACGAAGGATATTTCTTTTATTTCCCCTCATAAAAAAGTAACCTTCACAAGTTGCCTCTAAAAGTTATAGAGGACACAAAAAATATTTGGGTTTTTCTACGTAGTGCCCATGTGTTTTACGAAATTCTATGTTGTACTTGATCTTTTTAAATTTTCCACGTTGTACCCAAAAGCTTTCAAAACAGTACGCAAAATAACCTTACACAAAGGATCAAACAGTAGATTTTGGGAATTATCAAATAGCCTTGTTAGTTGACTGAGGTTTGGGATATGATCTGATAAATTGAAGGTTAAGTGAGGTTTGGGGTAGGATTTTCTATTAGTAAGGGTATTTTGTGTGATGTGTAGGGGTACAATGTGGAAAGTGCAAAATGACCGGGTACAACCGAGAATATAGTAAAACACAGGGGCTCTAGGTAGAAAAACGTAAAATATTTTTTGAATTATTTTTTAATAATAGATTGATAATTCGGAGTCGCTTATTGTAGGCGTGTTTTTATTTCGCCTACGCGGTGTGAGCGCGTATTTAATTTGACTACCTCATTGTTAAGGTTTTATTGAAAATTGTTTTGAAAGAAGTCGCCAATAATTCTTTTTAGGAAGAATCATAAACCTAATTGGATATGGGAAACCGTAGGGACAAATAAGGGACTTATCCAATGTAGATTTCCCCGTCTAGACTCCATAGATTGTCAAAATGAACCAAAGATTGAGTTCGGAGGTGAGGGTACAATACAGTCAGGAACCATATTGCCCATTGCTGGCCTCTACTAAATGTTGATTCATTACATATTTTATGCCCATGAATAATCATTTAATATTTTCAACACCCTAAAAATAATTTAGTCAAAAGTTGGTTCAAGAATTACATAAAAGACTAATTTTTAGTGACAAGTTATTAAGCAATCATATTACAAGGTACCTAGCAGGTTGTCCAAATTAATCTGATTAATATTAGAACAATTCTTTAGGTCTTTGATTAGCAAAAATTACATGTGGGGTGATAAAAGCATTAAAGCAGGACAATCATATAATATGCATAGGATGATCAGGCAAGCATATAATATACAAAGGCAATAATAAATATAATGTGAAATAAAATAAAATAGAAAAGGGATTAGAATGTACAAAGGCACGATTATTACTTAAAGATCTACATCATGAAATAAATTGTTAGTAACTTCAAAGCAATAAATGTAATTGATTATTCAAGGAACCTCAGGAATTATTCCTATGCGGCTTAGATTGATGAGCGCAACGATCTTTAGGCGGAGCAATCGTGGAACCACGAATGTAGTATGATCAGTATTGGAAATTGATTTGAAAGATTGAAAGTGTTTGAGTATTTGGAGACTCGAAGTGAATTTCGAAAGTATTCGTAAGTCTGTGCGTGCGTAAAATAATAATGAAAAACCGTCCGTAATTCGAGAAATCACGAGTATTAATAGAGAATAGAGAGCGTGCGCCTCACATTCCTACGTGGCAGACGTAGTGCCACGCGTCAGGCGCACATTGGTGTTCCTGACGCAACCAGCCCAATCATATTTAAGCACGTGTAAACGCGTTTTTGAAAAGATAGAAAAGAAAGGTTGCGTCTCACACAGGACTTGCGTCAGACGCAGGACTCTGTGTGAGTCACAAATCCACGTGTCAGGCGCTCATTGACTCGCCTGACGCGTTCTGGCCAATGCGCTGGATGCACGTGGCGCGCTGAGCGCAACCGCCGCGTCCGGCGCATATTCCAGCATATTCGTTTTTGATTCTGCGCGTCTTTCGAATATACTTTTTTATCCCTAAAATCCGGGAATTGAACTTTACGGATAAAAAATATGATTTTTGATCAAAGCATTATGAAAATATTCATTAAAATAATAAATATTGAATTGGGGTCTTAAAATGGACTTAAAACATTTAATGGGCTTAAAATACAATTAATCATCATGAACAATTAATTGGGCTTTAGAATATCATTTCAAAACACAATTTTGGATTGGTTCTTTAGATTGCTCTTCTGTTGGTTTGTGCCAGCTAATACCATGGTATGTTTCATCATTGGATCCTTAAATGGGGAGACACAATTATGTGTCTACAGAAGCCCCCACTTTGACAGAGGTTCAGGAAACCAAAAGTCAAAGTATACAGTGTCGGGACGCAGAACGATTCTAAACGTTCCGCAGTTTAGAACTGATCTATATATGTCGGTTTCTGCAAAACAAAGTTAGTATGCAGGACAATAACTACAAGCAATCTGATTACCTGCAGAAGAAGATGTTAGCAGATAGGTGCAAACAACTCAGATAAAGCACATAACGATGCAATAATGCAAACTTAGACTCTCTAAGGATGCACAAGACGCAATGGAAGGATTAAGGTTATGCAAAGGTAAGGGAGATGACATGTCATGCAAGGTCAGGGTTATGCAAGACTAGGATGTATGAAATGCATGTTCTGGGTTTTGCTAGACTGCAATGCAAGGTCATGATTTTGCAAGGCTAGAAGATGTGTAGAATGATATAATGATCATGATTGAATAGAATGATTTTCGAAAATCATTTTTACTAAATAATCGGGGTCCGTAAACGAGGTCTGCGGATTACAACTTTTCGGGAGTTTGATTTGGAAGCACCACCACATATAGGAAGCCCCCACTTTGGGTGATTTTACCCTGAATTAGGCATGTTCTTGATCTGATATTGAAATGTAGTTGATCTGTCTTGAGCGTTGAAAGTTGTCACTAGGGATTCTTCTTTGGGAAATTGATATAGGCGAAGTCAAATATCGCCAGAAACCATGGAATTGCCGGAGAGTCCTTGAGGGACAAGGAGAGCTTGGATTGAAAAATAAAAAGGTTTAACTTTTGTGACTTAAATAAATGTAGGTGGGAACAGGCTTAAACGAGGCTAGGTTCAGACTCGAGTCTATGTCGGGATCTAGAAAGAGAATGCTCTTGAACTGTAGAAAATCAAATCATTAGACCTTGACTAAGTTATTTTTATTGAAGCGGTCGGACCTCGAGATGAGGATTCCTACGTATCCTTGCAGAATCAGACCATTCGTAGTTCTGGATCTGATTGAACTTTTTTTTTTGTCCTAACTTTTGCCTAGGTCGCCCTTTCGGGTTTTCAACCTAGCGGGCTTGGACATACCTTGAAAAAGGAGTTAGGGTTGATCAAATAAGGTTGAAGGGTTTAAGGCATGATCAATGTTTAATTGGTTTGGAATAGGGTAAGGATCATGTATTTGGATTGTATGGTTAAGGTTTGATGGGGTTGATGGATTTGAGTGAGGGGTAGAACTTTGTGTGCAAGCCCCCTAGCTTGACTTTTATTTCTTTGCCTTTGGCTTTTTCTTTTTGCATTTTTTTCACTTTGATTTTTTTAACTTTTTTTTTTTTTTTGATATTTGCTTGGCTTTGATTTCTTTTTATGTATTAGGTGTAACAGCCCGCTCTTCCGAGCTGCTAGCGAAACACACTCAACAACCATAAACTAAAATTTAATGCTTAATTAGATAAACTCACAGCGGAAAATCACCTTAATTACACCAATATCTCGACTAAAATTCCCAAAATATTATATACAACAAAATATAAATAACTATTCTCAAATTAACTATCTAAAATACAAACTCATCCTTAATCCACTATAACATATTGATCTTGCTCCATTCCAATTCCGAGCACTTAACACCAAACCTGCATTCAGAGAAGAAATACAAACAAACAAAATTCCAAAATGAGTGAAAAACTCGTAACCTTTACTTCCGCCCGTTATAAACATTTTATTTGTCAAATCATTTCCTTTCCGTTCAAACGCTGGCATAACTCATTCTCTTAAACAAATCAGTGGCAAGTACAGAATTTGGACAAACGCTGCCACCAAGGTTCGTTATGGAGCCCAGCAATACTATACCCAAGGTTCGTTATGGAGCATAGCCGACCATATCAGGTCAAAAGAGTAACCATCCTCCACCCATACCTTGCCCACTTTCTATTTTCAGTTCATAAACTAAGCCAGGAAAACAATTGCGTATTCATATTATCGAATGATATTTCCAGAATCAACACATTCATAACTATGGCCATAGTACGAACTTATATATAAAAAACGGAATAGAGAGATCCACACATGAGGGCATAAGTAATACATTTTACTGAACATAAAAGTTGCCTGAAACGCAATCCAAAATCCAACACACAATCTCCTTCATTAATCATGATCTCCAAACGAACTCAACTCCATAACCATTGTCCAACAATTTACCTCACAACAATAACAATAATTAATAAACTCCTCACTAAATAAGAACTGAAAAACAACAACAACAACCACGGTGACAACAAACAAGAGAGAGAGAACACGAGCACCACACACGCACAGCTCCGACGAGCAAAAAACGGCCAGCGACGGCGCACACGGAAAGAGCTCCGGTGAGCATGGACTAACCCAGCAGCAGCACCGACCAGCTGCAAGCAACAGGCCAACAGCGGCAGCACGACAAGAAGAAGTGAGAGAGATAGAGAAGCAGCGTTGGCAACCACCATCACCAAAGGAAGGAGAATGTGGCAGCAGCTGAGCCACGGTGGCAACACCACCAGCGAACTGAAAGGAAAACGGTGCAGCGGCACCACCGACTCGCGAACAGCACAACATCGAAGAGGAAGAGAACGGAGGAGCAGCGACAACAGTGTCGGGGCTCCGACGAGCAAGGCGATGACGAAGGATGCAGGCGAAGCTCGAGGAGGTAGAGAGGAGCTGGGGGTTTTGAGAGAGAATGGGAGTTTGAGGGAGTTGAGGTTCGAGAGGAAGCCACGAGAAACAGGGGTAATTAAAATGGGATTTTGGGATTTCTTTGGTTTGCATATCAAAACCGACAAAGGGGAACAAAAGGGTGGGAAACCGACTTTGACTTCCTATTTGATCAAATACCGTTCAACTAATTGCACCCAAAATCCGAAATATATAATTATAATAACTTCATAAAAATAAAAAAAATAAATATATTACAACACGACAAAAATAATATTCATACTCTAACCCAAATAAAATAAAATAAATATTTGGAACATAATTAACATGATAATTACAATTAGTAATTAAATAAACGCTTTTAAAAATAGGGCTATTACAGTAGGGCATGCACACAAGTTTATGGTTAGGGGTATTGGAAGGCTTAAAGGATATTTGTGGAGCTTTGATGTTGAAGGGATTGTTTGGCTAATGGAAATGATGGTTTATGGATGATAGAGGGAGGAGGGGAATAACTCCTGATCCAAAATATGTCATTTTTTCATTTGTCTTTATTTTTTTTTTTGAACTTTTTGTCAGGAGGGACCTCTTAAAACATTTTGGCTGTGAGCAGGTACCCAAAAAAAATTAATTGTGAGATGGGGCCTTTTAAAATATTTTGGTTGTTATTTAGGACCCGAAACTCATTTTCCGGCATAAAAGTCAACATTCCGGCATTGACCCACCTTTTTCACTTAAATTGACCACCATTTTCCTTACTTCTCACGCGTGAACCCCAATCTCTTTCTCCCATCCCACTCTCCATTAAAACCCCCACCTTTTCCTTATTTCTGCTCCCTCATTCTTCCCTCCATTAACACCCCCAATATGCCAAACTCAAAGTGGAAAAAGAGGGGAATTGAGTTTCACGCCTGAGGTTTAGTAAAGAGAGGGGGGAACTAAATGAAGTCAATGCCGGAATGTTGAAATTTATGCCGAAAAATGGGCTTCGGGTCTCAAATAACAACTAAAATATTTTAAAAGGTACTGTCTCACAATAAAAAAAAATTTGGGTCCCTGCTCACAACTAAAATGTTTTAAAAGGTCCCTCTTGACAAAAAACTCTTAGTATTATTAGTATTACTTGTTTGATATTATTGTTAATCTTATGTTAAGAGTATATTAGCATTATAATTTTTATAGTATAAATTATAGTACTTATACTCTAAGATTTCATATTTAAAGAATTAAGTTTGAGGTTGTTTAAAGTACTTCCTCCGATCTTTTTTAGATGTAACACGTTGACTTTGGGTACTATTCATCCACCTCCCTTGGACCATCAATAGTTATTTATATATAAGAAAGCATATAGTCATGTGTGATCTTGTTGGATTCGTCTTGATATACACTTTTCAAATATGTATTTTTCATAATTTTTACATTTATAAAATTAGAGATATTATGGGTCAAAGTTGTGTCTCAACAAGTGTGAAAAGTCAAATATTACATCTATTAAAAAACGGAGGGAATATTAAATTGTTGGTTTAAAGAGTTTTTGAAGGGAGTAATCTTAAGTACTTTGATTATAGTTCAAAAGGTTGGAACTTTGAAGTTTAAAAAGATGTTCTCTAAAGACTTTAGAGAACTACTGAAATTATCATTATGGTGATGATTAATTGTTATTTGATATTTTACTATTTTATCTGATTTAATCCTCTTCTTCCTTGACATTTTGTGAGATTTTGGAGCTTTTTTTGGCTCTATTTTGCTATGATTATACGCTTGTGTGTTACA
The DNA here is from genome assembly GCA_947648045.1 of Beta corolliflora. Classification (NCBI taxonomy): domain Eukaryota; kingdom Viridiplantae; phylum Streptophyta; class Magnoliopsida; order Caryophyllales; family Amaranthaceae; genus Beta; species Beta corolliflora. The sequence continues at coordinate 335,476 of CANSZD010003177.1, forward strand.
TGGGTTGTCCCTTCTCAACCAACCCGACCAATAAGTTAAACATGTTCACTCCACCATTATCTTACTACTATACGCTTTAATTACCTGAAAAATAAATCAATAGAGATACTCTTCTAATTTAACTGTTAGCTAACAAAAGATAGGAAAGTAATAAAGAACTTTGCTCAATTCCTCGGGATCGGAGGAATATAAATTTGCTTATATTATGGCCAAACTTTAACCATTTATTATACAACATTAATAATTTTTTATACAATATTTATTATGTATTTTGCAATATTTATAGTTTTGTATACAACATTTGACATTTATCATACATACATACATACACACATACATACATACACACATACATACATACATACACACACACACATACATACACACACACACACACATACATACACACATACATACATACATACATACACACATACATACATACATACATACACACATACACACATACATACATACATACATACATACATACATACATACATACATACATACATACATACACACACACATACATACATACATACATACATACATACATACATACATACATACATACATACATACATACATACATACACACACACACACATACATACACACACACACATACATACACACACACACACACACACACACACACACACACACACACACACACACACACACACACACACACACACACACACACACATGCTCGGCTATTGATTCAAAACCATTCTCCCGATCTTCTTATTCTTGTTGAAACTCAAGTCTCGCACCAAAACACGGGGTGCATGATCCAAGGCCTTGGCTTCGATTCATCTCACTTGGTTGAGCCTACCGGTAGAGTGGGGGGTATTCTTCTCCTTTGGAAAGCGGATAGGACGTATCAAAATCCACATTCTAGGAGAAAATTCCCAAGGAGTATATGCATTGGTTGAGGTAAATAATTCTCAAACACCCTTTGTTCTTACCGCTATATATGCTAGTCCTCAATTTAAAGTTAGGAAACAATTATGGCATGATTTATGTCCTTTTGCAAATAACCTAAACCATCCTTGGTTATTATTGGGAGACTTTAATGAAGTCACTTGTCAACAAGAAAAATTTGGGGGTAGAGGTATAAATAGAAGAAGAGTAGAATTGTATGTTGAAACTATGAATGAGTGTAACTTGATTGATATTAGATATCATTGTTCGATGTATACATGGAGTAACAATAGACGTGCTAATCCAATTCTAGAAAGATTAGACCGTGGGTGGGCGAATGATGTGGCTCAATGAACCCACTTTTCATAACACCGTAGCCACTGTCACCCTAATAAATTTGGAATAAAAACGTGTTTGAGAATGTTTATGTTAGGAAGCGTAGAGCATTAGCGAGGCTTCGTGGGGTCCAAATAGCTCTGCACCAAAACCCACTGTCACCCTTTCTTCAAAATTTAGAACGTGACTTAGTTAATGAACTAGAAAATATTCTTGAGCAAGAGGAGTGTTTGTGGTATATGAAAAGTCGTATAAATTGGACTACGGAGGGCGAACGCAATACATCTTTCTTTCATAAATCCGTGGTCATTAAACGCAGTACTAATCGAATTTTAAAAATAAGAAATGAGGTGGGTGAGAGTCTTATAGATCCGACCCAAATTAGAAGCCATATTAGGAGTGCGTTTCAAAAATTGTATACCACGGACCACCCTTCTTGTACCTTCTCCTTGTACGAGTCCGAGAATCTGATTAGTGTAGCTCATACACCCCCAATGGATGAAATAAAAAATGCTTTGTTTTCAATGAAGCCCAATAAGGCTCCGGGGGCCCGATGGGTTTCATCCAATAGTTTTTTTAAAGAAAATGGGAGCTTGTTAAAAATGAGTTAAGTCATGATTATCAAAATTGGTTCAATCTTAATAGAATCTCGGAGGAGATTTGTCAAGCATTAATCTGATTAATTCCAAAACAAGCTTGTCCTGAAACGGTTAAACACCTAAGACTGATAAGCCTTTGCAATACTATTTATAAGCTTGTAGCAAAAATTATTGTCAATAGGTTGAAACCCCTCATACCTCACTGGATCTCACATAACCAGAATAGCTTTATTAAAATTAGAGGTCCAGAGGTAAACCTTGTTGTTCCTTCGGAAATTCTACACTCAATGCAGAAGAAAAAAGGGAAATGGGGTTGGTTCAACTTAAAAGTAGATCTTGAAAAAGCTTATGATAGAATGGAATGGAGGTTTGCTAGAAAATGCTTGGCCTTTCATAACTTAGATCCCCCGTCTATTGACCTTATAATGGATTGTATTGCTAAAGCTTCCTCATCAATACTGGTTAATGGTAAAAAAACAGAACCTTTTACTCATTCGAAAGGGCTCCGATAAGGTGATCCGATGTCCCCGTACATTTTTAATATTTGTTTAGAGTACCTTACCACTCTAATTAACCATGCTTGTGAGGCTAAGGTTTGGACTCCATTCTGGATAGGAGGTAGGAAAATTCCAGTCTCTCACCTTCTTTTTGCAGATGATCTGCTACTTTTTGGTAGAGTGGATGAATCAACTGCATTTACAGTGCGAGAGGTTTTGGAGGAGTTCTATAGGGAGTCTGGTCAAAAAATTAATGATGATAAGAGTTGTCTTATTTTTTCACCTAATACCCCCCGGACTTAAAAATACTTATTCCAAGAAACAATTAATGTGGAGGAGTCACCCAACTTAGGTTTGTATCTAGGGCTTCCTATATTGCATAAGCGTCCTCGAAAAAGTGAAGTGCAATTTGTTGTCGAAAAGGTAAGGAAAAGATTAGCTACTTGGAAGTCAAAATTCATGTCTAGAGCAGGGCGTTTGGTCCTTATTTCCTCTACACTCAATACAATCACAAACTATTACTCCCTCTGTCCCAGAATACTCTTTACACTTTCCTTTTTCATCTGTCCCAAAATACTCTGTACACTTCTATTTTTGGATATGACCCACTATTATTTTAATCCTTCTACCTTTTAACCATTGGCCCACACTCTCTCTCCTCCAAATAAAATAATATCACTCCTACTACCTACTAACTCTAACTATTGGCCCACATTCTCTCTCCACAAAATAAAATAATATTACTTTTACTACCTGCTAAACACCTATCACATTAACTTTTTTAATAAAATAACAATTAATAACCAAACAACAACTTATCATCTAAAACTACGTGCCCTGATAAGTGTCAAGAGTATTCTGGGACGGAGGGAGTATATGCAAGCAAATTTCTTCCCTATCTCTACCTTAAATGATTTAGATAAAATTTGCAATAACTTTCGGTTGGGAAAAATGAGGAAATTGCATTTAGTTTCTAAAAAGTGGACTTTTCGGCCAAATAGCATGGGGGGTTAAGGATTAGGGATCATAAAACGGTTAATATGATTTTAATGGCAAAATTGGGATGGAGGATGTGTCAAGGTCCACCAAATCTAGCTCAAGAGTGCATAAAATTGAAAATTTCGTCACAATGGAATCACAAAATTTCAAAACGGCTCCCAAATATGGCAAAGTATTGGTAAAGGTTGGCCTCTACTTGAGTCTAGTTGTAAATGGAGTCTAGGGGATGGGAAAACCGCATCGTTTTGGTATGATGATTGGTTGGGAAGTGGACCGGTGAGGCTTCTTGTGTCCGGACCTCTAACTGTAGAAGAGCTTGAGCTTAGTGTCTTTGATGTTTGGAATAGCCGGAAGTAGGGATGGGGGTAATCTCACTATTGACATCCCTGTCGAGGTTAAAGAGAGACTCGAAAGTCATGAGTGGAGCCCAATCATGGACCGGGATACACCCTTCTCCTTCTTTATCCATAAAAATAGCTTCTCTCTAAAAAAAAAATTCAATTTTATCATGACTACAAAAGTTCTTACCTTTGAAGATATGGCTTGGATTTGGAAAGAAAATTTACCACCTAAAAATAAATTTTTCATATGGCTTGTACGGTTAGATCGCCTCCCCACATCAAATTTGCAGCATGTTAGGACCATTATTCCTTCCCCTACCTATTCCTTATGTAGTCTTCAAGTGGAAGATATCCTTCATGCCCTACGGGACTGTGGTTATGCACGGACCATCTGGGCCAATACCATCTTGCAAGGGGCCAGTCTTGCGGGAGTACACACGTGGGTTGCGCTTAATCTGCACTCAAAAGTCACCTTTAAAGGCATCCCTTGGCGGATACTTTTTCCATTCCTCTGCCATGGAATTTGGATAGAAAAAAACAAAAAAAATTTCGAAGCCAGTACACAACCTCAACCTGATTTTCTTATCAAACAAGCGCTGTTTTACGCTGCGGAATTCTTATCCTCCCTCCCCCCAAAACCGGAAAGCCCTCCAAACACCAACCCTTGTAGTCTACCAAGCATCATTCCTCTCAATTGGGGAGTAGTAAGTGTTGACGCTTCTTATACAGGAGCGAATGATCCTTCAGGTCTTGGGGGATGGTTGAGAAATAACCAAGATGAATGGCTAGCTGGGGTTCAGAAAAAGACATATGCAGTTGATGCCCTAATCGCAGAGTTATTTGGCATAATTGAGGGACTAGCCTTGGCCAAACGCCAAGGGTTTGACTTTGTAATAGTCCTCACGGATGACCTTCAGGCTCTGAATCTAATCTCATGTGATGATGTATATAATGACATGCATTGTAATGTGTTGAAAAAATGTAGGGCTCGCAAACAGGAATTCAAGGAAATCAAGTTCACTTATGTGAGGCGTGAGAAGAACAAGCTTGTGGACTACCTGGCTCGTGAATGTAGAAGGCATACTATGAACGTGAATGTTGTTATGGATTTACCCCTCCCCCCTAATGATTGTAATGACCTATTATTATCGGATTGTTGTAGGCTTCCAAGCCATAACTCTGGTTAACTTATTTTAATAGCATGCTATTTTAACCAAAAAAAAGAAAAAACATACAGACATTATACAAACACTACTATTTCTGGAAAACAACATATAGTTTTATTTTTTATATCTTATTTAAAAAGAAAAACTTATTTTGACTATTTATAAAAACGTTGCCATTTATTTACAAAAATGCCATAACGGGAACATTATTCGTTCCGTCCTGCAAGAATTTAGGCATTTCTTAGTAATAAGTCCACAGCATTTACAATTTACTTAAATACCCTCACGAATTCATGATTAGCTAAATAATTGTAAGCTTCTTAGCCTAATTAACGAATTGAACTCATATGGACCCGGTGCACACTAACTTAGTGTGCACCTTATCCATCTCACGTGAGTTTTAATGATTACAACTTTCCGTTTTTGCCGCGTTCAGTCTTCTCCTATTTTCTCTCTCCTGATAACTTCTCTCTCCTCTGATAACTTCACTCTCCTGATAGTGTATTTTTGAAACAATATAGTGTATTTTGAAATGATATAGTGTACTTTAAAATGATATAGTGTATTTTAAAATGATAGTGTTTTCTTGAGTTTTTTTGGCATGATAGTGTTGCATGTTATAGTGTATATTGACATGATATAGTGTATTTTGAAATGATATAGTGTATTTTAAAATGATAGTGTTTTCTTGAGTTTTTTGGCATGATAGTGTTGCATGTTATAGTCATTTTGAAATGATATAAGTGTCTTTAAAATGATATAGTGTATTTTAAAATGATAGTGTTTTTTTGAGTTTTTTGGCATGATAGTGTTGCATGTTATAGTGTATATTGACGTGATATAGTGTATTTTGAAATGATATAGTGTATTTTGACATGATAGTGTTTTCTTTGTGTTTTTGACATGATAGAGTTGCATGATATAGTGTGTTTTGACATGATATAGTGTATTTTAAAATGTTATAGTGTAGTTTATTTGTATATCACACAAAATTATCAAAATCGATCGTTATAGTGTTTGACATGATAGTGTATTTTGACATGATATAGTGTATTTTAAAATGATATAGTGTATGTTTGTTCAGAACAACTGTTTTTGTTAAAATTTTAGGGCGAGAAAATATTATTGAAGGGTAGAGAAAATTGCGCGGATTTTGGAAGCGGGAGTGGCTAGTTTGTAGTGGGGGCGCGTGTCAGCCCGGCCCACACTATTTTTAATGTGAACCGGGTCCACGCAAGACGGATTGCCTAATTAACACTACTCCATATAACACTAGTCAACATACTCCTATAATAACATAATCCATCAATTATCATACCCTACCCACTTTAGGTGGCAATGGGACATGATGGAAATCAAGAACTAAACTTGGGCAATATCTATTATCCAACACAGGATGGTAGTTGCCACTTGTTCTTCCCTAGTTGGATAACGAGATCTTGAGGCATGCTAAAATGAAAGCCACCTCAGAATCAATATCCACCTGAGAATTTAGAAAATCTCACTCCCAACTTGGCTTTTTCTCTCTCCTCCACATATTTGTTTTAACTATTTTGTGCCCTTCAACACCACATCTACAATCTCATTGTTGGATAGAGTACTGAAAGAGTACTCTATTGAGTATTCACTTCATCATCTAATTTCATCAAAGATTAATTTTTCTAAGCAAAAGTAATGGCAACACAAGCTTTAGTCTCATCTTCCTTAACTTCTTCAGTGGAAACTGCAAGACAGATTCTCGGTGCTAGGTCAGGAGTTTCTCCTTCTTCTTCAAAGAAGAACTCTTTTGTTGTCAGAGCATCTGCTACTCCTCCCGTTAAGGTACGTATCTCGTTCAATAATCAATATACCTTACCTTTCCGCTTTCAATTTTTGGTTTTGAGATTTTAATACTCATATGATGATATAAATTGATTTTTTTTTAAGGCGGTGATATAAATTTACCATGTATTCAAAACTAGTCGTACTTCTACTAGTCATGTTTGTTTTGAAAAAATGAGTAACATGAATCGCAGACTATGAGCTTGTTCGATATTATTGTCTGTTTTCAGTATTTGGGGTTCTAAATTTTCTAGCGGAACTTGTGATATACTCCAAATTCGTTGTTGGAAATCCATACCATATAGGGTATTTAATATGTAAAAAAACTAATATGGACCCGGTGCACACTAACTTAGTATGCACCTTATCCATCTCACGTGAGTTTTAATGATTACAACTTTCCGTTTTTGCCGCGTTCAGTCTTCCCTTATTTTCTCTCTCCTCTGATAACTTCACTCTCCTGATAGTGTATTTTTGAAACAATATAGTGTATTTTGAAATGATATAGTGTACTTTAAAATGATATAGTGTATTTTAAAATGATAGTGTTTTGCTGAGTTTTTTGGCATGATAGTGTTGCATGTTATAGTGTATATTGACATGATATAGTGTATTTTGAAATGATATAGTGTATTTTAAAATGATAGTGTTTTGCTGTGTTTTTTGACATGATAGAGTTGCATGATATAGTGTGTTTTGACATGATATAGTGTATTTTAAAATGTTATAGTGTAGTTTATTTGTATATTACACAAAATTATCATAATCGATCGTTATAGTGTTTGACATGATAGTGTATTTTGACATGATATAGTGTATTTTAAAATGATATAGTGTATGTTTGTTCAGAACAACTGTTTTTGTTAAAATTTTAGGGCGAGAGAATATTATTAAAGAGAGAGAAAATCGCGCGGATTTTGGAAAGCGGGAGTGACTAGTTTGTAGTGGGGCACGTGTCTAGGCCTGGTCCACACTATTTTTAATGTGAACCGGGTCCACGCAAGACGGATTGTTTAATATGAACTAACGTAACTAGATAAGCAGCCATCTAGGAGTATTAGATTTTTCCTATTTTTAAATTTGGGGGTGATTGACTATTTTTATTTTTTTTTTCCCGATTTGGAAATTTATTAACAGCAAGGAGCAAACAGGCAACTTTGGTTTGCATCGAAGCAGAGCCTTTCATACTTGGATGGCAGGTAATAATCCCAGATCTTGAAAATTTCCATTTTTTTATTTTATAATTTTGGTGTATTATAATAGTTTATGATTATGATTTGCATTGTTCTTTGTTTCTTAGTCCCTCCATGTCATTGTTGTCACTCGATGATCACACCAGTTTTTTGTTTTTTTGTTTTTTTTTGTGTTTAATGTTCTCGTTGATAAAATGCAATGAGAGTTCATGCCTTAATGTTTTGGAATGTTGTTTGTTTCAAAGTCTCCTAGCTAATATATTCATATATCCATTAACATGATTACTATTATGTGGAAACTCGTATAGTCATATGATAAAAATATGATCAGTCACTACTTATTTTTATTTGCTCACTGAACTTGTTAATACAGAATAAAGATGAGCCTAACAAGAAACAATATTAATATTCCCCTAAAAAAACAATATTAATATTACAATCTGAATTTTGTATTATTCATGTGATACCATTGATTAGTATTTAATACTATTATACACATATAAAAATTAGCATGTAAGATATTGTTGGATACATCTCAATGTATATTTTCATAATACCATCTAAAAAATTAAAGATAGTAATAGCTAAAGTTGTGCATTGACATACAAGAAAATCAAATTGTAACGAAAAATGGAGGAAGTATTAGTTTGAGAAGCCAAAACCTTAAGGTTAGTTGACTCTCACCTTAATCTTAAACCGTATTAATAAAAAGAACGAATACTGAACTTATTAGTGGTGCTAGGTAACATTGCTGATTTAAATTTTTTAGACATCAACTAAGGTCATATTTAGAAGAAAGCAATTGTAATAAGTTCTAATCTGTTTTCATCACTCAACCAGTTTCAATCATTCTAATCAGTAACAACCAGTTCTAATTAGTGAAATTTAGTCTTGATCTTGAAAAATCAGTAGATTATACTGTAAACATAACACACTAGAAAATCAACAAAAAAATTACTTTTAAATTGTAGAATTCAATTCAAGTTGTTAACAAAAAGTTTTAAATTGAGAAGATAATTTCCGTTAGGTGAAGTGACTAGTGAGTGTCACCGAAGTTTGAAATTTTCACTTTATTTTTGTATTATGTGTTGTTCTACGTAAATTAGTCAAAGATTGCTTTGCTTTATTATGGTGTTAAACATTGATTTCCAAAGGAGGGAGTAACATTGCTCCTATAACTTGAAATCCAAGAAGACTTACACCTAAGTGCCTAACTTGATATGCTTCAAACGATGCAGTCTTCCAGGAGATTTCGGGTTCGACCCACTAGGACTGTCAGACCCAGAAGGCACTGGTGGGTTCATTGAGCCTAGATGGTTAGCCTATGGTGAGATCATCAACGGTCGTTTCGCTATGCTAGGTGCAGCAGGTGCGATTGCGCCCGAGATCCTCGGAAAAGCCGGTCTGATCCCACCTGAAACCGCCCTACCATGGTTCCAAACTGGTGTGATCCCACCAGCAGGCACCTACAACTACTGGGCTGACCCTTACACGTTGTTTGTGTTTGAGATGGCACTAATGGGCTTCGCCGAGCACCGTAGATTACAGGATTGGTACAACCCAGGGTCCATGGGCAAGCAATACTTCTTGGGCCTAGAGAAGGGCTTTGCTGGATCAGGTGACCCAGCTTACCCAGGTGGGCCTATCTTCAACCCATTGGGCTTTGGAAAGGATGAGAAGTCCATGAAGGAGCTTAAGCTTAAGGAAGTGAAGAATGGTAGGTTGGCTATGTTGGCTATCTTGGGCTACTTTATTCAGGGTCTTGTAACTGGTGTTGGGCCATACCAAAACCTCCTTGATCACTTGGCAGATCCAGTCAACAACAATGTCTTGACTAGTCTCAAGTTCCACTAAGAAATTCTCTCACCTCTTTTTTTTTTCCTCAGGGTCACTTATGTTTTGTACTATATGGTTTCAACTTTCCACTCCCATGTGAAAATATTATGTTAATTAAGATGGTAATCCACAAAATTAAGGACCAAGTATTAATGTTATTAAATGTAGTAGCCATTAAATTTACTCCATCCGTCTCAAATTACTCTTGACACTAATCAGGGCACGTAGTTTTAGATGATAAGGGTTGTTTGATTATCAATTGTTATCTTATTGAAAAGGTATATATGTGATAGCATTTAGTATGTAGTAAAAGTAGTATTATTTTATTTGGTGAAGATGGTGAGAGTTGGTAGGTAGTATTTTATTTACAGGAGAAAGAGTCTAGGCCAATGGTTAAAAGGTTGAATGATTAAAATAATAGTGAGTTATATAAAAAAAATAGAAGTGTAAAGAGTATTCTGGAACAGATGAAAAAGAATAGTGGAAAAAGTATTATAGGACGAAGGGAGTAATAGATACGGCTTGTTTTGTGTATAAAATCCACGTTTTTCATATAGATTAAATCTTGTATCATCATGAGTTTTTAAAAGCGCATGCAGACAAGGATTTGACCTGACATACCATGATAATTCAAGATTATGAATCATTGTTACATATTTTCATACTAATCAGATCATGCAGTTTTAGGAGTCCATTCGAAAACATAGTTCAGTTTTGGATCGATGCTTATCAGGTCGGGTTCAAACGGAACAAAATGACCTACTGGGTCGGATTATTATCGGGTCGGGTTGCAGCGAGCCATTAGACATTATGGGTCGGGCCTGAACGGGTCGGGTCAATTCCAATCGGACCTTGAACGGGTTAAAAGTATTTATTTCGGGTTCGTGCTGACTTCGTTTCGAATCAAACTCGGTTTCGGGTGACCTTCGGTGTGTTATTCCATATTCGTGTTGGCTTCGGGTTGGATCATAATCGGTTTTGGATCACCTTGGGTCAGGTTATTTCGGGTTCGAGAGATTATGAATCATTGTTACATACTTTTATACTAATTAGATCATGCAGTGTTAGGTGTCCATACACATATTTCGGTTTTGGGTCGGTACTTACCGGGTCGGGTTCAAACGAGTCAATATGACCTATTGGGTCGGTTCGGATTACTATTGGGTCGGTTTGAAGTGGAACAAAATTTAAACTTTGGGATCGGGTCTTAATCATGTCAGAACCTGTTCGGTTCAGGTCTATTCCAATCGGATTTTAAACAGGCTAAAACAAGTTATTTCGGGTTCAGTTTGACTTCAGTTGAAATCATAATCGATTTCGGGTCACCTCGGGCGGTTATTCTAGGTTCATGTTGACTTCGGGTCGGATCATAATCGATTTTGGATCACCTTGGGTCGGGTTATTTCGGGTTTAGTATTGTTTACAATACTCAATAGGAGGGAGGGTAAATTGAGTACTTAGGAGAATTGGTGATAAATTCAAATTCTTTCGATTTAAGGAGTAACCAGTTAAGGTGGCTTCTGAAGTGGAAATAGTAGAACTCGAAAGCAGTAAAGAACACACCAAATTTAACGAGGTTCTGCCAAACAAGGGCCTACATCCTCCTACGCTAATTTCTTATTAACTAACTCTGAAAAATAAGAATATTCTCGCACACTCCTGTTTCCCTTACTCCAGGGAAACAACACACCCTACACTAACTCTAGTGTGCTATTTCGCACTGGAACTCGCAAGCACTCGCGAATGAACTCACAAACACTACCCAACCTCTAACCCCTTTAATTTGTTAGAGATTCAATACAATCAGTTTCTCTTAAATCACGCTTTCTTACAAAGCAAATAAAGAATAATGTAAAGCTCTATGAATCTATTTTGAGAGATTGTTCAATTGTTCTCTCTATGAAAGCTCTAAAAATTACTCAATAAAATCCGGGAGAGCAGGGAGATGTAGAATCCATATTCAGTATTTATAAACCAAGGTCTAACCTTTGATCGTGCCTGTATCTATCTCGAAGGAAAGATATCATCCAAGATATTCACACACTTTAATGCAAGAGAATACCGAGTAACGATTCTAAAGGCTAGCAATCTTTTCTAATGAAAAGTATTATGAGAAAATTATTTTCCGAAAATCTTTTCTAAACAGCCAGCATAATCACCCCTACAAAGTAACTGGTACCCAGACCTATTACCCTGCTTAGTAGTGTTTTTTGAATATGTAACCAACTGGTTCCCATATCAAAACCCTACTGTTTCACATTAAGAACAACACAAACAATTCCTCTGAGAATATCTTACGCAAATATTACATGAAGACCTAAGACGAATCAAATGAAAGATCTTATGCTACTTCAATTCTTGAAGCATCCCTTAAATCTACAAATCAATACTTGTCTTTTCATCGAACATCTTCCAGAGGGCCTCCTAGCTTCAAGTCTTGGAATAAACTTGTTTCCTACACAAGAAACATCATAGCATAGCAAATAGTCTTAGTTTCTCAGTTGTTTTCTAATAGCTCATAAACACTTGTAATAACAACTCTTCGTTGCAGCTGTTTTTCATCATTCAAAACTCCCCCCTTTTTTATGATGACAAATTCTTAAAAGTTTCATTCAACCAACAAGTTAGTATAAATAGATACCTTCAACCAAAGCTCAAATAACTCATTAAAAGAGCCTACTTGACACCAGACTCAAAAGGATGAAATCGTTAACTATTTCAACTTTTTCCTAAAATAAGAAAAACCTAACACTTTTTTTTTATTAAACTAAAACTACACTAGGACAGGCTCAATCTACACTAGACTTAGGCGCTTCAACTTCAACCAATCTTTCCCCTTGTGGCATCATTAAAAAGTACTCAATGATAGAATCATTGCACATAAGTTGTCGCTTCATCCAAAAATAGTAGCATCAACTACCAATCAAGTAATCATTTTGCAAGGAATCAGGTTAGACATGCAACTCACAATTCATAAACCAAAATGCAAATTATCCAGGTACAAACCAGCATAGTCAAACGGGAACCCAAATTACATAAGAGATTATTTTATAATAAGGGGAGAAAACAACAATGCATAAACAGTTATCAGAATGGGAAGGGGGGAAATAACTGGAACAAGCAATCACTTCTCGTCATCCTCTTCATCTTCTCCTTCGTCCTCTCCATCAGAGGCATCATCATCATCATTATCTTCTTCTTTGTTGGAGGAGAAGCGAGAAGAACCAACACCTTCTTCATCTTCCTCATCATCATCTAAACCCTCTTCCATAGGATTAGTATGAAGACGGGGATCAGCTAGACGACGAGGATCAGCAGAACCAGTAGCAACATGACACCAGTGGAAAAAATATCAAAGGACTCGATCAAAAACCGGGCTTACAAATATGCTTTTGGTCCGGAGCGGGTGGGGGCTAAGCGGATACGAAAAGTTAACTGATCTGATTTTGAACCAGATCAGTTAAATATTAGCTGATTCAGTTTTGCACATAAACCGGACCAGTTGACTCAATGGCGCCACTTTTTACTGCATACAAATGCCTTAACTGATTCGGACTTGCACATAACCCGGATCAGTTAAGCCATAATAAAATAAAATAAAATTTGTTTCACACAGCTGCAGTATCAAACAAATTCAACGATTTTTTTAGGGTTCAATTTGCTCTCAACATTAGATGGATGACAATAGCAGCCGAAATTTCTCTCATCATGCAAACTAAAATTACATTAACAACAAGAGAATAAAAAAAATACAATTATGAATAATCAATGTAAATAATACTGAATTTTTACTCAATTAAAAAAAATGAAAAATCAACGAACAAAAATGAAAGGAATAAAATTAAGAAAATACAAAAAGAAATGAAATTTACAACCGAAAAAAACTTCAAACCCTAGATCTAATGGCTCGAATCTCCAATGCCTCGAATCTCGCGTGTGTTGGTGGTTAATGAGTGATAAAACCACTGAGTCGGTTACTGGTGGCTGGTGGTTGGTGGTATTACTGAGCGACGAAATCGCTGATTTTTTGGAGAAGAAGCAGACCCAGCGTGGAGCGCGGGTTAAGGAGGAGTGCGAGGAGACGAAATTATCAACGGGATTACCACCGACCACTATGCGACTTTCAGGCAGAGGAGACGAAATCATCGACGAGATGATTTATCGAGTTTTTATTTTCAGATTTTCAGGTAGAGGATTATATCCCATCTAATATTCTTTTTTTTTTTTTATCTAACATAAGGTGACGAAATAATTAAAAGAGGTTGATGATGATTTGGGGGAGATTGAAGGATAAAGAGAGATCTGGGTAGATGGGAGAAGGAGTAGGATTTTAGATGTGGTGAGGAGAGGTGACTGCTTAGAGGAGATAGGGGAGATGAGAGAGGAAGCGTGAAACTCTAACTGAGAGATTATGTAAGAGAGGTGAGGAGAGAGTAGCGTGCCTTGGGCATTTAAAAGCCCAGTCCAATATAATGATCCGGGTTTGTGAGCCCACCGGATCAGTTTAGTGAGAGTGGAGAAAAAGGTGCTTTTAATTGCCCAGTCCAATATTAACCGATCCGGTCTTGGGAGGCAACCCAATCAGTTCACCTTAACTGATCTGGTTTATCCTAAACCGGATCAGTTTTGTTGTGTCATATAGTGTTTTTTCCACTAGTGTGAGTAGAAGGAAGTTGAGCTTTAACCTCGGAAAGAGAGAGAACAAGCAACTCAGTCTCAGCCAGCTTCTTCTCAAGCTTAGTGAACTTAGACTTATAAGATTTGGACATACCCTTAATCAACTCATAAGGAAACACAAGCATAAATTATTTTTGTCTCATTCTCTCCAATGGCCTGTTGTAGTATGGACATGGATTTGGCATTCTTCTCCAACTTCTTGTAATCAGTTGATGTTTACTCGCTCTCCTTCTTTGCAATTGGGGTTCCATCAACATCCTTGGTGATCTCTATTGGTCCGTTTTTGACAACTAACCAACATTCATAGCCAATGCCAATGATGTTTTTCCTTAATCTGTTCTTCCACCAAGCATAGTTTTTCCCATTCAATTTCGGAGACTTGTTGTCGTATCCCATTGTGTTCATTTCTTGAGTACTCATGATCAACTTCTCTAGGTGTTCCCCATTCATATTAACCCGCTATGATATCAATTGAAGGTTTACAATGTAATCAAGAGGGGGCTGAATTGAGTACTTTGGAGAATTAGTGCGAAATTCAAATTCTTTCGATCTAAGGAGGAACCAGTTAAGCTGGTTCCTGAAAGCGGAAACAGTAAATAACACACCAAATTTAACGAGGTCCAGCCAAACAAGGGCCTATATCCTCCTACGCTAATTATTTTATTAATCAAGTTCTGAAAAACAAGAATACTCTTCCACACTCTTGTTTCTCTTACTCCAGGGAAACACACACCCTACACTAACTCTAATGTGTTATTTCGCACTTCAACTCATAAGCACTCACGAATGAACTCACAAACACTACCCAACCTTTAACCCCTCAGTTTGAGATTCAATCAATTTTTCTTAAATCACACTTTCTTACAGAGCAAACAAAGAGAATTGGAAAGCTCTATGAAATGCGTACTCTATTTTAGGAAACTGTTCAGCTGTTCTCTCTGTGAAAGCTCTCAAAATTACTCAATAAAATCTGAGAGAGCATCAAGGGTGATGTAGAATCCATATTCAATATTTATAGACCAAGGTCTAGCGTTTGAGCCTGCCCTAACCCAAGATATCAAAGATATTATAATCTTAAGTTAAGGAAAGTATATCTTGAACAATATCTTTCTTGAACGAAAGAAATTATCCAAGATATACACACGCTTTAAGGTAAGTAAATACTGAATTATGATTTTAAAGGCTGGCAATCTTTTCTTATGGAAAGTATTTGAGAAAATATTTTTTCCGAAAATCTTTTCTAAAACAGTCAGCTTACTCACTCAGCAAAGTAACTGGTACCGATACATGTTACCCTACTTAGTAATGTTCTGAATATATAATCAACTTGTTCTAATATTCAAAACCCTACTGTTTCACACTTAAGAACAACACAAACAATTGCACTAAGAATATTATACGCATATATTACATGAAGACCTATGATGAATCAAATAAAGGATCCTAAACTATCTTTATGCACTTCAATCCTTGAAGCTTCCATTGAATCAACAATGCAAACTTTGTCTTTTCCTCGAACATCTTTGAGAGGGCCTCCTAGCTTCAAGTCTTCGAATAAACATGTTTGCTACACAAGAACATATCATAGCAGAGTAAATAATCTTTGAATGTTTCAGTATATATACAGTCAGGAACAGTTAGTATATCAGTTGTTTCCTCACAGCTTAGAACCACCTGTAATATCAATTGTTCCTTGTAGCTGTTTGTCATCATTCAAAACCTAGGGGACTCAACAAATTCCCCCTTTTGATGATGACAAACTCATTGAAGTTTCTTGCAACCAACAAGTTAGTAAATACAGATAACTTCAACCAAAACTCAAATGCTCATTGAAAGAGCTTACTTGAGACAAGACTCCGAAGGTGCAACAGTTAACTATTTCAACTGTTTCCTAAGACTTTATTTTTTATGAGCTACAGCTAAAACTATACTAGGATTGATTCAATCTATACTTGACTTATGCCCTTCAACTTCAACTAATTTTCCCCCGTTTGGCATCATGAAAAAGCATTCAATGAAAGAATCATTGCTCATAAGTGGTCGCCTAATTCAAAAATAGTAGCATCAACTACCAATCCGATCATCATGGTGCAAGAAATCAAGCTAGGCACACAACTCAAAATCCATAACCAAACACAAATTATCCAAATACAAACCAAAAACAGTTTGAGAATGTTTTGTAATAAGGGGGACAACAGTAATGCAAAAACAGTTTTACGAATGGGGTAGGGGGAAACAGCTGGAAAGAAGCAATCACTCCTCGTCATCCTCTTCAGCCTCTCCTTCTTCCTCCCCATCAGAGGCATCATCATCATCATCTTCTTTGTTGGAGGAGGAGTGTAAGGAACCAACACCTTCTTTGTCTTGATCATCATCCATAGGAAGAGCAGGAAGATGGGGATCATCTAGAAGACGAGGATCAGCAGATGTAGTAGCACCCTTAGCTGCAGGAAGTTGAGCCTTTACCTCTTGAAGGGAGAGAACCAACAACTCAGTCTTGGCTAGCTTCTTCTCAAGTTTAATGACCGTAGACTTATAGGACTTGGATATACCTTCAATCAGCTTATACATCTTATCCAAAATATTCTCCTGGTTGTCCAACCTTTCAATCACAACAACATCAGTACTGGTTCCCCCTATCTTTCTCTTCTTCTTCTCCGACTTTTTTCTCAGCTGGTACTCCTAACTCCTAACTCCTTGAAATAAAACATCCAACCCCTTTTGCCCCAATATCTTTTAGGGGAACACCTAAATGGGAACTATATCCTCATTAATAATCATATTTTGCTTCATGAGTAGCAGGGTGATAATTGTACCACAGGCTAGAGCATGGTGAGAGGAGGAGAAATAGTTCATTATATGATCAATGATGAGGGCAGGGAGATTGATCTTGATCTTTTCATCATTAAGTAATTTAAGACCATCTCTATTATTCGAACTGTTCTTCTGCCTTGAGCCCTAGGAATTAACGCTTTATTGCAAATGGAGTGGAGGACCAACATAATGGGTACATGTAAATTGGCAGAATGACAACTAGCCTTCTTGGAATAGGGAACAACAAACAAAATCTTATAAATCTCCTCAATTATTACCCTAACAATAGTAGGCCAACCATCCCCAACATACTTATCAAACCCATCTCTTGGAATATTAAGCAGAGAAGCCATAGAAGATACAGACATAAATACTTCACTATCAAAAACAGCAGAACCTAAAGACATATCGGGTAATTGCTTCAAATTCACATAAAATCCCCTAACAGCTTCCACAAAAGCATTCTTAACATCCTTAAAAAAAGGCATACAGCATTGAAATTCCAATAATTCACGAACCTCAAATAAAGCAGGCAAATTAAAATAACTATCTTTTACAGAACATCCAGATAACACACTTCTTTCAACAATAGGATGGGAACTAGTAGAAACAGGAGTTTCAACAGATTTACCTTTTGCAGCGCGAGAGGGTCTAGCTGGTACCCATTTTCTCTTGGTTCCCCTAGCAAAACCAGCAGACTGTTCTTCATAAACTTCTGATGTTTCCTTCTTCATGGCAGATCTAGTCACTCTCCTTCCTCCTGCCCTAGTAGAGGAAGATGGAAACCCATCTTTGGGGCTAGTAACTGCAGACTCATGATCGTGTCTCCCCAATGATGAAACATACCGCGGTCTTAATTGGTCCGACCCAATGGGAGAGCAGTCCGAAGAGGTTTAAAAGTGTTAAAGCGTATTTTAATGATCCAAAATTGTATTGTATTTTCAGCCCAACTCTTTGAAAAGCCCAACTCTTTAACAAGCCCGACACATAGACCTGTGTGTCACATAGTCCTGCGCCTAATGCACACTCAGTGCGACACGCAGCCTGTTTTTCTTATCTTTTTCAAAAGCGCGTACCACATGTACGCATTTTATTGGTTATTACGCGTCAGGCGCGCCAATGTGCGCATGACACATGTGATTGTGCGTCACACAACCCCTTGCGTCTGGCGCAGCTGGCTCGTGAAGTGCAATTTCCTTTTCCCTATAAATAGGCTTCGATTTTCAGAATTAAAAATCAGATTTTCATACTTTAACACTTGACTTTTACATACTTTGACGACATACTTTACGAACCTCTCTAAAAAACACATACAAACAAATACATTCATACATTCACATCTACATTCATACATTCACATCTACATACAACTTTAGATATTCAGGCTTCACGATTGCTCGTCCCCAAGTTGTGAATCTCTCATACCCAAGCCACGGTATAATCCTGAGGGTCCTTGAATTAATCTATTATTATTATATTGAAGTTACAAACTATTTCTTTCCTGATGTAGATCTATAATATAAAAAGTGCTCTTTTGTATATTCTAATCTCTACTCTTTCTCTTTTATTTTTCTTATTATTATATGTTTGCCTGATTGTCCTCCATGCCTTTTCATCACCACATGTTATATTTGCTAATCAAGACCTAAATAACTGTTCTAATATTAATCAGATAATTTGGACAACCTGCTAGGTTTCCTATAATTTTGATTGCCTAATAACATATCACTAAAAAATAGTCTTTTTATGTGTTTCCTGAACCAACCTAGACTAAATTATTTTTAGGGTGCATGAAAATATTATTTGGTTATTCTATTGCATAATAATTGACATGAATCGATATTTAGTAGAAGCCAGCAATGGGCGAATATGGATCATTATGACTGTATTCGTACCCTCACCCCTGAACTCAATCTATGGTTCATTGACCATCTATGGAGCCCGGACGGGGAAATCTACATTCGATAAGTCCCTAATTTGTCCCTACGATTTTCCAATATCCAATTAGGTTTATGAGTCTTCCTTTAAAGACTTGTTGGCGATTTCAAAACGTTTTCAATAAAATCTTAAGAATGGGGTAGTCAAATACGCGCTCATCCCGCATAGGCGAAATAAAAACACGCCTACAATTTGGCGACTTCACTAGGGAGGATTTAAAAATAAATTATTTTTTTTAAATGAGTGAGTGAAACTCGAAAAATATGATTCATACTCTTTTTATGCATTAGAATGACATACAGTTTTGCATATGCATGGCTATTGTTTAAGCCACCTGTAGCCACCAAATTTTGAACCCCTTTTTCGTATAAATTTTTAAAATAAAGATTTTGAAAAGAAATAAAAATAACGAAAACCGTCATGCATCGTGGAGCGCGCGCCCCATCAAAGGCACGTTTCGTCTCGGAGCGCGAGTTTCATTCCGTCGTGTTGTTTTCCATTTTTGCGTATTAGTCATGCAATTTCGGCTTAAAAAAGATAATTTTCCATAAGTTGTGGTCAATAACTACAACCACCGTTTTAATAAAATGATTTGTAGTATAATCATGCTCGTCTTTTCTAATTTGACGAGTTTTCGTTAATTGTTTTTAGCTAGTCTTTCGAAAAACGGAAAAAACGAGTTGCAATTAGGCGCCGGAATTTTAATCGTCTCCCAAAACCGGTAGTAATCAGTTTTCTTGATGATCAAGTCATTGTTCATTGGATAAAGAATAAGAATATATTCTTTAACCACCAATCACATTCCTTTATCCATTAGTTAAGGAATAAGAATCATGAAATAGAATAAGAATCAAATCCGAAGTGTAAGAGCCAAGAATCCGATTTTTTTCGGAAGATTCGAGCTGTGCGCCAGGCACATGATCATGCGCCCAGCGCCAGACGCAGGACTGTGCGCCAAGCGCACGGTGCTGTGTCTAGCGCATGACTTTGCGCTAAGCGAAGTGATCCAATCAGTTTCTCTGTTCACGTTTTTCGATGCATTTCTACGTATTAGGATGTATTTAGGAAAGAATATTTTATGAAAATCTAATTTTGCCTCATTGATGAAAAAAATCTAAAGAGAATAAGAATATTTGTATTTCCAAAGAGATTTGATGATGTCATTAGGGTGATGTCATTAAGGTAATTTAGGATGGAAAAAAATCAGATTTTTTGGGTGAAAAACCTGATTTTTTGGGTGAAAAATCTGATTTTTCACCTTCTTCAAACCCTAATTCACCACCTCATTTCCCTATAAATACCCTCCATTTTTTTTAACTTCAAAACACAACAATTTCACACAACTTCATTTAACTCTACTACTCTCCTCCTCCTTAATTTCTCCATCTAAGCAAAAGTTATAATTAGTAAGTAAATAAGTTCATCAAAAGAAAAACATAAAAAGAGTTAGCAAGGTAAAGTTGAATTTCTTGTTAGTAATTAAGTGGATTTAGAAACTCACTTAGAAATTAAGAAAATCACAAAAAAAAGGTAGAAAACTTTGCAAAAAAGGAAGTGCATCATTGAGCTAGCAAGGTAAAGTTGAAGTTCTTGTTATCTTTTCTTGATTATCTTCTTAATCACATACTAACTTTCGCTTTGTTTCTTCTTATCATTTCTTTTAATTTTTGGAGTGATTTGGGTATGTGGAAGTCCTAGTAGGTTCTAAACCTTAAATTACCCCACCTAGAATAGTCAACTCTAATGGGGAGACTCTTAGGAAATAATGTGTTTATGTGATTTTTCTTAATCAAGTTGTTTTTCATCACCAAAAAACATGTTTTTATAAAAAATTCAAGAAGAGTTGTGCATAAAAATCTCCATAAAAAGAAAATGTGATGCTGTAATTACGGTCAGTTTTAATTTTGTAGTTCATTTCATTTTTCATCTACATTAACTATATATTTTATAGTATATAATATTGTTCCTATGAATTGCAAGATGTTTCCAGCAACTGGGATTTGAGATTTATAAAAAAAGAATTTTGTACAGTTAATTAAAAATCATACAACTTTGTTATCCCAAACTGATTTTGTCCAGTACCACATAAACTTGTTCTGTCAATAACGTTTAAAATAAAATCATTTAGACAAAACTAAAAACATCAAATTTAAAGTATACATAATTAGATTTCCAAAAACATAAAAATCATGTTCATATGAATTTTATACAATTTTATATCATTTTTACAAAAACGTTCATGTAAATCACTAAATTCCAGAAAACTGATTTTCTCTTCAGTTAAGAAAATGAATAAAAAAGAATCTTAAAAATGTCCAATTCAAGTGAAAATTTTCAGTCTAGCTCTTAAAAGTTTCTAGAATGTTAATAACAAAATTCACTTCAAAATAAGTTCAGCAAATTGGATTTCAAAGAACCAATTTGATAAAGTTCCAGTTTTGACTGGTTTTAGCATGAAATTCACCATAATTTGAGTTGTCACTAACAGCTTGTGAAATGTTGACATAACATAAAGAACTCACTGTCCTATCCATAGGTGTATGACATGATCAATTTTACGCTTTCTAAAGAAAGTTATGATTTTTATAAGTCAGTACAAGAATAACAGTGCAATCTGAAAAATGAAATAAAATGATTAACTCCAGCTTCATAAAAAAATGTTTTCTTTTCACACGAAAATGTTAATTAAAAGACATGTAATTTTAATTTTCTCTTAAAATGGTTCATTTTTTATGTAAATAAAAATAAATAAAAATTGTAATAAAAAATCAAATCAAAGAGGTTAATTAAGCTCTAATTTTTCACAAGTTTACAAATAAACATGAATTCCAAAGCCCATTCAAGAGGATGAAGATCAAGGAGCATCATGGTGAAGATCAAGATTGAAGATTTGTATAGATCATAGATTTTGTACATATTGTTGTAAAAATAATTTCTTTGTAAATAGTTATTATTAATGAAAAAACATGGAGATGTTTATGCATAATTTTCATAAATAATTCCACAATTTCTTTTAATAAAATGAGCAACCAATGTTACAAATGTTGCATGTTGGGCCCAATATATCATAGTATATGAATTAAAATATTAAATGACCCAATCTCGATTAAGAGGAAGCTTACAAATCTAACTAAGTCAAATTGTATGATGATCCATCTTACATTTTAAAGTTGTTCTCCATCTTCAAATGGATTAATCATATATAATTTGACATAATTAGATTGGTAATTATGATCTCCGAATTGATTTTAGGCCGTTTCACGTGTCTCACTTTAAATGGCTAAATTCCAATTAGCCAAATACAATCTTCAAATTTGATCTCTAATTGATCATTTTTCTCAAAATTATTTCTCAAAAGCCTTCAATTAGGAAGCAAACCTCTTTTCCTAAGACCTCTTGAAAATTATAAAAGTAATCACTAACTAAGGTGGTTATTTCAATCCTTGATTAATTGCTAATTAGGGCGATTAACTCAAACTTTTCATTTAATCACTAATTAGGGTGAATATCTCCAATCATTAGTTAATCGCTAATTAGAGTTATATATATATATATGTAAACACACACACATTTACTCTAGAATAAAACAAACATTGAAACTAGAAGATATATAAGATAAAAAAAATACTTTGATCAATATATATTATAAATGTATACTAATATAATTAAAATCCCTACAAATATTGCATATTCACCAAAATCCTAGCCAATATTTTTCTATAAACATAATTGCAAATTGTATGTCGTAGTCAAGTCTAACAAAAATATCCAAAGTGAAGTAGCATTGAAAATAAGCTAACTAATAAGATCTAGCGCGCTAGCAAAATAGATGACAATATGATGGTAGCTACTTTGAAGCCATTCGTTCTTGATCTGTTGCACCTTCATAATTTTCGAGGACCTTCAAAAGAAGAAAAAAAAAGACAAAAAATATAATCACTAATGATAATATAAAAGTTTGGAGTTCGTCAAATCGAGAACTATATAATGTGGCTCATATTCTAAAGTAATCTTGTCCATAATATTTGATAACAAAATTATCCCTGCTGTTCATAATTTTACATTTTAATATATAGCACTAACAATTTAAACCCAAAAGCATCCAAAGCATATACTATAGTATAACGTAAACCTTAAACTTACAAATCTAGCCAATAGAAAATTTTGGGGATTATAAAAGAGAAAAGGATTACGATGAATCCCATAAAAGAGCAGAATAATCCTAAGGAAGTTGACAGCAAGAAGAAGAAAAGAGGAGCACTGAGTTTTCTATTGATCAAACAAGGAACTTGAAATTTGATGAACTTCAGAACCAGATCAACTTCTTCACTATTGGTATATATCCTTCATCTGGAAGCGGAAAGTCTACACTGAACTACGGAGCAGGACATGGGTTGTTCTATATATGGATAGTGATCAAGCATACCGATAATTTAACACAGTATTTCATCAAGACACAGAAAGTTCTACATTTAAACAGCATAGATCAGGAATTCAGGCCGCAGAAAATTCTACATCTGGATAGTATTGAATCAAGCACCACTAGTAGAAAAAAGCTCAATTGCTCCGGTTAAATACCCCTCAAATGCTCCGTATTTGACCCGCAGCAGACGCCATACGAGCATTTGAGCATTTCACAAATGCTCCGGTTCTTAACCGGAGCATTTGGTTTTTCAAATGCTCCGGTTGTGGTCAAAACCGGAGCATTTGAGCTTTTTTACATGAGTAAATTACCACAAATGCTCCGGTTTTTATGGTAAACCGGAGCATTTATGCCCACAAATGCTTCGGTTTTCTTAAACAACCGGAGCATTTGTATATTTCATATAGCAAAAAAAAATTCACCTACTGCTAGCATGCGTGCAGCTAGCGTGCTTACACTATTACAATAGGGCAGTAGACCAGCAGCAGCACTCTACACTCACCAAATCTAACATATGCTAGACATTATTGGTGCCCCTCCTTTCAACCACCACACACCTCGTCTTCCTCTCATTTACATAATATACAAAAAGCGCACACGCAAATCATACATCCAACACATTCAAAATATTATTATTAATAAAATAAAATAAGTGTACATTAGTTACAAAACAAGTGTAGTTCGAGTTACAAAATCTAATAAACCTGCTAAAACTTTTGGCTACATTGTCATTAATTTCGGCGTCGGAATAGCTAAGAAGGTCGTGATTGAGGCGCGCATGAGAGGAGTTATCTGTGTAGAACGTCAAGGGTTGAACAGAATATCAAGTGTATATTTGACGGCAATACAAAATTTCATATTTTCAGGCTCTTGCAAGTCATATTATTAGAAGGCAATATGATGAACATCACTACATGCACATAAGGAACAGGATGTAACCTAAAGAAGCAAACATTGGGAGGCTAATTCAGAGCATAGGTTTATTCAAGGGAGAAAGCAGACATATTATACTCTATATCTCGAAGTTGAATTTTAAAAGTCATAATTTGAAATTTAAAAAGTAAAAGCAGAAGAAATTAAACGTGTAGAGCCATAACAAAAAAAAATCATAAAAGATGGAATGACATGAATCCAATAATACCAGAGAAAGAAGAGAGAAAAAATGAGTTAATAATATCATACCTTATATAGAAAGTTCTAATGCAACCCAGTTGATCCACTATCATGAATTTCCAAACAATCAACAAAATAAATTACATATTAGTATATGAATTTACACTATTACGTAATAAATTGGGTGAAGCAATACGAAATCTACAAAAAAGAGGCTACAAAATTAGGGTTACCTTTAGATCTGAGAACAAGGAGAGAGAAAGTTCACTTTAGATCTCTCCTGTTGCTCTTCTTGCACCACCATTGCCACCGCCTCCTGCCGCCGCTGCTGACTCGCACTTCGTTCCAAGGTCAGTTCTTAATCTAATTTCTCGAATATAAAAAACGAAATCATAGAGTACAGGTGTAGCAATATCACCTCCACATTCAACCAGATTATTTAGTAGACTAAATTTGATGAGCAGACTATCACAACCTAATCTAGCCAGGGAGTGAATTTGACATCAAACAATTGAAAAGAAAATTTAATCAGTCATCATACACATTTAAATTAATAGTTTGGATATATAAAAAGCAAATCACATGTACAAAGCTTTTGGAGGGATACCTCAGCTTCAGAAAGAATTCTCAGACAAAAAATAAATGAATATGGTCATGCTCTACTCAAGCTAAGTTTAAGAAATAGTCAATAGTCTCAAGTTTAAGCTCCTTATGAGTTGTGACTTGTGTGATAAGTATATGGAGAGAAATAAATGCTTGAACTTAGGCCAAAAAAAGAAAACAAACCAGCATCAGGGAGCTTATAGGTGATGCCAATATGCAACTGTGTCTTCAGAAGACTAATTTCCTGACCCAGAGATTTTGTAGGTACCATGGACATAGATCCAGAGCTCTCCTTCAGCTTTTCCAATAAGTTTAATTTCCAATCAGGAGTTAAGAAGTCCAGAATCACTTCAATATCAGAGCAAAAGCACGCTAAGTAGCCGAAACTGCATAAAAGTAGCCATAAAATGAAAAGTCA
Organism: Beta corolliflora; assembly: GCA_947648045.1. Classification (NCBI taxonomy): domain Eukaryota; kingdom Viridiplantae; phylum Streptophyta; class Magnoliopsida; order Caryophyllales; family Amaranthaceae; genus Beta; species Beta corolliflora. Next base: position 361,180 of record CANSZD010003177.1, read on the forward strand.
TATACTAAGCTGCTATTAGAGCACTAAAAATCAACATAAACTAATAAATGAGCCACACCAAGTTATTAAACAGAGTGGAGAGCAACAACTGTGCGTTGTGACACACAACACATAGCCACTTCAAATGACTAAATGCAGAGTCACTAAAGAGATCCAGACCAAAAAACCGAGATGACTAAATGCAAAATACTAAAACTACTCAAAACTCTCAAACCAGGATGATCCTAATATGTAGATATCATGCAAGATATTATTCAAAAACAAAGAAGAGGAAAATAGCAAGGACGACCTGAATCCTCCAGCACACGAGAACCTCAAAATTCCCCGTTGATTATATGAATTATGAAATGATACTGAGGATCCCTTCTATGGATTCTCGAGTATATTATCAATCATCACGAGATAGTCTTCTTGAGTTTAGTTTTGTATTGTTGCTTCTTGCAATATAAATGAATCTTTGGATTGTTATTATATTTGATTCTTGTCCGGATTATATCCGAAAGTTGAGTATGCTTATTGCTTACTCCCTTGGCCTATAATTTTGTAAGGTGCCTAATGTCAGATCTTCTGTCTCCCTCCTTTTAAGTATTCCCGAGTCCCAACTGCCCGGAGAGCTAGTCCACTATAGAATGGAGCATCACTTTTGTTTACGGGCGGTTCTTTGGCAAATATTGGGCGGCATTGGGTTTAACAATTCCGAGACACTGCTTGAAGTCAACTAGATCAAATATTATATTTTTAAGTAGGAGCTTCGTTTAGTGGTTAAATAACCTTCCGCTAAAATAGAAGGTCAAAATTTAAGAGAACAAAGCCAAGCAATGTGTTTTTGCCTCGCATTAATGATAAATCCGCTATCCGATGAATATTCTTTTCCTTTTGAGTCATTGAGAATTTCGGATGTACTTGCTTTAGTCACTCATGATATTGATGGGCGTCTTATCTTTGCTCGAGGTCAAATACTCGGAATTATTAATGTTGTATCTCTTCTCGCTTGCTAACTTTGACATATTTCTACTCAGAGAGGTGGGTTGGCGTATATGATTTTAGCTTAATTGTTTAAGTGCTTGCTTGTTTAGAACCTTTATTATCGTCTCTTTGATTTAGATGCCTTTATAAATCCTTATAAATTTCAAGTCTATTTTGAAGAGAAAGTCTTTGTTTTCGATAATAGATGAACATTGTTTATTTCAATATCATTGAGTATTCTTATAAAGGAAAGAATGTAGTAGTAAAGGGTATGCTCATAAAAGCGTAGAATTGATACCTTGTTTGATGCAATGCGGCTATTGGAATTCCAGGTTATCAACCGAAAGGCAAAGGCTCATGAGTTGCTTTACGAGAGATGATGTAGTATGTATGTTCTATTTACGGTTGTCGTATAAAGGCTTCAAGTTTTTTTTTGGAGTGATATATTTTTTCATCTTCCTTTTGTCTTAATTTGTCTATTGTTATATGAAAGCATACATTTGGGAACTCATCTTTTAAAAGTTTCACCTTTGGGGACCTCAACTTTTTTTTTCCACCTTTTAGGACCTTATGTCATGTTTTTGGGTAGTGTAACCACACATAAACTCAAGGTTAATTATTTATATTTTAAAGAAATGGATTTTTTTAATCTTTTTGTGCAATAAATTGGTTAATAAAATTTTAAAAAGGAATTAAAATGTATAACCTCTCCTCCCAAATCATGAAAATTTCAGAAAAATAGGACCAATTTTTTTTTTTTGAAGTAGTTACTAAGTTCTCGTTTTTCAGAAAAAAAGAGAGATTGGAATGTGATCCGGAATCACCTCCAGTTCAATATATTTTCATATCTTCCATGATATTTATTGCTTTTTCTAATTATTAGACTAAATTGGTCTTGGGTTGTCTTTTTCTTATGATGGAAGGATGCCATCTTCAATTAATTCCTTTTCTTTCTATTATTTATGATACTCCATTTATTAATTTATATTCGATGCCAAAGAAAATGAAAAAATTAGAACCATTGTTGGGTAGTTTGAAAGATTTAGATGAACTAGAAATTCACTTAATATTGTGAAGATAACAAAGAAGGAAAGAGGTAAATGGGAAAAAAGAAAAAGTTGAAGAAAGAAAATATGAATTAACTAAGGTTAATTATTTTGCCTTAAAAAAGTGGAAGAAGTAAAAGCTGCTAGAAAATTAGTATGAGGTCCTAAAAGGTTAAAAAAAAGTTTTAGGTCTTAAAAGGTGAATAATTCAAAAGGTGAGAGTCCCAAAATATACGCTTTACTTGGCTGAATTTGTTATCTTTTCACCGGAATAATCTTGCTTCCACCTCTTTCAATGTTGCTCATAGACATCATCTATCGTTGTGCTTTGGGATTTCTTGTTACAAATTCCTTAATGAATATTTATTAGATTCATTGGCTTATTTTACAGATGAGTAAATCTCTCTTGTTCAATTTCAGTTTACATTTTGAAGTGTTTCCGCTATTTTTTCGTTAGATGAATACTTTGACAAGGAAAAATAGGTCATTGCTACCTCTTCTATAAAAGTTCTAACTATTCACCTAAACTAGTCAAGTGGTAAGCAAGGGCCGAACCGCAAGGATCGGAGGTCTCACCGAGGTAGAATCACTACAAGTAAGCTAAGTCGAAGAAAGAGTAGAGGTTTTTGGCTAAACTATTGAAACTAGACAAGATAAAATATGTACCAGACCTTTTTGGCTTTTTCTTATAATTACTGAGCTTTATCTTTTTGTTTTGCCCTCTCAGACCTCTAGACACCTAGAATCAAAATTGCTATCTGCCAAAATCTCTTCTAGTAGGAGAAAAAACTGTCACAGGCATACAAATATTATGCTATTGGGACATTTAATGACTACCTTTGAGAAGATTAAATTCCAAGTAAATACAGGAAGTAGGCATGACTTTGTATTTCTATGGCTTAGTTTTGGGTGCAACACACTAGCAGACAATGGGTTTATATGCTAGCTTTTAATCCCCTCTCTCTCTCCTTCTTAAAGTTTGCTAATGGAATCTTTAATTAGACCAGGAAGGAAGAACGCTCAGGATTTCTTGCATTCGAATTCCAAAAATACAAAAATAAATAGACTTAGATGTCCCACCATTTTCGGGTAGAATCATCCACCCAATGTAGCAACCTAGGACATATTGCTCCATTAGTAGAGACTAGAGACCAAGGGGGTCAAGAGTCAAGACATACCATACCACACTAAAAGCATTCTTGAAAAACTCATTGAGCATGAGTGATGTGCAAGAAACCCAAATATGTGCAGCCAGTGATCATAAATGTCAGGGGAAAAAAGGGAAAAGCATAAAAAAAAGGAAAAATTCACAACAATAATCCCAACTATGACCACTCTTCCCATATTAATCCTAACTACATGTTATTCCAATATAATCCCAACTATATGAGTTGTCTTCCCAAATTGATCCATTACCTGTTATAACCTATTTAGCAGGTTACCTCATCCACATGGCGTAAGCTGATTCGTGGATATTTTTTAAAAAATTATTTCTTTCTCTCTTCCTTTCTCTCATTAACTATCACCTCCACTATTGAAACACCACTACTTGTAACCCCCTAAAACTGACCTCACCCACCCCGAAAATCACCACCACCAACCTGAAAACCATCACACCCTCCAAAACCACCCCTACCCCTAGTCACATCCTTAACCCCTTAAAAACAACTAGACCAACCCGAAAACCATCCCGACCCACCCTCAGAACCATTTCCTTCTTTCCTAGCTAGGCCATTACTTCCACCACAGCTAGGCCAAGCCACACCTGGAACCATGCCTACCCCCTCGAAAATCATTTGCCACAAACAACAACCACCACGCCACCACAATTACCAATTTGCATATCACAACCACAACACCTCTAACCTGGACTGATTAATGGCAAAAAGAGCGAATAATTCGTCATCGAAAATGACAGAACTACTGATTTTGACGCCATTGATGGAAACATCATTAGCCAAAACAGAAGAAGTGATGTTGAGCGAGAAGTGAGGCAAGAGACTGGGGAGTTGGAAGCCATAGGAGAGAGCTTGGAGGTCGCGAAGGAGTGAAAGCGAGGGCAAAAGTTAAATTGGAGGAGAGAGAGAAGGCTGGCCGGAGGAGAGAGAAAATGAGAAGTCGAATGGAGCGAAGAGAGTGACGAAAGTGAAGGTGGAGATGAGAGAGAAGAGGACAGAGAAAATGGAGTTGGACCATTGATGAGTGAGTTTGAAGGCTTGAGGAGTAATCTTGCAGAAGGAGATTCTTGAAGAATTGTAGGCGGGACAAAGATGGTGGCTGGGTGTAGGAGATACGTGGTGGGTTGGAGAGGAAAAAAGAGAGAAGAGACAAGAGAGAGTAAGGATGAAAAAAAAAAAAGATAAATCTAAAAATTTACCTGTTTAGTAAGTTGTTGGTCAACTGAGATCATTTTGAGAAGATATATCCCATAGTTTGGATTATACCGGAATAACATGTAGTTAGGATTAATATGAGAAGAGTGGTCATAGTTGGGATTATTGTTGTGAATTTTTCCTAAAAAAAAAGGGTAGTTAATTGTCGATTACCTTGATTATATCAATACAAGTAAAATTTCCAACAATACAGTAAGTTTCTCAATCTTACCAGCATACCTCTCATAAGAGACTTGAAACAGTTTAAACAGGTCATCCTACACTGTAATGCAAAAAATTGTCTATCTCAATCCAGTCTATCTTTCTCTCTCTCTTTTTGCAACACTTTCTCTTACTTTCCTTCTCATTCTACTTACTTCTAAATTTTTCCTCTACATTTAGCAACCACTCTCATTCTTCGTACCAATTTTATGTGAAGTTAAACCGCAGGATAAAAAGAGTACTTCTCACCATAAGTGAAAAGAGCGCGCATTTGAAATTTTTTCTAAAACATAAGTTGCATATGATCACTGGGAGCTGCAATACAAAAAATTAAAGGTGGTACTCTAAAGCAAAAAAAGGATCGCGTCACCTGTTAAATGAGGAAGCTTATTCACCAATTTCGGTGCAGACCTTGGTTCACTAGTAGCCCCATTGTACCAACTTTGATCATCCTCCAGAAGACATCCTAGATAATGTAAGAAACACCAATAACTTAAGGAACACCAATAATATCTTTATTCCACTGACAGTGTTCACGGGGCCAACCTCTTGTCATTCTTTCATAACTTCAATGATGTCCGATTGTAAACCATTTCAAGGGCAGGGATATGGATTTTCTAAACAGAAAAAAAAATGGGGATCAAACTCGGGCTGGTGTACCTGGACACGAAAATCTTATCAATAAACAAGCAAATGAAAAAAATGCCATTTGACTACCAACTACTTATTGAGTCAAAATGAGCAAATAAATTATAAAAGATCAAACACTCTTCAACAAAACAAGGCAGAAAGCAGAAAAAATGGCATGTACCCTTAGATTACAGAGGCCAAAATACAAGGAAAATATAAGAGATAACAGCTGCAGTATCAACTCCAGCTGACTCGCTAGTGACTGATAATAAAAGAAGAAACTGCTAAGGGGAGAAGCTAACCTACTTTTCTGTTTTCTTCGCTCATTCTATTTGATTCCTGTAATGCTAGCTAGATACATTACCACATAAAGTCAAGGAAGAGACTCACAAAGAAGCTACTAACTCCATCTTACCTAGTAAATAACTTTTGGAACAACTTCAGCCACGTTTCATAACCAAACATAGTCATGTTCCAGCCAATTCTAAAAAAATGACCTGCAATAAAAAGACAGGCAAGCAAAGACCTTAAATCATCTTTTTGCTCTAATACTGATTAACAAAATCAAATAAATTTTACTCTTGCAGTTCATCATGATTAGCTACGCCACATAATCCAATCAAATAAAAAAGCATGAGGGTTCCATATAAATGAACTACCATTACACTAAACTAGAAATGCAATGAACAATAAATAAAAGTCACAAATTGCTAAATTATCATGAAACAACAAATGGAAGAGGGGTGAAACTAGAGGACCTGAGAGTATAGTAGATAGGAACAAGAACAAAAACAAAAACCTATTCAGCAAAATAAAACGAAAACAAATTAATTTATCTAATCTTGGATGAATTTTGTTAAAGGAAAGATGGAAAACTGAAGAAAATTACAGAATTCTAAACAATAAATCGCAGCACAGCTAGCCATCAACATAAAAAAAAAAACACAAACAATGGAGAAATTCGAGCAAAATAAGGCATAATAGAAAATCCCTATATCGATTTCTAGGGTTCCATCAACCAAATCAATCAAAAATCGAAAAAAGAAAACAAGTTCGAGCCACTTGTTTTATGAAGAACGGGACGATTCGAAGCTTTGGCGGCTCGCGGCGGCAGCACCACCACCACACGATCACTAAAAGCAAAAAGAAAAGAGGAAAGAGATCAAAACTTCCAAAAACAACATCAACATCATATTCAAAGCACAAATAACGAAGTAATTAACAGGAGAAAACAAATCAAAACTTTAGCAGAGAGAGAAAATACGGAGAGAGAGTTACAAATCCTGACTCGCAGAGAAAACGTTGGCTTTGGTGGTGGTGGCCGTTGGCGTTGTTGTGCGAAGAGAAGGGAAGAGGGAGAGACAAAGTAACTAAGTGAGAGAGTTCATACCCTAATAATTTTCCTGGGTTCGTTCTTCGCGGGTCGAAATGAGAGAATGCAATAGGAGAGAGAATGTGTGAGGCTGAGAGAATATCAGGATAATATAAGGATTAGAAGAGAGAGGTTAAGTGGGAACGCGGGTGTGTGAAAAACTTACCTGGCAAAATAAACTTAAACTACTCCGATTTATTAGCAAACGGAGCATTTGTTTATAAATGCTCCGATTTATTAAATTAACGGGAGCATTTGTACTTATTTTTATATTTTCTTTTTCATATGACTTTCTAAATGCTACGTTTATACAATAACCGGAGCATTTGTTAAGTAGCAAAAGAAGTTTTTTGCACTAGTGCACACAGATAGTATTAACACAGTAAGGCTAAATAGATATGCTCAGTTATTGCTGTTCTGTAGAGAAATATGAGCATATGACAGTTCTAGATAGCAGCACAACAGCACAATAGGAGCATATACACAACACCACAAATGACAGTTCTACAGTAGCTCATTCATAAGGAAGGGGAATTTACGTAAAGCTTGAAAATAGAAAGGTACCTTTTGGTTTGTCACTTCCAAGACTGCTTGTGCACAATCTAAAAGGTGCATTGAAGCCTCTCCTTTACGAACTTTACCTACTAGTTGAGAAATTTGTCCAACAAGAGTTTTGAGCAGAGAGTTGTTCTCTTGAACTTTGGCTTTCAACAAGCTATTTTCCTTCTTGAGAATGGACACTTCTTCTTTGTTCTCTTGGACTTGGGTGTTCAACAATCTATTTTCCTTCTTTAGAGTGGACAATTCTTCTTTATCATTCTCCATGAACACGGCCGCCTTTCGAACTCTTCCACACCCTTGCTTCCTCAGGACACCATGCACCCCGTAAATGTCTCCCTTTCGAACTCCAAGTCCATAACCTACGGGACATTCGGGAATCTCTCCACCATACATGGTGTGCTCAAAGGCTTCATCTTCAAGTTCTAAGTCAGACTTGGAAGGGTTTGCTTGCTTCAATGATTCAAACTTGGCATATGCATCATCCTACACAAATATTAAGATATAAAATGTAATAAGTATTATTTTACAATAAACGGAATCAAGCTTATTATTTTATTTTAATCTGTACTTATACCATAAATTCTTCTGTGAGTGTGTCTTGTAGAAAGCTTCCATCCTTTCCAATATGAGCTTTTTTCTAAAGAGTTAATAAACTCATTTTTTCTCCATGCTCATCCTCCTAATAATTTTTTAAATGTAAAAACGATCATAGAAAATTTCTACAAGATTAGTTACATATATATATTCCACAAAGATTTTTCCTAGATATGTATATGTTAATATTCATGAATCATACATAATCAGCTTGCTTGTTTGCGAAGCTCTTGGAGCCACATCTGTGAAGGTGATTTAGGGAAGCTCGTGCATCTTTCCCAGCTTCTGACAATTTCTACACTCATATTAATAAAAAAACTATTTATCAAAAATACAGAACAAAGATTTATCAAATGTCAACCATAATTAATTAACTTACTTTCCCTAGCTCTGAATGCCAGTGCTTAACCAACTTTATCCACTGATTACAAGTAATTCCGTATGGTGGCTGCAAATTACACATCTCATCGAGAGTCATGTCATCTGGTTTGTAGTATTGTGACTTGAGATGGTGTTTAAAATGCCTCCAACTTCTGTTAGCACGCTTGAGGATTTGTTTCTCGTATTCAGGACCATCAGGAATTACAAAGCGTTCCTTTAAGAAAATAGTTGCGTGTTAGCAAGCTTTAAAGAACATTGGAAGTATATGGACAAATGTATTTATACATGAAGCAACAAAAGGTTAATGGGCAATTTTCAAGCACATTGTTATGGATTATCTTTCTTAGGGTCTTTCAAATACAACGCAAATTATCTTTCTTAGCAGCCCTCCGGTGAATGAAGTCCATGTTTGATTTCAACCTGCTTTGACCTTTCACCTTAAACTACACTGTTTAGTAACTCTCGCTTTGCTGCTGTAATTGTCATTTCAGATATTATTTCTTAGATGTAAAATATGGATGCCCTTTACTTTCAGCTCTATCTAATAATCTTTTGCCAAGTGACTAAGTACTAGTTGGTCTATCTAATATAAATATGGATGCACTTTACTTTCAGCTCTAATAATCTCTAGGCACAAGAAAGAACTTCAAAAACTATGGCAAGTATAGAAGACTAATAATGGTAGGAAGCCAGTGGAGATAAAACTTGTCTATAAATAGAGCATTTTCTGTTTATTAGCTGCTTTTTTAACAGGGTGCTAAATAGAGCAATTTTCTGGTTATATTCTTGTTTTTTTCTCAGTTGGAATGCGCTGACATATACTACTCCTAAAGTATTGTAGACAGCGCAAAGAACATGATTCAACTGACTGCAACAAAGATATGAACATAAAACAATAGCTCATTGCAAGGTTTTCAAAGATTACTAATATTAGATAAAGGGTGTTTTTATGCCTTGAAAAACAGTATAAATAGACATAATTAGGGAGGACAAAGAATAAAATATACTTCTATTACTAACAGATTTTACATCTAAGAGAATGAAATATACTTCATCTTAAAATAATAATGTATGATCAGTTATTTTTTCTTGAGACGGAAGGCTGGAAAATGAGTAAGAAAAAGAATGAGATATATACTTACTTTGGCCTCCTCTACCAACATAGCTTTCAGATTCTTATCGACGTCATGCCAATTCACTTCTCCAACTGGACAGTAGGTCTCTACCTTAGCAATGCTACCAATGAATCTGACCAAGATATCTCCACCTTTCCTAAGCGGTTGGTAAAACTCATTGAATTCAACACAGTATTTAACGCCGTTGTTACTCCACACATTGATTGTTGGAATAGAACCACTCACCAATGCGATGTTACCTTTAGCATCTGCATAGAAATAAATAATGGGATAACGTTGCATAAAAACATATTAGAATAGCATAAATAGATATAATAGATACCAATATAAGTCAAAATCCTAGTAGACCATCAAGGAATGACATTACCCTTTGTCATAACCTCTTCCTTCTTATCAAATTGAACATTTAAAGGCCACTCTGGATATGATGTTCACCGTACAAATTTTGATGTTCTTTACTTCTCTAATGATTCTTCACCCTCTTTTTGCTTTGTTTGCTTACGGGATTTTGAAGGGTTAAGAGGTGAGATAGTAGGGGAGTTATGACTAGAAGGCGAACTACTAGGTGGGATAGGATCAAAGGAATTAGAAGGGATTTTGAGTGGGGTACTAGTAGATGGGTTGAGAGGTGCTCGTATATGATCAGAAGAAGGATGTGGGATTTTGAGCGGTTTTGATGTATTAGTAGAAGGGTTGAGTGGTGGGATATGACCAGAAGATCACAAATGATAATAGAATCTTGCTAGTTATGACAACATGAAGCAAAAGAAAAAGACATTGTAATTGCAAAAGCTACTAATGCAGAGACAAATTACACTTTTCTACTAGTGAGGAGACGTAGTTATTAATACAAGTCTTTCCTTTCACTTTTTATACGAATATTATGCAGTGATTAAGCAAATATACAAGCATCATTCACAAATTTAGAGACATATATAGGTATGGAATAAATGGAGAGCATAGAGCAAATGAGTTACTGTTTACGTCAACATCCTACTTCTTGCTCACTATGCACATTTAGTAAGGAATATAAATAGACCAGTCAGCATACATAGTCATTGTTCGGCTTCTATAATTGGCGATTACAGTAAAGAATAATTCGCAAACTGCTAAGATCTTAGTTAAAAATGTTGTCAGTGATCCATCACACGTGAAGATTAAGCAAAGAAAAAGAAGATGTTCACAAATGACAATTGGTGCAGAGTATGAGTTATTGTTTTATGCCAGCATCCAATTGCAACAATTTCAGAACTGAAAATTTGAACTACTTAGACTGACAGAAAATATGTTCAACAGTCCACAATTAATTCAGATCGGTCGATAAACATTGGACCCATTTGACATAAAACTTGCCAGCCTAAAGATGCTCCAGAAGCAAATGCTCAGAAAACGACCATAGTCCACATGTACCAAAGATTAAAGAACCAGGCAGCAAATAAAGGGACAGGAACGTGTGCAAGCCAGCAAATAGGAGAACAAGGGACTACAAAGTACATAAACTAAAAAGCATACAGTCATAATTTGAAATTTCAAAAGTAAAAGCAAAAGAAATTAAAACTGTAGAGCCATATTAATATGACATAATTTGAATTTTAAAATGTAAAAGTAAAAGCAAAAGAAATTAGCTAATTGTGATTGCCTTCGATGAATCAGATCATTAAAAAACACCAACTCACATTACTAAGACATACTGAGTTGCAAAACAAAGATAAAAAGAAAAACCCAATCCAGAATACAAATCTTGGAAATAGTTTTGCATCTCCATAAGTCCATTAACTTTGGTGTGAAGGAAATTAACAACAGTTGAACCATGTTTTATCATTAAAAAAAAAACAGGCAGAGGAAGAATACATGCTCGTGATGAATATCATCAACTAAAAATCAACAAACACCAAGGCCATGTAGCCACACTAAAGTAGCATGGTGCTTGCCTTTGGGCCTAACCACATAAGTCCGTCCAAATTCGAAAGCCTTCTTGCAGCATTACCACCTATAAGTGGAACTAACCAAAAAATCAGTAGATGACTACATTTACTTCGCTAATCTAGGTGAAAAGATTATAGGTTCATCTAATAGTATATCTCATCTTAGTTATAAGAAGCTTGATGCTTCAAAAACTCCCTACATTTGGTAAACAACCAGTTGAAACAAAAAGATAATGGAGACACAACTGAAGATTTTCCAAGAAACAAAGACACCAGCTTTACTACTCTGACACTCCCAATACCCATATCCAACATGTAGCCAAGACATAAAATTATAGTGCTCAGGCATTCTCATTGAAATTTGAAACAGAATAAACAACTTAAAAGGCCTTCATGTAACAATCTCGAATAAGTATACAAGTATCACAGTTCAAAGAGTCCGCGTAACATAGTACACATGTTATATCTCCCTATGTGATTTTCTAACAACCATTATAACACAAAAGTAACTGAAAACCAATAAAGAAAGAGAGAGAGGTCACCAGGAAAAGGGCGTCCAACAAGGCGATCGAGTAAACTGCTTCACAACTTGGGCCGGCTTCGGCCCTAACCTTTATTGAGTTTTCCTTGAAATTCCTTGTTGAATTGTGTAATGCGTGCAGCTTCAATGGAGATTTGAAGGAACTTCGGTATCAAATTGCAGAATTCAATGGAAATTTCAGAATTCAACGGAAATTCAATGGAAGAAAATTCGATTGAATGTTACATAATTACAAGAAAAAAAAATTTCGAGACAAACCTACTGAAGACTTGTATTGAAATTTCCTAAAATTCGTTGTCAAATTGTTCAATTTCGCGCAGCTTCGCAGTTGCTTTAAGACTGATAAGAGGTTGAAGATGAACATTTCATCAATGGAAAAATCGAACCATGTGAAACCAAAAAAAAAATTAACAAACAGAATCAGACACATACCTGTTGGGTGCGAACTGAAGAGTGTATTGAATTGAAGAATTAGGGTTTAATTTAGTTGAATGAGATAGGACGTGGTAGTGTATGGGAAGTTAGAGTGAGGAGGTTGTTTTTTGTTTCAATTTGTTTTAATTTGCTCCAAAATAATAGCGTGATATTCATCCCCCCTATAGATTCCTATCTGATGCGCTAAGTGTAGCATGTGCACTGCACGTGTCTTGGACGACACATAAAAGCAACGCACATAATTTCGACGCTTTTAAGCATCGAGAAAAGGCAGAAATTCACAACCCTCCTAAGGCCCAACGTATGGCTTTTGTAGTAGTTTGAATTTCTATGTAAACCCTAGTTAAGTCTTCGTACTATAAAAGTTCCCTAGATCTAGTTTGCATTTCTATGTAAACCCTCGTTAAGTCTTCGGACTATAAAAGTTCCCTAGGTCTAGTTTTCATTTCTATGTAAACCCTAGTTAAGTCTTCAGACTATAAAAGTTCCCTAAGGTCTAGTTTGCATTTCTATATAAGCCCTAGTTAAGTCTTCGGACTATAAAAGTCATTCCCTATGTCTAGTTTGCATCTCTTTGTGAACCCTAGTCAAGTCTTCGGACTATAAAAGCCCAATCCTAGGTCTAGTTTGCATCTCCATGTAAGCCCTATTGAATTCCTCGGACTATAAAAGATCAATTCATACCCTTAGGCCTAGCCTGCTTGCTCACCTGTAAGTTCAAAGTCTAGTCAAGTCTACTTGCATAGTCCAGTCCATTCCAGTTCAGTTCTGGTCCATATCTGCATATGCATATAGTTAGCCAAATGTCAGCATCATGGTCAAACCCATACTAGTCAAAAATCTATATCCATATCAAAACCTCCATTTCAAAATCATTTTTCATTTCCCATTTCCATTTCCCATTTCCATTTCAAAATCCATTTTCATTTCTCATCTCTCATTTCCATTTTTACATCCATCATTTCCATTTCTCATTTCGAAATTCATTTCTAAAACATACATACGAGGTCCATTCGATTTCTGTTCATGGCCGGTCGAGAGATTACAACTCAGCAATGCCTAATGGAGGAACAAAAGTGAGCCCACTCTAAAGCTCATCAAGTGCACTATCACCACCGACTTCATTTAGAGTCATGAAGATTACTTTTGACCGCCATCACAATAGAGGCGTGATCACTTCCACAGGTTATACCGCCTTCACATTAGAGGCGCGATCACTTCTATAGGGTCTACTCCGAACCCTGTACCTAAAAGGAAATTCAAAAGGTGCAACCTATATTTCTACTGCGAATTCCAACAGAACAATGAACATCTAACATATAGTGTCGAATACCATCAAGTACGCTGTGAAACATGATCGATGACAATAGACTTCTAATACTTGCTACAACGAGAATCAGCATCACCAGCAACCCTTTTTTTTTATAGTGCATCAACAATTCAAAAGCTTACTCTTTTTATTTCTGGTTTCCTAGGATAAGTCAGAGAGTCCTTACCCATAAGCCATTTATGTCCTTTCCCATCAGGTCTATGTCACTATAGTACTTCATTTATTATAGCCTTTTCATTTTCATTTCATTTTATATATTTTTTATTTTCATTGGCCTTTCACCATCATATATGCTTCTAATTGAATGATGAAACTTAAATCATCTAATGATCTTGATTAATTAAAGAAAAATCTGAAAAAAAAAAGAGAAAAATGAAAAAAGGCCATACTTTGAATTAGGAGTTATTCCCTCTTCCTCTATCACCATTCATAAACCATCATCTCCATTACCCAAATAACCTTTCAAAATCCAAGCTCGACAAATATCCCTCAAGCCTTCCAATACCTTAAACCAATAAGTTGTGTGCAAGCCTTACTACATACAAAGAAAAACCAATGCCAGGCAAAAATAAAATAAAAAAGGTGAAAAAAATCAAAGTGCGAAAAAAGCAAAAGTAAAAAAAAAAACGCACAGGACAAAAAAGAAAAAATGCAAAAAGGAAAAAGGAAAAAGCCAAAGGCAAAGAAATAAAAAGTCAAGCTAGGGGGCCCGCACACAAGTTCTACCCCTCGTTTTAAATCCTTTAATTCATCAAAACCTAACCCATATAATCCAAATCCATGATCTTACCACTAGTGGAAAAAACCTTAAATGACACAAACAAACTGATCCGGTTCTCCCAAAACCGGATCAGTAAATTCAAATTTTTTTTTTCGCAAAATTTCCGGTCAATAAACTGGTCCGGTTTAGAGGAGAAGCGGATCAGTTTATTTAACTGATCCGATTCTCCTCCAAATCGAACCAGATTATTGGCCTTAAGGCCCAGCATTCCACCTGGCCCAACTTCACCCTTCTTAAAACACGCAACCCATTGCATCCTATTAAACCCTAAAGTGAAACACCAACTTCATCTCTCATCTCACTCACCCTCCTTTCTCTCAACTCTCGTCTCTCGACGAGATGAAGAGATGAAGATGGAGATGAAGATGACGGCGAGACGAAGAGTAATTAGATGAGTAAATTCGATTTAGTCGTTCAATTTTTAGGATTTAATCTCGTTTTTCTTTGAATTATTTTAGGGTTTGGCATTGTAATTTTTTTTTATTTAATTTCGTTTGTAATTTAGGGTTTAGATTTGTTAGTTTGTTCGATTTTATTTTTTCCGGTTTTTCATTTTCGTATTTGTAAATTGGTTGTGTTCAATTTTTCGTTTTTTTTTTTGTAATTATCTCGTTTTTTTTGTTGTGTGTTAATTTTCTTTCGTTTTGTGAATGCTAAACTTGACATAATTTTCTATCGTTTTTTGCATTGTTTTTATACTTTTGTATAATTTCCTCCTAAATTTGGGTTGTGACTGGTGGTTTTTTTTGACAATATTTAGTTGTGTGTAATTTCCTCCTTAATTTGGTTTGTGAGTGGCGATTTTTTTTGACAATATTCAGTTGTGTGTAACTTCCTCCTTGTGTTCGTTTTGTTATTTAGTCATTTGGAATTTCTTAACTTCCATTCATTTGTGGTTTCCATTCGTTTTGTGGTTTCCTTTCGTTTGTGGTTTCGTAGTGCAGGCCATTTGTCGTTTGTTGCAATTTAGGTTGTTATGTTTTATGATGTTGGTCTGTGGCTGTAAATGAGTTTTGCAAACAGCACATTATACAAAGCACAGTATTGTGCTTTGTATAAAGTGCTTTTTTTTACCCCTCAATTCACTCAACTGATCTGGTCATGGAATATAACTTAACTGATCTGGTTCTGTGCCATTACCCCTCAATTCACTCCTCCTAGCTGCTATGACCCCACCCGTTCCGGTCAAAAAATGGATCAGTAAGGCCCATTTTGACCGGATCAAATGAGTTTTTTTCCACTAGTGTACCTTAGCTTAACCAATCGAACCTGCATCTAAACCTCAGGCCTCAACCTTTCAACCTTTCATCAACCATAACTCCTTCTCTAAGGTATGTCCATGCCCGCTAGGTTGTAAACCCGAAAGGGTGCCCTAGGCAAAAGTTAGGGCACAAAAAAAAATTATAATAAAAGAAATCTGATCCTGAACTACGAATGTTCTGATTCCGCAAGGATACGTAGGAATCCTCATCTCGAGGTTCAACCGCTTTAACAAAATAAAATTAATCAAGGTCTAATAATTTTACTTTCTAGAATTCAGGAGCATACTCTTTCTAGATCCCGACATAGACTCGAGTCTGAACCTAGCCTCGTCAAAGCCTTTTCCCACCTACATTTATCTAAGGAACAAATATTAAACTTTTTATTTTTCAATCCAAACTCTCCATGTCCCTGAAGGACCCTCCGACAATTCCATGGTTTCTGGCGATATTTGACTTTGCCTGTATCAATTTCCCAATAAAGAATCCCCAATGAAAACTCTGAACGCTCAAGACAAATCAAGTACATTTCAATCAAGGCTCCAAATTCCTAAATCAGGACAAGCTCACCCAAAATGGGGGCTTCCTATATATGTGGTGGTTCCTCCAAATAAAATCAAACTCCCGAAAAGTTGTAATCTGCGGACCTCGATTACAGACCCCGATTATTTACCAGCACAATTTTCGAAAATCATTCAATCTATATCTGATCATTCTATCATTCTATATATCCAGATCTCATAGCCTTGCAAAACCCGGACCTTACATTGTATTACATACATTCTAGTCTTGCATAACCCAGACCTTGCATGACGTGTCATCTTCCTTAGCTTTGCATAACCTTAATCCTTGCATAGCGTTTCATGCATCCTTAGAGAGTCTAAGTTTGCATTATTTGCATCAATATGTGCTTTATCTGAGTTGTTTGCACCTATCTGCTAACATCTTCTTTTGTAGCTAATCGGATTGCTTGTAGTTATTGTCCTACATACTAACTTTGTTTTGCAGAGACTGGCGTATATAGATCAGTTCTAAACTGTAAAGCGTTTAGAATCGTTCTTCGTCCCGACACCGTATACATTGACTATCGGTTTCCTGAGCCTTAGTCAAAGTGGGGGCTTCTGTAGACACATAATCGTGTCTCCCCATTTAAGGGCCCAATGATGAAACACACCGCGGTCTTAATAGGTCCGACCCAAGGGCAGAGTAGTCTGAAGAGCCAAAAGCATTTTAAAAGTGATAAAGCGTATTTTAATGATCCAAAATCGTATTGTATTTTGAACCCAACTCTTTGAAAAGCCCATTTAATTATTCATTAATAATTAATTGTTTATTTAAATAAAATAAATATTTTCAAAGATATTTTTATAATTAAAATCGGATCTTATCTCGTAAAATCAGATTTCCGAAGTTAAAGGATAAAATAAAATCTTGAAGACGCGTTTTATAAAAAAAGCTGTCAAAACGTGTCAAAAGCAAGGCGGTGCGCTTAGCGCACCAACGTGAGCCGAGCGCACCAGCGTGCGTCGAGCACACTGTTGTGTGCCAAGCGCACCAGCGTGCGTCGAGCACACTGTTGTGTGCCAAGCGCACCAGCGTGCGTCGAGCACACTGTTGTGTGCCAAGCGCACAATCCTACCATGTAGACCTGTGTGTCACACAGAGTCGTGCACCTAGCGCACACTCTGTGTGACACGCAGCCTGTCTTTTCTATCATTCTCAAAAGCGCGTACCACGTGTACGCATTTTATTGGTCATGCCGCGTCAGACGTGCTAATGTGCACCTGACACTTGTGATTGTGCGTCACACAACCAGTTGCGCCTGGCGCAGTTGGCGCGTGAAGCGCAATTTTCTTTTTCCTATATATACTCTTCGATTTTCCAAATTAAAAGACGGATTTTTACACTCAAACACTTCGACTTATATGACCATACACTTTACGAATTCTCTCTACAAAACATACAAACACATCTTTTCCGACATACATTCAAACACATATTTTCCTTCTGGCTTCACGATTGCTCGTCCTGTAGGTTGTCAATCTCTCACACCCAAGCCACGGTATTATCCTGAGGGTCCTTGAATCAGTTTATTATTTTTATATTACTAACGATTTTTTTTCATAATGTAGATCTTTAATATAAATATTGCTCTTTTGTATATTCTAACCTTTTATTTCTCTTTTCTATTTATCTTCATATATTATTGCATGCTTGCGTGATTGTTCTATGAATGATTTTTTATCACCCACATGTTATTATTGCTAATTAAGACATAAAGAACTGTTCTAATATTAATCAGATAATTTGGACAACATGTTAGGTTCCCTGTAATTTGATTGCATAATAACATATCACTAAAAAATAGTCTTTTATGTATTTCCTGAACCAACCTAGACTAATATTTTTAGGGTGCATAAAAATATTATTTGGTTATTCTATTGCATAGAAATTAACATGAACCGATATTTAGTAGAGGCCAGCAATGGGCGAACATGGTTCATTTTGACCATATTCGTGCCCTCACCCCGTAACTCAATTTTTGGTTCATGACCATCTATGGAGTCAGGACAGGGAAATCTACATTGGATAAGTCCCTAATTTGTCCCTACGATTTTCCAATATCCAATTAGGTTTATGAGTCTTCCTTTCAAGACTTGTTGACGACTTCAAGACATTTTTCAACAAAACCCTTACAATGGGGTAGTCAAATACTCGCTCATACAGCGTAGGGGAAATAAAAACACGCCTACACACCCCGACTTCATTTAAAGTGATGAAGATTACCCGCCTTCACAATAGAGGCTCGATTACTTCCATAGGGTCTACCGCATTCACAATAGAGGCGCGATCCCTTCCATAAGGTGTACGCCGAACCCCTCACCTAAAAGAAAATTCAAAAGGTGCAATATATATTTCTACGGCGAATTCCAACAAAGCAATGAACATCTGACATTTAGTGTCAAATACCATCACTGCGCTGCGAATAATGATCGATGACAATAGACTTCTACTGCTTGCTACAACGAGAAACATCATCATTAGCAACCCCTTATGCGGTGGATCAACAATTCAAAGGCTTAGTCTTTTATTTCTTGTTTCCTCGGATGAGCCAGAGAGTCCTTACCCTAAGCCATTTCTGTCATTTCCTATCGAGTCTATGTCACTATAGGACTTCATCTATTATAGCCTTTCCATTTTCATTTCATTTTATTTTTTCTTTTTATTTTCATTGGCCTTTCACCATCATTTATGCTTCTAATTTAATGATTAAACTTAAATCACCTAATGATCTTGACTAATTAAAGAAAAAAATCTGGAAAAAAAAATGGACATAATTTGGATTATGAGTTATTTTTCTCTCTCCTCCATCCTTCCATATGCCATCATCCATAAACCATCTCATGCAACCAAAATAAAAAAAAAATCCCTCAAACCATCATCCTTCATGATCCTTAGCCAAATAATTCCTTCAAATCAAAGCTCTACATATATCATTCAAGCCTTCCAATACCCTAAACCAAAAACTTGTGTGGAAACTTAACTACATGAAAAAAACAATCAATGCCAGGCAAAATAAAATAAAAATAAGGTGAAAAAAAAAATTCAAAGCGCGAAAAAAACAAAAGCAAAAGAAAACGCACAGGACAAAAAGAAAAAGCCAAAGGCAAAGATAAAAAAAGTCAATCTAGGGGGGATTTCACACAAGTTCTACCCCTTTATTCAAAATCCATCAATCCGTAAAAAATTTAAACCCATATAATCCAAATTCGTGATCCTACCTTTGCCCAACCCGCTGAATCTTCATCAAACCTCAAACCTTAAACCTTTCAACCGTTCATCAACCCTAACTCCTTTTTAAATGTATGTCCAAGCCCGCTAGGTTGAAAACTCGAAAGGGCAGCCTAGGCAAAAGTTAGGGCACCAAAAAAAATTAATTAAATAATAAATCTGATCCCGAACTACGAATGGTCTGATTCCGCAAGGATACGTAGAAATCCTCATCTCGAGGTCCGACCGCTTCAATAAAATAAAAATTCATCAAGGTCTAATAATCAGACTTTCTAGAATCCAGTAGCATATTCTTTCGAGATCCCGACATAGACTCGAGTCTGCATCTAGCTACGTTAAAGCATTTTCCCACCTACATTTATTTAAGTCACCAATTTAACCTTTTTATTTTTCAATTCCAAGCTCTCCTTTTCCCTGAAGGACTCTCTGACAATTCCATGATTTCTGGCGATATTTGAATTTGCCTGTGTCAACTCCCCAAAGAAGAATCCCTAGCAAAAAAACTCTGAATATTCAAGACAGATCAAGTACATTCCAATCAACGCTTTGCCTAATTCAAGATAAGCTTAACCAAAGTGGGGGCTTCCTATATATGTGGTGGTTCCTCCAAATCAAATCAAACTCCCAAAGAGTTGTAATTTACAGACCTCGTTTACGGACCTCGATTATTTACTAAAAACAGTTTTTGAAAATCATTCTATCTATTTCTAATCATTCTATCTCTCTACATATTCAGATCTCCTAACCTTGCAAAACTCTGACCTTGCATTACATTTCATACATCCTAGTCTTACATAACCCTGACCTTGCATGACGTGTCATCTTCCTTGGCTTTGCATAACCTTAATCCTTGCATAGCGTCTCATGCATCCTTAGAGAGTCTTAGTTTGCATCATTGCATCATTATGTGCTTTATGTCAGTTGTTTGCACTTATCTGCTAACATCATTCTCTACAGGTAATCAGATTACTTGTAGTTATTGTCCTGCATACTAACTTTGTTTTGCAGAGACCGGCGTATATAGATCAGTTCTAAACTGCAGAGCGTTTAGAATCATTCTCCGTCTCGACACCGTATTCTTTGACTATCGGTTTCCTGAACCTCAGTCAAAGTGGGGGCTACTGTAGACACATGATCGTGTCTCCCCATTTAAGGGGCCAATGATGAAACATATCGCGGTCTTAATTGGTCCGACCCAAGGGGAGAGCAGTGCGAAGAGTCAAAAATATTTTCAAAGTGTTAAAGCGTGTTTTAATGATCCAAAATCATATTGTATTTTGAGCCCAACTCTTTGTAAAGCCCAATTAATTATTTTATTTAAATAAAATAAATATTTTCGAATATATTTTTATAATTAAAAACAGATTTTATCCCGTACAATCAGATTTCCTTAGTCAAAAGATAAAAGAAAATCGTCAAACCAACGTGTGCCGAGCGCACTATAGTTCGTCAAGCGCAGGAGCCTGACACGTAGACCTGTGTGTCACATAGAGTCCTGCGCCTAGTCCACACTCTGTGCGACACACATCCTGTCTTTCTTATCTTTTTCAATAGCGCTTACCACGTGTACGCATATAATTGGTCATGACGCGTCAGGTGCGCCAATGTGCGCCTGACACGTGTGATTGTGCGTCACACAACCCCTTGCGCCTGGCGCAGCTGGCGCGTGAAGCGCAATTTCCTTTTCCCTTTAAATAGGCTTCGATTTTCCGAATTAAAAAACGGATTTTTATACTTTAACACTTGACTTTTACATACTTCGACGACACACTTTACGAACCTCTCTACCAAACACATACAAACAAATACTTTCATACATTCACATCTACATACAAGTTCAGATCTTCAGGCTTCACGATCGCTCGTCCCGAAGGTTGTCAATCTCTCAGACCCAAGCCAAGGTATAATCCTGAGGGTCCTTGAATAAGTCTATTATTTTTATATTGAAGTTACTAACTATTTCTTTCATGAAGTAGATCTTTAATATAAAAAAACACTCTTTTGTATATTCTAATCACTACTCTTTCTGTTTTATTTTTCTTATTATTATATGTTTGCCTGATTGTCCTACATGCCTTTTCATCACCACATGTTATATTTGCTAATCAAGACCTAAAGAACTGTTCTAATATTAATCAGATAATTTGGACAACCTGCTAGGTTCCCTGTAATTGTGATTGCCTAATAACATATCACTAAAAATAGTCTTTTTATGTGTATTCTGAACCAACCTAGACTAAATTATTTTTAGGGTGCATGAAAATATTATTTGGTTATTCTATTGCATAAAAATTGACATGAATCGATATTTAGTAGACGACAGCAATGGGCGAATGTGGTTCATTATGACCGTATTCGTACCCTAATTTGTCCATATTTGGTTCATTGACCATCCATGGAGTCAGGACGGGGAAATCTACATTGGATAAGTCCCTAATTTGTACCTACGATTTTCCAATATCCAATTAGGTTTATGAGTCTTCCTTTAAAGACATGTTGGCGACTTCAAAACGTTTTCAATAAAACCTTAAGAATGGGGTAGTCAAATACGCGCTCACACCGCGTAGGCGAAATACAAACACGCCTACAGTAACCACCAGATCATCTTCCTCCTTTTGTTCCTTCTCAAAAGGAACCTCAGTAGATAGTTCCTCTAAAACCCTTTCAACAGTACCGGTAACAGAATCCTTATGATGTTCCCCCTTAGGAACAACTCCACTCTTTTCAGTAGAAATTAGGTTACGGGAAACAGCTGAGGCGGTTGGATTTTCGGTTGAGGATATGATTGCAAGTTTGGCGGTTGAGGGAGTGGGGTTAGGTTCACGAGAGGATGGATGAGTGGGAGATGAAGTTACGGAACGAGGTGGTTGAGGTGGTAATGGTTGATTTTGTGAAGGTGGAGGTTGATTTTGTGGAGTGGTGATGTTGGCTGAATTTTCGAAAACAGTGGTTGAGGAGGGGGGGCTTTTCTAATTGAGTGACCGAAGGACTTTTCTTTGAAGAGGGAGGCATTTTAGTGGAGCTTTTTCATTTTCCACCTTCCTTTCAAACCCTAACAGTGGATTTCTTCCCCATTGAAAATAACAGAGGACCTTGAGAAAACCGCTTCAAAGAGAGAGAGAGAGATATTGCTCGAGTAGACTTTGAAGTGATTGCATAGAAAAAGGGGATAAATATAATATAATATATACATATATATATGTATATATATACATATATATATATGTATATATATACATATATATATACATATATATATATACATATATATATACATATATATATACATATATATATACATATATATATATATATGCATGAGAGAACAAGTATTGGAAGAGAACAAGTATTGGAAGAAAATCAGTAGAGGTTTCAAAAGTCAATTTAAAATTTGGAAGTAATCATAACTTCCCATAAATACCTCAACTACCGAAAATAAGGCGTGTACAAGAGATGCACATTAGACGTGCCTTTTTATAACAAAGATAATTGCACCATAATATCGCAACTTGAAGAAGTTAGGATATTCGCTTAATTTTCGAAAATAATTAACTTCCCAAAAACATATATGTGTAATACTGTTGTTCTCCTTAGTTGTTTCGTACAAGAAACACCTGCACCTGGTTCTAGCAACTTAGCATGATTTCACCTTCATTCAAGCAATGATTCTTTATAATCTTGGGAGATATAGAAAACATCTACATGACATCCTGAAGAATTAAGCAAAGATATATGTATGCAATTTCACATCAAAGATTACTCATCTAACCATCGGGGAAAATAATTGAAGCCAAATAACCTTAACCTAATAACTCCAAATTAAGACACTTACCTAAACTTAATTAAACCTAATAAGACTCTTAACTTACAAAAAGACTCTCTACACAAAGGTTTTGTGAAAATATCAGCGATTTAATCTTCACTTTTGCAAAATAATATCAACTAAGCCTTTTTTAACATTATCTATAAGAAAATGATGTATGAACTCTATTTGCTTGATTTTAGAGTTTGAACAACATTTTTTGAAATATTGATAGCACTAGTGTTATCACACATGATAGGAACATTTTCATAGACAACACCAAAATCTTTCAGCTGGTTCTGTATCCACAACAGCTGGGAACAGCAAGCTGCTGCTGCAATATATTTCGATTCTGATGTGGATAAGGCCACTGAATTTTGCTTTATAGAGCCCAATGAGATCAGACATGAGCCTAAGAATGAGCCATACCTGTTGTGCTTTTCCTATCAATAAGGAAACCAGCATAATCTGCATTTGTATACCCTACCAACTCAATAAAATTGCCTTTGGGGTAGCACAAGCACAAGCTAAGTCATCTGCTCCCACCAAATACCGAAGCATTCTTCTAACAGCCTTTAGATGAGACTTCTTGAGATTGATTTGAAAACCTTGCACACAATCCTACAGAACATAATATCAGGTCTACTTGGTGATAGGTACAAGAGGGAACCCATCAACCCTCTATACAAAAAAGCTTCTATATCCTTCCCTTTTGAATTAGCATTAAGTTTTGTGGAAATGGGAAAAGGAGTATCATAAGCTTTGATGTTCTCCAAACCATACTTCTTTATAAGTTCTCTAAGATACTTTTGCTAGTGGATAATTATTCCATCAGCTGTTTGCCTAATCTATAAGCCAAGGAAGAAGCCAAGTTCTCCGATCATGCGCATTTCAAACTCACTTTGCATAAGATTAGCAAACTCAACACATAGCAACTGATTAGTAGCTCCAAAAATAATATCATCAACATAAATTTGGACTACTAGCAAGTTTTCCCCCTGGTTTTAATAAACAGAGTTTTGTCAGCTGTTCCCCTCTTGTATTCATACTCCATCAAAAACTTTGACAATCTTCCATACCAACCTCTTAGTGCTTTTTGAGACTGTACAAACCTTTATTAAGTTTGAATACATAGTGGGGGGAAAAGTTGATCAGCAAAATCAGGTGGTTGTTCTACATATACCTCCTCCTTCAAGTAGCCATTCAATAATGATATCTTCACGTCCATCTGAAACAATTTCATATTCATGTGAGCAGCAAATGCAATAAGAATTCTAATGGTCTCTAACCTAGCAACAGGTGCAAAAGTCTCATCATAATCGATTCCTTCTTGTTGATGGTAACCTTGCACCACAAGCCTTGCTTTATTTCTAACTATTATAACAAGATCATCCAACTTGTTTCTAAAGACCCATCTAGTGCCAATGACTGGCTTATCTCTTGGTCTAGGCTTAAGATGCCATACCTGGTTCCTTTTCAAATTGATTCAATTCATCTTGCATAGCCAACACCCAATCTAGATCATTCAAAGCCATCTTATAATCAGCTGTTCTATACTGGACAAGAAAGAAAAGAAAGCGCAATAGTTTTCATAAACAACTCTTCTTATTTGAATTCCCTTATTGATATCACTAATGATTTGATCAGAGGGATGAGAAGAATGATATCTAAAACTCTTTGAAACAGGACCATCTTGTCCTCTTGAATTAGCATGACTGCAACCAGCTTGCATTCCTGCATCATCTAAGCTTGCTCTCTTAGATGTACTAGGATGTAAACTGGATCCTTGCTTATTCCTTACCAGTCCCTCATTAGGGTTAACACCAGCTTGTGTAGTTGTTCCCCCTAAGATGTTTACCTGTTGTTCTCCATGGGAACCATCAGCATCTGGTTCCCCTTCAAACAAATCCTCATTATTCTCTTCTAGTTCTAGATCGGGCCCTCCACCATCAGTATTTGGTGGAACAGTAGGTAGACCTGTCTCCTCTTCTGGATTCGGAGTGGAACTAGTTGTATGTTACCCTGTAAACTAAAGTATTCCAATAATATCTCCTTGCTCAACCTGTGGAATCTCAGAAGACATATTAAACTAATCAAAAATCACATGAACACTTTCCTCAACACACAACGTTCTCTTATTGAACACCTTGTATGCTTTACTATGAGGAGAGTATCCAAGAAATAATGCCTCATCACTCCTAGGGTCAAACATATCAAGCTGGTTCTTCCCATTATTATGCACAAAACACTTACATCCAAAGATACAAAATGTGCGTAATATTGGGCTTTTTATCCTTTTGGAGTTCATATGGGGTCTTATTCAATTTAGGTCTAATGAGAGCACGATTCAAGATATAGCATGCAGTGTTCACAACTTCTCCCCAAAAGCTCTTATTCTTTCTTTCCACAACACCATTTTGTTGAGGTGTTCTAGGCCACGCTCTCTACAAAAATCAATGAAACTTGAATTATCAAACTCAGAGCCATGGTCAGATCTTACCGAAACCAGCTAATGATTTAGCTGGTTCTGTACCTGTTTCACTAATGCAATAAAATCGTTAAATGTTTTATCTTTTGAGTTCAAAAAGATAACCTATGTAAACCTTGAAAAATCATCAACCATAACACAAACAAACTTGTGACCATTTCGACTTTGTACACACATGAGACCACATAAATCAATATGTACAAGTTCGAAAGGTCTGCTGGTACCCATAACACTTTTTGGCTTAAAAGAGGATTTTACATGTTTCCCCTTGGCACATTCTCGAACATACTTTATCAATCTCGTACTTAATATTTGGAAGACCAATTACTAAGTAACGAGTTTTAAGTTTGTTCAAAAGTATCAAGCTAGCATGTCCAAACCTCTTATGCCATACACATTGATTTGACTCGGAAACAACACTCAAACAGAAGGACTTGTTCTCCGGAATTTTATCTAGTAAATGATGTAAATATCATCATTACTGGTTCCCTCACAAACAAGTTCACCAGTTTGTGAATTAACTATGTGACAAAGGTTAGCTTGAAACTCAACTCGATTGCCTTTATCACACAATTGAGAAATGCTTAAAATATTATGTTGCAAGCCGTCAACAAAATACACATCATCAATAGCTTGTGAAAGTGACTTACCAACTTTCTTTATGCCAACAATAGAACCTTTATTATTGTCTCCAAAGGTAACACTTCCACCTTCATAGGCTGTGAGTGAGAGAAATTGCTTCTTATCCTCGGACATGTGACTTGAGCAACCACTGGCAAAATTCCGAAAGGTACTACCTCTCACTTTAGCCTGCAAGAAACAGTCAAACATCATCTTTAGGAAACCAAACATTCTTGGGTCCCTTTCCACAAACAGTTGACTCTAACTGGTCCTTCCTCACCCGAGCCTGCTTAACATGTTTGTTGTTTCTTTCTACACTCTTCTTCCTTTTTAACAATGATAACATACAAGCATGTCCTTTTTAAGATCATATTTACCTTTTTTGAATTCCTCAATCCAAGTGGTTCCTCTGGGATGCCAGTTGGTCTTGGTTCTAGTTCTGGAGTAACCAAGACCAGTTGTACCACTGTTACCTTCCATAGAGGTAAGATGGTTCATGGTATTTCTTGTAGTTAAGAGCTTGTGAACATGCCTTTGACTATTTTGAAACTCTTTGTCCTTAGTTTCAAGAACTTTTATTAGAAAATCAATTTTCTCATTCATAGCCTTGAAATCCCTTTTGATTTTTTCAAGATCAAACTCATGTTTTGAAATCATGGAGTCATTTGGCATGTCAACACTCACCTTCTGCTTCCCCTTATTCAATTGTTGAATCATAGCATATAAATCAAATACTTTTCTTCATACTCATCAATCATCTTACTAACTTTAGCACAAGGACCTGCGAGAGAAACACTTAGCTGGGTAGTCTTGAGCGTAACAAACTCTATATGCAATTCTTCCGCATCATCAACAAAAAGGTTAAAAGCATGTAGTAAATTAGCTATAATTGGGATCGAATTTGAGGTCTGAAAACCTCAACATGATATTGCTCCATTTGGATTGGATATGCTCAAGACCTGGATATTTGACGGCTAACTTTTATGATGAATAAGTTTTAAATCGTGTTATGTGACATAGATTTTTGTAGTGCCATAGATTTTCACATATTTGTGTTTTTCCCTTAGATTTTAGGAAAGAATATCCATGTAAAGCGGATGATTGCTTGTGAGTATGATAGTGAGGCCCGAATGATTGATGTAAAAAGCGCGATGCGACCCGGTTTGGTTTATGAGGAAGATGCTCTCAACTACGATTAGTATTTTGATACTGATGGGGATCAATCTCACCTTTACTTAAACCTTCATTATTTCTCAATTGCATTTTCGGTTGATGAGCAAACATGGCGTTGTAAATGTTAGAGGAAGGTTAAGAACATGAAGATGCGCAAATGCACTTATCGAGCAACAGTTCACACGTAACATCGTTTGATATGCTTTTTTTCAGCTATACAAATATTTTGAAACCAACCGCATTTGTTTTTTGGATACTATGATAGTGAGAAAGAGTTTGTTATTGTGCATTTATCTCATACAAAAGCAGTTAAATAAGCTTTTGGGTTACTATCAACTTCTATAAAATTGATTAGTGAAGACAACGACTAGGAGTATCACTAGGAGTATCACTAGGAGTATCCTCAACCTTTTCTAGCAAAGAAAACATAGTTGTTTACGACTCGACTTTGCACTTGTCAAGTGCAACTTCAAGCTCAGCCACTTGATCCTTTAACTCAATACACACTTGTTTTAAGTGATCACAACTAGCAATTGCAGTGTCGCATTCATTTTTCTTTTCTTTCAACTCTTAGCTTGTTTGCCGATTATGTAAGCCTCACTAAGTTTAAGACACTCATCTAATAAAGAATCAATACATTCATGCATATTACCTTTATCATATTGATGCATGTCTTCACGAATTTGTTCCAAATTTACCTTGTGTTCACTGAGTACATCTTTTTTCGCCATAAGACATAAATTCGATGTACTGTTTCCCTTCCTAGTTCCCTCAGCTATGTTATATCCTCCTTGATCCATAATAACAATCATGCAAGTCTCATGATCAGGTGACTCTTCGTCCTCTTCTAATCTAGAGTCACCCCACATGGCCGCTACCATAGCCTTCTTGAACGCTCTCTTATCATTGCTATTGGATAACTTATCCTTCCATTTTGGACAATCACGAATGATGTGACCAAATTCTCCACACTTAAAACAGCCTACACTTGAAGGGTCAATTTTCTTAAAAAATTTACCTTTGAAATTTTTCCTTTGATCTTTGAAATGCCTTTCAAAACGCTTAGCCATAATAGCTATTTCATCCTCTTGTTCTTCAACTGTTCCCTTCAAGGCAACACCTCGGACTAGTCCCTTGTCACTCTTAGACTCAACCAGCATTTCATGAGTCATAAGGGAACCAATCCGTTGTTCCGGACTTAGTGATGTGAGATCTTTTGCTTCATAGATAGCTGTTACCTTAGCCATACATACATATGTTAAACTTCTCAACATTTTTCTAACCAAATCCTCGTCAGAAAAGTTTTCCCAAGAGATTTAAATCATTTATTATAGTCATAAATCTACCAAAGTAATCATTTATTTTTTCAGCTTTTTTGATGTTAAAAGCTTCATATTTAGATATAAGTAAATCAATTTTAGACCTCTTTACCTCGCTAGTTCCCTCACAAGCAATTACGAGGGTATCCCATATCTTTTTAGCGGAGACACACTCAGAGATTCTATTTGTCTCATTCTCTCCAATAGCCTGTTGCTTTATTTTTCAAAGAAACCAAATGTGATACTAAGAAAATACACTAGGCACTAAAATACCTAGATACTGCTAAACATACAAGAACTCCAATCAACATCACTCGTAAGCAGTCAAAGCTAGATCACCGGGAAGCACAGTAAGATAGGCCCAAGTTGATAGTACTTTTCAAGTATCTGAGTAAATACATGGCCGCTTGAAGATGAGATTTCCTAAGACAACTAAAAAATTGGCTTGGATGTTGAGTAGGATAAGAAAGATTATGCCTAGTGATATCCCGATACAACAACCTGCCTATGAGCTTCCCTGTAAACATCATGTTCATCATCAAGCACCTCACCAATGTCAGGAGACAAACCCAGTCCCTTAAGAAGAGGAGAAGAAATACGCCTTGTACTCTCTAAGTTTAAATGTTTGATAATATCGGAAATATATTTTATTTGACTTAACAAAGATCCTGAAGCACGTTTTAGGACTTCTATACACAAAAAATACTTCAAATCACCCAAATCCTTGATTGTAAAGGTTGTATCTAAAGTTTGTTTGATTTGATCAATTTCAGACCTACTTGTACCTGTCAAGACCATGCCATCTACATACACTAGGATCACCACAAACTCTCCATTAAGATCTCTGATAAATAGGAAATAGTCTTACTTTGATTGAACAAAACAAAGACTTAACAAAAATTTACTCTACTCCTTATTTTATTATCTTGATGCTTGCTTCAATCCATATAATGATGTTTTAACTCTACACACCTCACTAAGATTAGCTTTCTTGTATCTAAGAGGAGGTTTCATGAATACTTACTCATCCAAATAACCATGTAAAAAAGCATTTTTTTATGTTTACTTGACATAAGGGCCAACTCTTAGTACCTAGTAGCAACCAATCTAGTCTTGTATCTCCCTACAGTCCCATCAAGATTTATTAGACTTTAAACACCCACATATAGCCAATAAATCTCTTACAACCAAGCAATAATTGAAAATCCCAAGTATCATTAGCCTCAAGCGCATCCAACACTTTTTGCATAGCTAATTGCTATTCAGGTTAAACACTAGCTTGATGATAAGTCAATGGTTCAACCACAACATAATGATTATGAACAGAAAATGATAAAGAATAAGCAGCAGGAATAGTAGGACATATGAAGCCTTTAATTTAGAAGGAGGTTTGGTAGATCTTCTAGAATGTCTAGGAGCGGGAATGTTAGGAAGAGGAGGAGAGGAAGAAGGAGAAGCACGGGCTAGAGAAATGGAAGGAATTCAAGGAGGAAAAGGTGAAGTAATATGTTCATTAGTGGAGGGACCATTTGATGGACTAGAAGCTGTGGTTGCAGGTAAAGATGAAATAGAACAGGAGAAATATGAGATTGAAAAGAAATAATATCATGGAAAGAATAATGGGAGTGTCAATATGAGAAGGAAGTGAAAATAGATCATGCATAAAAGTCTTGAAAGGAAAAATATCTTCCCTACAAATAAAATCTCTAGTAACAAAACACTTATGTGTAGATAAGTCATAGACTTTGTAGCCAATCCTGCCCAAAAGAATAACCAATGAAAACACATTTGCTAGCTCTAGGATTGAATTATTGGTCTTTGGTTTTCGTATCATCATATATAACACAAGGAACCAAATACCTTATGTAAAGAGTAATCAACTAGTTTATGGTATAATATTTAAAATGGTATTTTCCAACTTAAAATCGAAGGAGGACGATGATTGCTTATAAAAGTGGCAGTTAATATGCACTATCCCCAAAACTTCGCAGGCATAAAAGCATGAAACTTCAAGGCTCTAGCAACCTCTAATAGGAGTTTATGCTTGTGTTCAACAAGCCCATATTTTTGGGGAATACCAACAAGACTGCTTTGATGTATAACACCTTGGGATAAAAAAAATGAAGCACATTGATCCTGAATGATTTTTGTGCCATTATAAGATCTAATGGACTTAATTTTGGCAACAAATTAAGTATGAATAACTTGGATAAAGAAAGACTCAATAGTTTTACACACTTTCATGTTGTTATGAAGTAGAAAGGTCCATGTAGATCTGCTATGATCATCAAGAATAGTAAGGAAGATTGAAGCTCGTAGTAGATTCTTAACCTTATAAGGTCCCCATAGGTATAGATAAGCTCAAAACAGTGTGAAGCTCTGACACTCCTAGGAAATGATGATTTATGATGTTTGGAAAACATACATACTTCACAGAATTATTCAGTAAGATGGGAACATTTACTAGCAGGTATATGTTTCATTTTTGAAAGTGAAGCATGTCCTAAACTAGCATAAAGAGTATGAAGATCATTGGTAGAATTTGTGTGACTTAGAAAAGATTTGACTGAATGTGAAGGAGATATGGCAATGGCGGCGGTAGAATTAACTGAATTAGTGTTTGGGATATGAATTGAGGGAGAAGTAAGAAGATATTTACCTCCCACTTTCTTTCCTACAACAAAGATGTTATGACTTATGCAAAATATAGCATGGGAAAAAAAGCATTTCATAGGTCTGAATTTTACATAAACATTATCATCAGCAAGTAATTTGCAAATAGACAACAAACTTTGATTAGTTGGTACAAATAACACATTTTTAAGCACAACACCAAAAGCAAGCATCACATCACCAACTTCAGCTACCAGTAGGTAAACCAATTTCTAACATCTTACTGAGTTTTCTTCATTGGTGAAACAAATTAATAACATGTGTCATATGATTTGTTACCCCTGAATATTATTCACAATCCATACACTAGAATAAGATATAGAAACATATATTTTACCTACACAGTGTGCATATGAATTATGATTATTGGAGAAGTCGTCCATGTCCTCTTTTAGCTCTAGCGTAATTAAAGTTGCTTCCCCGTCAGATTTTTCATGACTTCTTGAATAATGGAATACATCATAGCAGATCCACTCCACTAGCAGATAGAGGACCAGAAGTATAAAAACCACCAGAATAAGAAAGACAAGCAGTTATGAAATCTATAGGAGTATCAACATCATAATCACTTCCTTTAGTTATCACATTAACAACCATTTTACCATGCTTAGGATTGAAATTGCTTTTCTTAGGGTTATCCCAATCAGGATAACCTATAAGCTTGAAACGTTGATCCTAAGTGTGTCCCTTCCTTTTGCAATGATCACATTTGCGCTGAGATGTGTCCTTTTTCCAGTCTTTAATTTCTAAACAAAATTTTAAGATCTCTGAACAGCAAGCGCATTGATCTCATGAGTTGTGTGATTAACACCACTGACCTCCTTCTGTTTTTCAGTTTGTTGAGCAATATAATACACTCTATTAAGAGAAGGCAAAGCATCCATAGCCAAAATGTTGTTAATAACATTATAAAATCCACTGTTTAAACCTAGTAAAAACTGCATCCATTTTTCTTCTGCTAGAAAATCCGAAATTTCTTCAGGAAATTACAAGTACATTTCGACACCATACCACAACAACAAATAAGAAATTTGCATAAATTCTGTAAATTCATCCCAAAACTTCTTCATCTTTCCACAGTACATGATAATAGACATGTTTTCTTGCCTCAAACTATCAAGTTCTTTCTTCAATTGATAGATTTGAGGTCCATTTAATTGTCCAAATCTTTCACAAACCTCAGACGATAAATGTTTAGAATTATCAACATATGTAAGAATCTCGGCAATATTAGGATCCATTGAGTTCATCAGCCAACATGTAACTAAGTAATCGCATCTCATCCAACGATAAACTCCTTATTAGTTGCATCAAGTTTCTTAATTGTTCCGTCAATAAAACCTAATTTGTTTTTCGCAACTAAAACTCGCTTAACATTTCGATTCCAGCACATGAAATTATTTCCAGTCAAATTTACAAGAACAAGTCTGCTAATAGCCTGATCTGAGCTAGATATGAAGTAAGGATCATTGTAAGTAGAAGTTCCAATTGGGATTTCCAGATGCTTGATTGTTGTTATCGATCAAAGATTCTTCAATCGTCATTATTAATTTCTTTAATTTCAGACAACAATGCGGTAAATTATTGATGAAATAAGAATAAAATTGAGAGATTTAGAAGAAATTTGAGAAATATTACAGAAATTCAATCTAAAAACTTCATACAAAATGAAGAAACAGATTCGAAAGGAACGAAATCTACTCTGATACCATGTGAATTAAGCAACCTCAACTCGTGAGAGAGAGAGATAGAGAGAGAGAGAGAATGCGAATTATTCCTCATAGAAGAAAAAGAAATGAATCAATTAGTTATTACAGGAGCATAGAACTGTTATTTATAGAACAGATTGTTATAGCTAGTAACTGACAAAACAAACCCATTTATACACCACCAACTTATTCTATATATACTAGTCTTTCTATGGAATGATGTTGTGAGAGTATGATGGGTAATCCAATTGTGGACACCAAACTACCTTTTAAGAGAGATTAAAAACAGCTTGAACTTATCTGACATTTGTTTTTGGAACATTTTTTTCAAAATAACGTATTCTAACTTACTTCCTCTGTTTCTTAATAGATGCGTCATATTGACTTTTTACACTATCGGAAATGCAGCTTTGAACATATTTAATAATTATTGTGTAAAGATAAATGTCATTATCTTCATTGTTGTTGGGTTAATCTTAAAGTATATTTTCAAAAGAACGTATTCTAACTTACTTCCTCCGTTTCACAATACATGCACCATTTCTCATTTGGACACTATTCATCAACCAAATTTGAAATTATTTCTCTCACCATTTTGTAAGAAAAAACATACTCAAGTTATGATCTTGTTAAATTCGTCTCAATGAGAGGATTCCAAACATCAACTTTTTATAATTTTAACTTATATGCAATTAGAGATATTAATGTTCAAAGAAACGTGTTGAAATACGATAAAAAAACAAATGGTACATGTATTGTGAAATGAAGGTAGTAAAATAGAAGATATGGATGGTCAAAATTGTGCGTCGACAATTATGCTCAGTGAATATGATGCATACATAGATGAAGTATTATTTAGGAGAAAAGGATGCACTATTAGGGCCGGCCCTAAGGGTAGGCCGGAGGGGGGACCGCCCAGGGCCCGGACCTCAAAGGGGCCCATTAAATTTAGAAGCTATTAAATTTAAACAGGAGTAAATAAAGGGAAGAAAAACGTTTAGTATCCTCCTCAATTATCAATACGTAATTCATACAAGGAACAATAAACAAAGCTTTAAGCCTTTAATGCTCCATTAACCATCATGTTTTTAAAGTTCAACTTTCCAAACCCCAACTTTTCAATAACCTCATTGCATTCCCTTTACTCCGGTTAAGGGCATTGATTAAATTACAGAAAAATATTTAAACAGGAGTAAATAAAGGGAAGAAAAACGTTTAGCATCCTCCTCAATTATCAATACGTAATTCATACAAGGAACAATAAACAAAGCTTTAAGCCTTTAATGCTCCATTAACCATCATGTTTTTAAAGTTCAACTTTCCAAAGCCCAACTTTTCAATAACCTCATTGCATTCCCTTTACTCCGGTTAAGGGCATTGATTAAATTACAGAAAAATATGTTTAGTTTTCAATGGTTATACTAATATGAATTTATGATTCAAAACTCCTTTGATTACAGATTCAAAACTCCTTTGATTACAATGGTTCGGCAATTCTGGGCATCCTCACGTGTCCCTAAAGGCAGCAACGTTGCCTTCATATCATTAATCCCAAAATCATCTTCTCCTGAAGGTTTCAAGGACTATCGTCCGATAAGCATGGTAGGATGCTTATATAAAATTGTGGCAAAATTACTGGCAAAAAGAATGCAAGCAGTTATGCCTTCGATAATAAGCCCTTTTCAGTCTTCCTTTGTAAAGGGTCGACAAATCCTTGATGGGGCATTGGTGGCTGCCGAAATTGTCGACTCTTGCAAAAATCGAAAATCTCAAGTGGCCATTCTCAAAATCGACTTTCATAAAGCGTTCGACAATGTATCCTGGGATTTTCTCAAATGGACCTTAAATGAAGTGGGTTTTCCTCGCAAATGGATTGACTGGACTCTTTCATGTGTAACCTCCGCATCCGCCTCCATTTTAATTAATGGATCACCCTCGCACACCTTCAAACTTCAAAGAGGATTACGGCAAGGAGATCCCCTATCTCCTTTCCTCTTTGATTTGGTTGTAGAAGTTCTCCATTTGATGATTGAAAAAGCAACAGTAATGGATTTGTGGCAGGGATTTGAAATTTGTCGGGGGGGGCTTAAAATTTCACATCTGCAATATGCGGATGACACAATAATGTTTTGCCCCCCTAGGATCGATTTTTTATTAAATATCAAGAAAACTCTGATTTTGTTTCAGCTTGTTTCAGGTCTACAAGTTAACTTCCATAAGAGCTCAGTTATGGGAGTGAATGTGTCGGAATCATGGATTAATGAAGCGGCAAAATCACTTCTTTGCAGAAAAGGTAGTCTGCCTTTCATCTATCTTGGGCTTCCTATTGGAGGAAGTGCTTGTAGACTGAGCACCTGGAACCCGATTCTTCTTCGAATGGAAAGAAAACTCTCTACTTGGAAGGGAAAGTTGTTATCCATGGGTGGTAGATTAACTTTGATAAAATCCTCATTATCAAATCTCCCCCTCTACTATATGTCGCTCTTCCGCATTCCAATGGGGATTATTGAGAAGATAATCAAAATCCAGCGTGCGTTTCTATGGAGTGGTTCGATTGAAAAAAAAGCGATGTCTTTGATTGCTTGGAAGATCATTGAACTCCCTAAAAATCTTGGGGGCCTTGCTGTGGGCAACCTACTTCATCGAAACTTGGGACTGCTTTGTAAATGGATTTGGCGATTTTTTACAGAGTCAGATGCAGTATGGAAGAAGGTAGTGCAATGCAAATACAAATACACCGAGAACATCACCATTGCAAATCTGGATATTCCGAGTAGGGGGGTCCATGGAAGCAGTTGTGCAGCGCAATTATGAAGAATCCTTCATCAAATCAGTTGATAAAAAATGGAATAAGGAAAAAAGTGGGCAATGGAATGGTGACATTTTTCTGGTTAGATACCTGGATCGAATAAGCCCCCCTCAAAATCATCTTCCCAAGATTATTCTCCATCACTACAAACAAGCAGGCCTCAATAAACTCAATGGGTTTTTGGAATGGTTTTTCGTGGTGCTGGAATTTTTCATGGAATAGAAATCTTCGAATTCGTGACATTGAGGAACGAAATTCCCTTCAACTACTTCTCAGCTCTGTCATCTTATCTCCAGATTCACAAGATGAGTTCGTCTGGGCCCCAAACAAATCGGGCATTTTTTCAAGTAAAATCCGTCACTCATGAGTTAGCAAAATCCAACCCAACCCCTCTCGTTTGATTCATTCAACTACATATGGCGTGGCTTAGTTCCCCCCGCATCGAAATCTTCATATGGCTTGCTTGTTGGGGTAAACTAAATACTAGAGCAAAACTTACAAGACTCAATATCATTCCTTCTTCAGAAGATAAATGCCCCTTTTGCGATTTAAGCTCTGAATCTGTAGATCATCTTCTCCTTCAATGTCACTTTGCTTGGAGGATTTGGAAGTGGTGGATAAACCTTTGGAACTCAACATGGATTGCTCCATCATCCATTAATGAAGCCTATAAACAATGGAATGTCAGCAAAAGTGGAACTTTCTTCAAAAAGATATGGAAGGCCAGTTTCTTTGTCATTGGTTGGAGTTTATGGAAGGAACGAAACGCTAGAATATTCACTAGCAAATCATGTTCAGAAAGCCAAATACAAGATCTCATTTTAATTCGCCTCGCTTGGTGGATTAAAGGATGGGGCGATTATTTTCCCTACAATCCAGAAGAAATCATTCGTCATCCTCAATGTCTGAACTGGATCAGCAGCCACAATAATCATCTCCGATCCGGTCTCAAAGAGCTGGAAAGTATATGGGAACCTCCATCGAAAAATTCCTGTAAATGGAATGTCGATGCTTCGGTTAACTCCAATCAATCTCGCTCGGCAATTGGAGGAGTTTTGAGGAACGACAAGGGAGAATTCAAGTGCCTATATTCATGTCCTATTCCACCCATTGAAATAAATTCAGTGGAAGTCATCGCCATTTTTCGAGCAACTCAGATTTCCTTGCATTCCGAATACCCTCAATCTCACCTTATTGTAATTGAGTCTGATTCAGCAAATGCGGTGAAGTGGTGTAATGAAGATAATGGGGGCCCTTGGAATCTAAACTTTCAATTAAACTTCATCAGAAAATGCAAGGAGGATCTGGAAGAATATCTCTTTTGTCCACAAAGGTCGGGCTTCAAATGTGGTTGCTGACTCTTTGGCAAAAAGAGGACTGGTTCGTGATGCTGACTTCGTAGCTTGGCTCTTATTCATCTCTCTAGTAGACTCATGGCAGTATAGCTTTTAGTCTAAAAGATCATTTCTATAGTTAGAAGGCTCCCATTAGCCTGGTATAGTATGGCTTCTATGCGAAAATCTGTGTAATATCCTGGTGTTTTTGGCCATCTTCTAATAATAACAAAATCGCAAACTATCAAAAAAAAAAAGGCATAATGAGGAAAACCATCCCAGACAAACAACTACAATTTGTTATAGTGATCTCGATTTGATTTCTAAAGTTATTTTACTTCCTCTTCATATGGGTTGTATATTCATAAGGGTTGTATATGCATAATATATATTTGCTTCTCATCTATATTTGTCATTGAAAATCACCTCACCTTTCTCATAAGTTTTAATTAGCAATTAATTTTTCAAAAAAGAAATTTCTCTACTTTTTTCCAGGGTTATTTTTTTATAACTTTAGTGCTTTATAGTTTGTTTTTAGGTTCGTCCTTAGTTACTCACTTTGTACATTTTGTTAACAAAAAGGTTCGTTTCATTATGTACTAGCACCCGTCAAAAAATAAATAAAACTCTTTTAACTCTCCAAAACTTTAAAATGCGCATTTACTAATCCATAAACAATTTTCAAATGGCTCATTATGTATTACGCATGATCTTAAAGTTCAAATTATGACTGTAGTAACAGAAATCCCCATTACAACTTAAAGGGCCCAAATGTCTTGTTTCGCCCTAGGCCCACGAATTGTCAGGACCGGCCCTGTGCACTATATACTACCTCCGTTTTTTATTATTTGCAACGATTTGACATAAAGTAGAGAGGAAAAATGTCTAATCGTTGCAAATAATAAAAAACGGAGGTAGTATATGCCTTATAGGAGTGTTTCCGATTGATACAAGTAATAATACTACATTCACAAACTTACAAGAAAGTCGCATAAGCATAAGTTACTACAATCGTTCACAAACATATATAACGGCGCACCTTACAAAGTGAAAGAAATTCAAGCAAATACAGGTAACGGCAAATCTTCTTGACATACGTTCATTATATTGCAACTTTGTAACACAAGCAGTAGTAGCTGGACCTTTACTTCTGCTTATTAAATGCTTCGGGAAGCTGTTGTGGATCATAATAATAGTAGTAATTCACATATAGAAACCAGATATTTATAGACCGTCTTCACAAAGTTGGTCTTATATTGAGTCTACTTGCCACTTTCATACCGAGAGATTTGTCAGCCTGTAAGTACAAATAAGATCAGTTAGTGGATGTATCTACGTGGAGCAATAAACAGATATTCGATTAAAAGCTTGCAATGTTTTAATTTCTCCTGAGTGCCGGAATGTCATCTGACATTTGGAGTGCCCCGGTACGGAACTCTTGCTAACAAATTGTGTGTCGAGATGTCATCTGACATTTCGAGTGCCGCGGTACCGAACTCTTTCTAACAAATTGTTAGTAAACTACTCCCTCCGTCCCTTAATAGATTGCCCATTTCTCATTTGGGCACTATTTATAGGTAAAGAAAGTCCTCAATAACAATTTCCAATATATAAGATAAAATATAGTCATGTGGGGTCTTGTTGATTCGTCTCATGATGTACATTTTGACAATCAAACTTTTATAATTTTTACTAATATATAATTAAAGATATTAAAGATACAAAACGAACATTGGCAAACGTACATTGGCAAACGTGCATTAGAGAAATGGGCAATCTATTAAGGGAGAGAGGGAATATATACTTTCTCCGTTTCGTTTTAAATGCAACGAAGGGGTATTTTTTGTGAGATATAA
Source organism: Beta corolliflora (assembly GCA_947648045.1). Lineage (NCBI taxonomy): Eukaryota > Viridiplantae > Streptophyta > Magnoliopsida > Caryophyllales > Amaranthaceae > Beta > Beta corolliflora. The sequence continues at coordinate 400,307 of CANSZD010003177.1, forward strand.
AAATATTCCTTTGTTGCATTTAAAATGAAACGGAGGAAGTAAAAGATATATGCATTTTCTATTTGGTGATTTCTTTATCTGTCTTGCATCCATTAACACTCTAATTGGAATTAATACACACGTTTGATCTTTTATGGTTAATAATGTTTTACCCATAATCTAATTTCTATCATAATAATCTAAGATGAACAAGTAATCTTAAAAGATTCTTCTCTAAGAATACTTTTATAAAAGTATACTGTTACAACTTTATTCTAAAATCCATTGATCGGAAACTAGTCAAAGTGTTATGTCAAGAATCACAAACAGAGTTTGTATTCTAGGTTTTTAATTAATGCAAATTTCGTTGATGTAAAAAAAATGCAAACATAATTACCTGAGACAAGTATGAAATCCAAATGCTGCGGATCTCATAGGTAAGGCGAGGATCTGATAAAGCCTTCACAAATCTCCCAACAAATCTGTCCTGCCTACAAGAGTAGAGTGAAAGGTTATGTTGCATACAAATTTTATCATACACCCGGGGTGTACTGTGAGCATGGTACATCCAAGACTATTTTTTTCTCGTTGCTCATTTAAAATCGTCCAAATGAACAAAATGTACTAAAAAGGACAATTCCAAATGAGCAAATGAATGACCTTTTGTGTTGCATGAAAAATATAAAAATAATTAGTTGGTTATATAAAGGGGTAATGATTAAATAAATTATTTCTCGATATCAGAGTTATTTTAGAGCCCTGAACTAAATTCCAATTATTTTTTTTATATTAATCAATTACTTTTTTATATTGGTTAGAATATATACTTAATTAGATCCACTACATTCTTGCAATAATACGAGTATATGACAGTTATGCATATGTGCAACAATACATTACATTCGTTGCATACAAATCCTTGACGGCCCATTTGTAGCCAAGAATAAATGATAGTAATGGGAGTGAATTTTAAGTGTAATGTTACTAGGGAAGCAACCCTTAAAATCTTCATGGGAAGACAATTTCAACCCTCAAGTTTGTATTTCTTTCTCTATGGGGAAGCAATCTTACCACTAAACATGTGAATTTTCTTCAAAGGGAAGCAATTTCATTACCATTTAATTACCACTTACAAGATGGTATTGGATGTGAATGAAAATTTAAGAAGAAAATAGACACTTTAAATAAATTAGCATTACCATAGGAATGAGTAATGATTTACTTTATAAATTTATATACAAATTCATTTAATTCTGCGATTTTATAACAACTACCAAATGGGTCGTGAATGGTACAAAAATAATCACAGAGGCTAAACAGTGATGGTCACAGATGGGAGAGTATAGCTGTGTGACCTGTGTCCCCGAAAAAGAAATTGAGGAAAATGTTGAAAATTGACGTGACAATTTTTTTTTGTACTTCCTCCGTTCCAATTTAGTTGTGACACTTTTCATTTTAGGAAGTTTCAAATTAGTTGTTACACTTTCATTTTGGGTAATAACTTCTCTCTATCTCTCCTATCATAAGACACTTTTGTTTTCTTTCTCTCTCTCTAAATCTCCAAAATTGCGTAGGAGTCAGTGATTTTTAAAAGTGTCTAACTAGATTAAAACGGTCGAAATAATAGTATTTGAAATTGAAATTTTCAGAAAAACCAAACATGTGACTTTTAGATTTTATTACGCTATATATATACACGAGCTTCAATTCTAAAGAAAACAAAATTACATAATCTGTCATTGGGCCTGTATTAGTTGATTTTATTTCATTATAACTTGGACTTATTTTGCAGAGAAAGAGATCACTACACTCACCTTGCTGGGTCCCATGATCGGTATCTCACTCCTGGCTCCTTGAAGTTGTTTTCCTTTGGAATGATTTGCTGCATTCAAGGAAAAAGATAAAGATAAAGAAAAGTTACTTTGCAGAATACAGTGTGCTGTCTTTCTCAAGTCCAAAAATCAATTATGGAGCAACAAATAGTAGTATATAAAATCTGTGGGGCTATTTTATCCTGCCTAACCAACTACTTGTCGGTTGTCGCCCTTGTGCGCTTACTTGAAGAGTTGGTAAGGACAATTATCTAAAGTCTAGCAAGTTCAAATCTTGCGTCCTATTATTTTCACTTTTATATGCATTCAGTATTATTGATTCACAAAATTAGATCTAAACAAATTTTTTATTTCAAAAAAAATAAATACAGCAATAAAAATTGACATTAGTAATCAGATTGAATGACATTGGTAATAGACTAGTGGAACATAAGATTTCTCTTTTCTTCCAATTTCATCATATAAAACAATTACCTAAACAAAATAAGCTATACAGACTCTTCCAAAGAAAAAATATCTAATTCTTTGAAAATTCGGTGCACAAGCCAAAATAGCAAGTAAATTAGACGAGAACTAAAGCTAACCTTTTCACGCCTTCCATGGATGATGGCTGTTGGAATAGGGAATCTCTCAGCTTCACGAAGAGGATCAAATCTTGATGGGAAATAGTCAATCTGACAATCATAATTCAGTTCATCAGTTAACAACAATATTAACCCCATATATATATATGGAAACAACAAAAGTTTCATACTATGTGTTTCACAATTTTTTTTAATCTAGTTATATGTATACCATACGTAACTAAATCAACTATATTATCCTCTTTGCTCACATATATATATAACTGTGAGTCTGTGACATATTATTCATGTAAGTTACTAATAATTAAAGATGTGCGTGTTCTAGACGATTTATTTTCATTTATATCATGATAAATAAGTTCAGTTTATTTAAGACAAGATAAATGAAATATAGAATCAATAAGTTGAAATAAATGCTGAAAAATAATTATGGTTGATAAGGGCTAGTAACAAACGAGAATTAGGTGAAGGCTTAAAAATGTCCAATTATTTCTGACAAATTCAAATAATATCATCAAAATTAGTTAGTACAAGTTCAAATAAGTAAAATTCAGGTAACGACGATATACATACCTCTTCATCCCTGTGCACCATGTTCATAGCACCATCACGATGCATATTAGTATGCGGGCACTTAGGAGCATTAACAGGAAGTTGCAAGTAGTTGATACCCAAACGATATCTATGTGTATCAGCATACGCAAAAGTACGCGCTTGAAGCATCTTATCATTAGAGAAATAAATCCCAGGAACAACATGGGCTGGATCAAAAGCAAGTTGCTCATTTTCAGTAAAAAAGTTGTCAACATTCTTGTTCAACACAAGACGTCCTACAGGTTGTAAGGGCAAGATATCTTCAGGCCACGTTTTAGTCATATCAAGTGGATCGAAATCGAACTTGTCCTCATCATTTGGATCCATTGTCTGAATGTAAAGCTTCCACTCTGGGAAGTTACCGGATGCAATCGACTCGTAAAGGTCTTGAGTCGCGTGGCTGTGGTTTTCGCCACCAACTCGAATGGCTTCTTCTTCGAGCAAATTCTTTTCACCGCAAGTTGGGCGCCAATGGAATTTCACGTATGTTACTTTGCCTGCTTTGTTGATAAGGGTGAAGGTGTGTACGCCGGAACCATTCATGTGGCGGTAGTTTAGAGGGATGCCAACGTCGTCGAAGAAGAATGAGAAGGTGTTGAGAGACTCTGGGAGGTAAGAACAGAAATCCATGTACCTCCAACTTTCTTGAATGTGGGATTTTGGGTTGGGTTTGAATGCTCGGACTAGATCAAAAAATTGCATTGCATCACGGGTGAAAAACACTGGGAAGTTGTTTCCAACAATATCAAAGTTACCCTGCAATATGTTTTGTTTAGAGGGTTAATCGAGGTGGTGATATTGATATCAAAAGATGAGTAATTTGATTTCAGCTAGCAGATCATTAATCTTTTGTGTTATAGAGTTATATTAATAATAAAATAATTTGGCGTTACTCACCAAGACTTGTTCACTTCACCATACCAAATGAATTTGTACTTCCAATTTTTTTTTTGAGGAAAAAAAATTAATTTTTACTAATTAGAACTATATGTCGTTGATTGATTTTAACCCATATTTACTTAGCGTGTTTTTCTCCTCCGTAGTTTAGTGAATTTTTTGTACAAATTAAAACTATCTTAACTGAACTAAAGCTAATTTTAACTTAGTTTTTACTAATAATGTAATGGTTATTTTTGGTGCAAGTGATCAACATAGTTTTACTATAATCGTTTCAACATATAGAAATAATAAATTTCCCACAATCTTTAAGAAAACAAATCTATACCAAATTTTCAAGATGGTGATAGAATTAATCACCTACCAGACTACCACGTGACGTTATTGAAACAATATGCAAAAAAAGAGAAAAATGTAAACCGAGTACACCTAGCTACATTTATTTTTGCATAAAATTACTTGGATGATATTTATTCTTTTCTTATTACTACTATTGTGTTAGATCAAAATTTGCTAGTCTTTACGTACAAGGAAAAATCACATATGAAAAAAATAAAAACATAACGGGTGATAATATAAAATTACCTCTCTAGTATAGAACTTAACAGCGAAACCACGAGGATCTCTGAGTGTTTCAGGACTACCACGTTCATGAATAACAGTTGAAAACCGGACAATAACCGGCGTCTGAACGCCGGGGGCACGCAGGAAATCAGCACACGTAAGATGTGCGATGTCATGGGTAACTTCAAAAAACCCCTTAGCACTTGCTCCCCTAGCATGCACAACACGTTCAGGTATACGCTCATGTGTCCAAGTTGCTATCTTTTCTATCAAATGATAATCTTCCAACAGAATGGGACCTGTTTATTGTTATCATATTAACACTATGCACATAATTATTTTTTTTTTTTTTAAAGTAAGATGAAATCCCTTGCAAGGAAGGGGGGAAATTGGGGATCCCTTCTTGCAAGGGGTGAGACTCGATCCCAGGATCTCTGGGATCGGAGGTGATGCCAACACCACTAGGCTATCACATGTTGCTCATGCACATAATTAATTCTTAAACATGCATAAATCATAATTCATTGAAATCCGCATGTTTTTTTAAGAAGATGATTGACATATGCTGATAGAAGCTAAACATAAAATATAAAGTAGTAAATAAGTATTAATAACAACGATTGACCTATGATCGTCTCCTAAATTCCTAAACAATACTACCATTTTTAGAAATATAGTACTTATTGTTAGCCATTAGATTAGTTACATACATCAAAACCGTCTTTTTCCGACTTCGAAAGAACTTGAAATATTATTAAATCACGCAAACCATTTATGTCCTTATTTCCATAATATTCAATGTCCCAAAACCATATATGTTCTATGTTAGTGTAACAGTAAAAAAACTCAAGTTCAAACTTAAAGTTCCCCGTTTCAAAAATGTTTCCGTTTTCGAAACCCATAAACTCCTAGCCATGTCCATCCTACATAGCCATAAACCGGGAACTAAAACTAAGATAACAAAGAAAAAAAAACATTTCTCGACTAGGATCGACGAATTAAAACAACAATAGGTATACCTCTGGGGCCAACAGTTAACGATGAGTTATCGTTCCAAACAGGTGTACCATTATTGTTGGTTAAGTACGGGGAATTGTAAGCACTTGCTGGGCGATACTGCACAAGATCAAACCCAACATCAAATTTGGCCAAAGGCCCAAATGTTCAAAACTTCACTAATAAATTTTCTATTTGAGGTTACAATATTAATATGTATTTTAATAAAATTTATGTACAAATAAACAGTTGAATTTAACAAAGAGAAAACCTTAGATGGATCCATGATAAGCAGAGGAAAGATAAAAGATGTTGAAGGAATAGTAGTATGAGATTGAAGCAAGAAAAGAGAGTTGAGGTGCTTTAAGTGATTGGAATGAGATGAGATCCCACCAAATATATAGTCACAGTCACCGCACTAGCACAACAAATTGCAGCTAAATTCCACCTAAATACATAATAATTCAATTTTGGATAAGTTTAACAAAAATATCTAAGAACAAAGCCAAATGTGTGTGTCTGCAACAGTTACTTGGAAATTTGGTCCCCCATCCTTATCATTTATCAAGATAGATTTCTTTTCTTACAGTCAGTAAAGGTTGGCCCCCATTCTCATCTTTAGAAATTTCAGCACTAGTAGTTGATAATGGCTCCTTGTTTGTAGTAGTAAAATCTTTTTACCCTGGAAATAAAATAATTTAAAATCTCTTTACCCTAGTAATTAATTTAAATGTAATGTTTTTGGAGGACACAAGTGATCTCCTTGGGTCAACAGGAAATATATATGAGATAAGTTTTGAGATTTTTTAAGCTTAAAAGTAGTTTTTAGGGTAATTGGTAGAGGTTTCACCTTGCAACCTTGATAATATTACAGATTCAATTCCGGCTCTCCGCACCATTTAGAGAAAGAAAAACAAAACTTAGATGGTTAAAAAACTGAATTTAAGCTAAAAAGAGTGAACAAGAAGAAGTAAATACTCTTTGATTTATGCTAGTATAACATTTTCATAACTTAGGTTTTGCTCATATATCCAATAGTTTCAGGACTACTGGAATTAATATTAGTTACAAGTTAAATCTTATAACTATTATCTTATGATGAGTCATGTTAGCGACCCATAGACATTATACTTTCTCTATTTCTTGTAGTTGTATTCTATGCTTTTTTCTCACTTTTTTTATGCGCTTATTTAATTATTAATATCTCCAACGAGGGTATAAGTAAAAATTATGAAAAAGTTGATATTTTATATGCTCGCATCTAGACGAATCTAACAAGATCCACTGACAATATATATTAATCATATACAATGGTTAGAGAAATTAGTCAAAGTTAGTTGATAAATAATAGTGCCGAAATGTCATATGGTGCAAAAAATAGAGGAACTATGTATTTGCAATAATGTATTTATTGTCAATAATTCTTTCCACATACATAAGGGCTTTGTTTGGTTGGATGGGATATACTTTGAATAATAATTATCCTTGAAAATATATTTTGCAATGGGTAACATACATAATTATAGCTTAGTTTTTCGCAATTCGGTTCCTAACATGAAAAGTTAATGGAATTGGGAAAGATGGATTGGACAAAGGTGACTAATAGCTAGGGAGGAAATGTGTTATCTGTTCCTTTGAGACGTGATTTTCAACATTAGGAAAACTATTTTCACCTATTAGAAAAATGTTATCCACCCCTTACAAACCAAACACTGGAAAATGAATAAACAACTTTTCTGGAAAGGGTTTTATACCAAAGCAAACACACCCTAGAATGATATTATTTATAGAATAAGTACTCGGTAGATGAAGTTATCTATTGCATTATACTTCCTGTATTTTTTAATACTTGCGACATTTTGCTTTCACGTTTGTCAATACCCAACTTTGACCATTAATATATCTAATAATTTATTTTTGAAAATAAATAAAACGTTGAAATCTTGTAAATATATCTTGAGATAAACCCAACAATATATTATGTGATAAAGTTTGTTTAATACTTCATATTAGTTACAAATTTGCGGTCAAAGTAAGGAAATGAATAATACAAAAGTCAAAACATTGCAACTTTGAAAAAAAAAGTTGAAAGTATATACATGGAAATTAAGAATCCCGAGATGGAGTAGTGGTGGATTGGTGGGATGTCTCGCTAGATATTAGAGGCTCGATTTTGGTAAGATTATGGATAGTTGTACTTATAAGCCCTAATAATAGGATATTTTAGTATTTTACAGTATCAAAATTTATAAATTCTTAACAAAAATTAGGTCTCGTTGTTATATAATTCTATATATATTAAATTGTTTAGAGTGAGGAATTTACAGTGCCTTTAGTTTTACAATATATAATACTTCCTCCGTTTCTTTTTACTTGCAACGGTTTGACTTTTACACTATTCATAAACTCCACTTAATTTATCTGTGGTGATTTATAGTTAAGGAAAAACATATTCATGTGGGATCTTGTTAGATTCCTCTCAATGCGTATTTTTCAAAAATCTACTTTTTATAATTTTTAATTATCGGTAATTAAAGATATTAATGGTTATTAGTATGCGTTAGCGAGCGTGAAAGTCAAACGGTTGCAAGTAAAAGAAACGAGAGAAGTACTAGTTTTGAAGCCGTGCGTTGCACGGGTTATTGTTTTTATTTAATTTTTTGTGAATATTGTTGATTTTTTGTTCTTTGTGAAATGAGATTTTTCAACACCATTTGTATTTATATAATTTCTCCATTCTTTTTCTATTGCAACAATTACCACTTTGGATAGTTTCATCTATTGGAACCATGCTACTTTTGGTAAAAAAAAGCAACTATAGTTGACAACATCGTCTTTACTTTATGTTAATAAAACCATCATTAATTAATCAAATTGCCTCATAAAGTTGTGTTTATTAAGGATTTACTTATCTCCAACTCTAGTTAACCACTCTATGCTAAACTACCCTTTTTTTTATAAAAACCATGCCCAAACCCATTATTACAGTAGAAAAAGACAGAGAAAATATTTGTCATTATACTTTAATTTCAAGATTTGTTATTGTGATATATAAATTTTATATTAAATAGTATCCCAATAATTCGTATGACAAACAATAGCTAACACAGTTTTAACATGGAAAATACCCGAATGTTACTTTAAGAAAGTAGATGGTAATAATTTAATAGATGCTGGACATAAAGAATAGAGAAAAAATATAAGTGTCAGCCACAACTTCAACTTTTAATATAGCACATAAACATTAACGCATATAAAATAAAAGATGGGAAAGCCAAAAAGAAAATCATAATGATGGTATCATGAATAAAATAAATTAAATATAAAACTAATGTCTATTAATAATTGAAAATACTATCTAAGAGAAAAAAATATCTTCATCAATCATGACCATATCAAGACTTATCAAATTTCCCCCTTTTTTATAATCTGCGACCTCAAATAGTTTAGAAACTCGAACCTTGTTTTTCCAATAATTTTTAGTAGAATTAAGTTCATTGAGAAAAGAATAAAATCTTACAGATAGATATATGAAAAAGAAAACATAAATAATTATTTATACAAAAAATATTTCAGGAATAAAATAATTAGTCAATTGCATAATACCTCTGCAATGTCGTTGACAGACTTTCATTTGATTCTTCATGTAATGTCATCATGGTATTCTATAGGTTTAAAATTATATGTATGTATTTTTTTATCTTTATATAACTCAATTTTTAAAAGTATGATTTTGAAAGACATAATTGCTATTGTTACATATGATATGCTAATTTATAGTTACTTTTATATGTATTTAAAATAAATAATAAATAATACGTTATTGTTCATATAAATAAATATATTTTCATAAGTTGTAAAACTATATTGTATATGGAACTTATTTCGAAACATATTTCGACCATTATCTGATGGTAAAAAAATATAATATTGTGAATTATGTAGCAAAAGTTATATTCAATTTACATAGTTGAATAATTTAGGTTGTTTATTTAAAATCAGAGTGTAATATGCACTTATTAAAAACACCTTATATGTATTTATATATATGTTAAACACTATTTTTTTTTTAAAAAAAATTAAAAACAATGACATGTCATGCTGAGGTGCAGCTCTCTATAATATTCTAAGGTTGTTTTTTAAAATCATACTCTAATTTTTTCATCATCTAAAACTCTAATATATATATATATATATTTGGGCTCAGGTGAGAATACTATAGTTATATGAGAATACTTAATTATATGAGAATAGATCTCTACCCTTAGATCACTCTCATCTAATGGCTGACATTTCATTAATCAAAAGAAATCAGCGACCCTACTGTAGCTCATTAATCCCAAAAAAAAACCACCGAATCCCCAAAATTTCGTGCATCTTCTTCGTGCAACCCAACTGAAGCTCCCCATTTTCGTCCATTGTTGAAGATTCAACAACATCCATAACTAGCTCAAACAAGATTAAAAATTCTACATTGAACAAGATTCCAAATTCTACATTGAAGCTCAATAATGATTTAAAGTGGTAAATTTTTCGGATTTTTTGGCTCTATTTTTCAGTTACATCTCGGATTTTAGGGTTTCAATTTCATAATTTGATCTTGTTACTTTGAAATTAAGCTATGGAAAATGTCATTCTCATTTTGCCTATTTGCTTTAGTTGTCGTTTTATTTCATTCTGGTATTTTTTTCGGATTTTTTTGGCTCTATTTTTCAGTTACATCTCGAATTTTAGGATTTCAATTTGATAATTTGATGTTGTTACTTTGAAATTAAGCTATGGAAAATGTCATTCTCATTTTACCTATTTGCTTTAGTTGTCAGATTTTAGTGTTTCGTTTTTCATAATATGATGTTAATATGCAATTTTTCTAAATTAATGTAGGATCGTAGTTCCTATTGCTAATAAATTTTCGTTTCTTGAATTCATTGTTCAGTAATAAAATGTAGTGGATAAATTTGGATTGTTCTTGGATTTCATGGATGAAAATCTGGAAGGAATTTAGATTTCATTTTTGAGTAATAAAATGTAGTGGATAAATTTTGATTGTTTGTTGTTTTTGAGTAATAAAACAATGATGTACTTTTAATCCACTCTTGATGTACTTTTAAGCTAGTGGTGATGTATTTTTAGCCACCATTAGTTATATTTTAGCTAAAAAGAATTGTTAAAGTTCCTATGCTCTTGGTGGATCATATTTTAGCTCTAGGAGACACGTTTGTGCATAAAAATTCTGCATTGGAACTTAGAAAGGGAAAGAAAGAAAAAAGTCGGAGTTCAACCTTCTTACTAGGCACTGTTACTTAGAAAATTCTTTTGTTTATCATTAGTGTAGAGGCAGTTGTTGATTAGAAAGTAGATCTTTAGTATGAACTGTAGAACAAATAATGCTTTGGTTGTGTGTGGATAATTGAATAAAGGCTTGTTTTGGTAAAAGTATTATTGCTATAAATCCTCATTAAAGGGTTCTAATATTTTCAATTTGTGCTACGAAAAACTATCTTTATTTAGGCGAGCAATGTCTTTTCATGCAAGTAACTTGTGCGTGTCGGGTGTGTTCCCACACCGATCTTTCGATTTTTGGTTTCTCACCTTTGTTGGGAAAGCTTTGTACCTGTTGAAACCTTCAAACACTATAGTTTTCCAAAATTATATCCACTGAAATGCTCAGATGTTTGCTCTCTAATACTCCCTGTGTCCAGTAGCCTTAACATTGTCTTTTGGCATCTCATATAAGAAAAGCAGGGAAAGAAAAAGAGATGGTAATATTTACCCATGTGATCTGGAAAGAGACCTTTGAACAAGAAAGGAATGTAAAAAGTTATTTACTTTTGCTCAAACAAACCAAAATGAAAACTAGGCAAGTTGATCCAGAAACGGAGACAGTTGTATCTTTAGCAATGATATAAACTCACCCTGTCTAGCTCCATATCAAGTTGGTGCTTCAACTTACTGGTTATATGCTAAACTTTGGAGTAATATTACGGTGATTATAATCGCACTACATTTTACTTAAGCCGTTCGGCACCTAGAGCTTATCCTCCAGGACATGATCTCTCCTCTTTTTTTTTTCTTTTTTTCATTTGTTTGTTTGTTTGTACTAGCCTCCCCCTCCCTCCAAGTTGTACCTCTGCTCGGTCTCCAGATCTTGTTCTTTTGTGTATGACTTGCCTCTCTTCTCTCCAAAGTCCAAATAGTACCTTGTTCTTTTGTGGAGTTTTACCTCTTCATTACTTCTTTAGTTATATTGTCATCTATTCTGTACATGTTTTGCTAGTTGTTCATCAGTGCAAAAAGGAAAATATTTTACGTAGGGTACACAAAGATTTCACTTGTTGCATATTGGTTATGAGTTTATATAATTTGTTTATATGATTTTCACCGGGTTTAGTTTTGTGTATCATATTTCAATGGAGGAAGTTGAAAGAAAAAATTACGTTCGTAAGTTTGGAAGTCGTATGTCTCCATCTGGACTTCATTCTATGATTGATGATATGAGTTCGAACAAAGACAAGTCTGTAAAAGATATCGGGTTTGGTGTTTTTCTAAACAACAAGCTAAGTCTTTGGCTTATTGAGAACTTTGACCCATATAGTCGTACATTATATGTACGAGATGGGAAGATCACGATTGACCGAGAAGATGTCCAAGTGACTCTTGGACTTCCTATGGGTCCTAAGGCTGTGAAGGAAGCAATGAAGGATGATGACAATGAAGAATTTAGTATTCTTTTGGAACAATGGAGGAGTATATGAGGTTTGGAGAAAGGATGCCCTAAAACTACAAAAATGCTGGGAGACGATTCTTACTTTGGGGGTAGAAGATGATTTCAAGAGAAGTTTTGTGGTTTTTGTTGTTTCCTCGTGTTTGCATGGCCATAAGAATCAATTTTGCAACTACAAGATTTTGTTTTCACTCATGCATACAAGTGAAATAAGTCAGATGGATTGGTGTCAGTATACAATTGATTGTTTAATCGATGCAATCCTGATTTGGAAGAAAAATCCATGTGGTTTTTTCACGGGATCTTTATTATTTCTCACGGTAATGACACTTTAATATACCCTATTGTATAATTTATATATATTTGAAATAAGCGGTATTGTAGAAATCATGCTTTTAGATCATGCTTTTTCCCAAGAAGCTGTATATAGAAGGTGTATATATATATTTGAAATAAGCAGTATTGGTGATGTATATGTAGTAGAAATATGATGTACATATTGTAGAAATCTGATGTATATATTGTACAAATCTGATGTACATGTTGTTTTGTGATTATTTCTCTGTTTTTATCATTACTAATTCATTTTTATTGTTCAATAGTTATTCTACTTGGATAGGGTGGAATTTATAGGATCGCAAATTGAAAGGAAGGCTCCGATTCTATGTTGTTGGAAGGCTAAGGCTATAGAAGAAAGATGTAAGGCAGAGATAAAGGCCGGAAATTTTGGGTTTGGAAGGATTTTGCCTCCTATATGAATCAAAAGTGATGCCGATACAATTATTAACGAGGTTGTACCAGTCCATTCTACAACAAATGATCAAGGAGATTCATCACAAAAATCTACAGAGGTAATTTTTAACTAGTGCACCTATACTTAGCTTGAGATATCTTAGTCTAACATGTATAACATGTACTTATGAAAAAAGAATATCATGCTCCTTGGCCGTACTGCAAGCAAACTTCCTGGTGTAGCCAAAGAGACCACATTGACCTCATCCAATCCGCATTAGTCACCTCGGGAATCAAATTATTAAGATCTTTATAGTATAAAAAGTTGAACACTACAAATCTAGTATGCTCTAACATTTCTCTCACTGAAACTATCTATATGCTCAAACAATTTTCTAATCCGATATACACCTTTAAACACCCCATGATGCTTAGGGTTGGTGAGCCAGATCCTATAAATTATCACTTTTAATGTAGTAAGAGTGTGCCCACTTCTGTTTGAACTGTGTTGTATTTTCTCAATGGAACTTGCATTTCAAAATTCTCTAAATGTCCCAAAACCACCTTGATAATTAGGTCTGAACATCTTATTCCATGCCGGAGGATTTTCCGATAACATTTGGTGCTTCCTGCCCGGATAGTTCGATTTTCTTAAACACACCATCGGGAAGAAGTGCGATACACGGCATTAAATAAGATTAAAAGCCATTGATTAGAGCTTTCTTTAATTGAATTCTGCAGTATATGGGAACAAATTTGATCTCCTGTAAGCTTGTTGGCACATTTTTCCTATCAAAGTCGATCACACTCTCATCACAATTCACATGCATCCAAAAGTTGTACTGCCATATCTTATGTCAAATCATCCATCTATGTGTAAGTCATGTCTTTACAACAATGTTCCTCGTGATTATTCCTGACAAGAAGTACAATCCCAATTTAGAGCTAAGCAAACTAACTTTCGAATCAACTACTTATCTATCAACAAACTAAATATAATCTGCTTAAAACATAAAATAAATCTGGTAGTAGATTTTTGACCTAATAATCTTTACGTACATGCATGATATAATATACTGTCGGCAGTAAAATGTAATAATATTATGTTTTAGTTTACGTATAAAGGGAGCTAGGGTGCAGCAAAAAGAAGTACGTTACAGTCACAAATGTAGCTTCTTGTTTGAAACTTGCAAAGCCGTTCCGTTTATTACATAAGCTATGCACTAATATCCTTGTTGAATTGTCTTTATTACAGGATTTGATTGATACCCTTTCATGTGTTACAAAGAATTTAGCTACAAACTTTGTTCAATTTGGGCAAGTTCTCTCCATGGTTCAGAAACAATACCCGGGTAGTGAATGTAATACAAAGCACCGCTGTTGACATGTTCACTAAATTTTCAGAGAATCGACAACCTCAACCGGAAGTAGAGCCTTCCGTTTCCAATCTTAATGGTAATTCCAATTCAGAAGAGTTTGATGCTTTCTTTGATCAACCCGGAGTTCTGGAAGCAATTAATGCCCTTGTGAATGCTTATCAAGAGACTTGTGGAACACATAATCAACAAGAAACTAGGAAGGAAACGAACATTCCAAATGATATTTGTGATACTCCACAACAACCGGATGTTCCTAGTTTTGACCTTGGACTTGAACTTTCACCGTTTGTTCGGGCGCCTCAAAGTAATGATATCAATTTAATTTCATCCCCTGATGCACCTGAGTTTGATGCACCTGAGATTGAGACCGAGAGACCCATAGTTGTTGCTTTACAAGGTCGACTAAGCAACAAAAAGGGGAAGAACAAAGTTGTGCATTTTGATACGGAATTAGAGGGAAAAGTCGAAAATAAGAGACAACGTCCTCTAAGGAAGCCAAAGAACCTGCCTTTGCAATATAGGTCTCCATACTATGATCGATATGTTGACGTGTTGAAGAAGTTGACTATAAGTGAGAAGCAAATCTGCAAATATGTTATGACATTCGGAGATAGAAAGTAAAATGATGACGTTACTTCTTTTGTCTAGTTTATTGTTTGATCTAAACATTACAAATTTCAATTCATTGTCATTCTTTTTTTTTAAATCATGTGTCTTTAGTGAAGTATTGTATCATTACAAAGGATTCCAAGGTGAACGCCATCTTTTCTCATCACTTTTGCAAGAGTATGTGGACACTGGTATTATTGATATATGGTCATTGCTTTTAAATCGAAAGGAATCAGGTCGTGGGTTGGGGTCCCCAAAGAGATTCTTTATCCCTCCTACAGCTTGTGTAAGTTTCTAATCAATTAAATATCTAAGTTTGTTCTAAGTCCAGATAATGATTTAATTATATTTATATTTAATTTATAGGTTAACTTGACTCAAGAACTTCTTGGACGGAAAAAACCGGTGCTACAATGTGAGCTTGAGTTCCATAAGAGATTGTTGAACATGCTCAACTGCTCCGAGCATGGAGATATGTCAGATGTCGATCTTGTAAGTAATTAGTTCTTTTTTAGCCTAATTTGATGTACTTATCATCGAGTCCTAATTTTTGACTACATGAGAGTTTAATATGTGTATGATTTTTAAAGTAAATATTTTTAATCGATGATGTACTTTTATGCCATCAGTGATGTACTTTTAACTCACCCAGTGATGTACTTCAAAGTCATCGGTGATGTACTTTTGAGCTATTGTTCATACGAATACACTAGATGGCTATTCCCTTAGGGAGATGAGTAATATTTTTGCTTACCCAATGTTCTGGTGACTTGACCTCTAAAAATTTGAAAGTCTTGTTCGAGCTTGACCTCTCAACAAACAAACTTTCAGGTCTCATCCCTCCAACCATTGGGAACCTAAGCGAGCTTTTTGTCTAATCTGTCTGATAACAAACTCAACGAAACAATCCCCTCAGAAATTGGAAATCTCACCTTGCTCACTAGTCTTAGTCTATATAACAATCAGCTACAAGGAGAGTTGCCAGATACCTTGTCTAACCTTCACAACCTAAAATCATTTTCTGTCTACTCTAACAGTTTGGTTGGCGAAATTCCAAAGAAATTTGGTGAAAATAGCCTTTCTCTTATTACTGTCAGCTTTTCAAACAACAGTTTCTCAGGGAATCTTCCTCCTGGCTTATGCAATGGTTTTAAGCTGGAGCACTTGACAGTTAATAATAACGGCTTCCTTTGGAGGCCTTCCAGTGTTTCGATCTCTATGAGTATACCTAATTGCTATAGAACCAGTCTCCAACCTAACTTTTCCCGATGATCATTTATGGCTTTTAGTATGATTATAGGGTCAAAAGACTAAGTAATGAAGATCGGGTTTTCGGGAGTATCGAAGTAGATGTAAAGCTAAGGCTCACTGGGATAAGGTGCAGTTCTTTTCTCTCATGTAAGCTGCATTTTTGGGTGGTTTACCATTTTTCTTTCCAATTAAGTTCTGATGGATCACACTGATTAACCTTAAATCCAGTTGAGAAAGTTTTGTGATGTATATATGGAGCCTAGTTCATTACTTGAAGAAAATTATAGCTTTAAGAGTGACAGATGATGTGCTTGTGCTGGTGGTTCCTCGCTTAGAAAGGGTGAATCCTTGCACAAAAGGAGTCGTCAAGAAATCGGCTTGCGTGCCATTAGTTTTGAGAATAAAGATAGCTCACATAAAGGGATGGTTGGTCTCTATTAATAACTTCCTATTTGTCCTACACAACCAACTTATTTTAACATGTGGCTAGACCATTAATTGTTAACATAGATCATGCGAATCTCTATGATATGCAGAAGTCTTTGTTCTAATTTTAGTTTCCATACTCCTGGTGAGATATTCCTCTTAGTTGCCTTGAAATCTGAAAGACAGAAGTTGACGGAACTTGAAATCATCTCCGGTAGCTTTAAGCAACCGTACGGTACTCTTACGGGACGGTAGATGATGTCCTTGAGTCTTGATCGTGTGAAATTGTATATGTGCGCATTAAATCACAATGTGTGATCCTAAAGGTAAATCGTCGTTTCTTGGAGTTACAGAATATGAGTTTGGAGGCTATCACATCTCCTGAAATGAGGTGCTCTAATAATTCCTGGGATCTCTTTGGTGACTGTTGATAGTAAATTAGAATACCGATCTCTTAACTCCTCCCTATTATTTGTAAAGTTAGATTTCATTCTTTTCATTCATTATCCCCTTATTTGAACTTCTTCTCTTATTGCAGGTCTTTTGTCCTATTCTTCGGAGTGGTTGTTATGTAGTTTTATGTTTGAATTTCAAGCATTCCAAGATTGATATTATTGACCAAAGGATACTTAATGGACTATTAAATGAAAATTATGGTGGCTACGCGACCATATTGGTAATTTAGTGATATTAATTCATCTCAACTACTTTGTTCTATTTTATGAACATAGTTTATAATACCATTAATAATGTGCATTTGTAGGCTAAGGCATTTTCTAACTTTTTGGAGTCAAGTGGTGACCCAAGAGCCGAAAAGGTATTGAATTTCGACCTAAAGCTAATCAAAATGCAATGGAAATCAAATGAGCATGATGAAGTTGATAGTGGTGTGCATGCAATGAGGTACTTGGAAACGTATATGGCGCAAGGAACTTCTTCATGGGATACTAACTTAAGAAACGATGTAAGAAATTTTCTTTTAGGTTCTTTTTTCTAGTTATATTTGATTGTAAAGCTAATAAATATATGTTTATTTTTAGGCTCATTTTTTGAAAACTTTGAGAGCCAAGTATTGTTGTGAAATCTTGAAGGATGACTCGAACGTGGTCAAACAAGTTATTGTGAAGAATGCTAAGGCGATGAAATGAGCAAGCGACTTGGAAGAATTGTATTTCAGAGAAATTTGCCATATATTTTGTAAAGAAAGAAAGAGATGTAGACTTTTACAAGTTTAGATTCGGTCAATTATATGACATATTGAGAATTTCATGTGTAAGCCTTTTTTGAGAATTTTAGTCGTGCATAAAGTGCCATCACACAATTTGTCGATGTAAGATATATTATGCTATTCATGCTTATAGTATTAAATATGATTCCAGACTAAAATTTTCTTGTCCTTGTAGTGATGTACTTTCAAGCCATCGGTGATGTACTTTCAAGCTATCGGTGATGTACTTTCAAGCTATCCGTGATGTACTTTCTAGCCATCAGTCTTGGAAGGCTCATTAAACAAGTAGAAACAAAAAAAAATCAATCAAAAAAATCAATCAAAAATTTCTCATATTTCATCTTAAAAAAGCCAAGTAGTTGTCGAGATAATAGGATATCTAAATATTGTAACATTCAACTTCTTTTCTTAATGTCAATTAGACACCCGACTAAGCGAAGTGATCCTTCATGCATTACCAAACTGTAAATTATACTTCATATTTTATCGGCAATCAAACTGAATTTCAAAGCATCGAAGCAAGATAGCAAATTTACACAAACATATCGAGTACACTACACACGACTTATATCGCTCGTATCCCGGAGCAATAATTCCTAGCTTTTTTGCGTGACGATAACAAAACCATGATGAACACAAGCGCATATCCTCGGAGATGTTTACCAAGGCGAAAAAAATGAGGAGCCGGGGAGGTAGCCCAAAACAAGATCGGGAAGAATTTCAACACGCACCCGGATCTCGAAAGAATTTCAATATGAACTATAGAGCATCGATAGCTATTAAACATTCATAAGCAAAGACAATGTGTCGCCCTATTTACCATGATCTTGTGTTGTAGTAGAATATTTTGCTAATAGATTGAGAAACACCAACTATGAATATAATAATTAATTAGTAAATTTTGTATTATATATAATCACTAAAGAAATACTCCATAACTAACCAAATCAAGGTTCTATCTCGTATAGCCAATGTTCACTTAGGTAGATAGGGAAACTCCAAAATTTCAACGACAACGCGGTAAGTTGGTAATAGAGACATGTGACAAAATTTGAATTATACTCTCTTTGTATATATAAAATGCGGTTGCATTTTAATAAAAGCAAAATTTATTCTGATTGTAATTGCATGCTACATAGCAACTGTAAAAATCAATACGCATCAAGAAAAGAGCTTGGCCTTCCACTTCTCCACGTCATCCATTTCAAGCAACTGTAAAACCAAAGAAAAGAAGAAAATAAATACGCATCGACGAAAGAGGAAAATTAACACATAGTACATAATCAGATACTATTATTTGTGGCACATCAAACATTTTTTCCAGGAGTGAATCACCATTTTCAACTTATGTGAGACAAAACATATCTCAAAAGTAATAAGAATTAAATTAAGAGATAATCTAGAGTATGATTTCTGTCATATCCACTGGCGTAAATTGCGGCAGGTTTTCGCCTCATATAACGGATGACTAAACTCAAAATGTCAAACACACTCAAAAACAAAGATCCAAGCGATTAACAACCAAAAACACAAAAAGAAAAACACGGTTCTCGAGATTGAGGAAGGTGGGTTTTAGGCATGGCTAGAGAGTAGTCAATTATTTACCTCGTAATGAATCCCTTTTCAAACTCACTCCAGGCAGTAGGATGCTTGCACTCCATCAGTTCCTTCATAGACATGCTGAGCATGAAAGACACAATAGCCAAATTACTTAGAACAGGAAGTAGCTCTAGTAAGAAACCATGCAGCAAAGAGAAAACAGTACAACACTAACACAATGATTGCTGACTCACTTTAAACTCCAAGTAGAATTGAAAAAAAATGATCAGCTATGAAAAAGAGAATATGTTTGCCATGGAACCAGCACGGCGAGAGGCACATCGTAGAGTGACAGCAGAGTGCTTGACTTGGTTGACTATGTGGAACCTAAAGGATGCAAAATTCTCATCTAAATCGGTTGCAATTGTTACACATACTAGTAGGTTCAATGCACATCAAGATGTAGTTAAGCGTTTGGCAACGGCATCATGCTCTATAGTTTGCATGCACATTACGTTGTAGTCAGTTAAGCATTTGGCAGTCTGCTCTATATAGCTACCTAACAAGACGATCACTAGGAAAGTGAAATTCATGTACCCGGTAGATGAGATTAAATCACTCCTACCTGATCAATTAACTAATGGACGGATAAGATGTGTACTTCAAGAGTGAAAAAAAAAACCCAAATTCATCCAACAGAAAAGCCCACAAGGATGGGTATAGTAGTGATTTTGTAGCAGATTTACCAACTCACAACAACTAAGTACAATTCAGGTGAACGATTAAAAAGATAACAATAAGCTCAGAATTTTCCCTAAAATCAGATAGACAATATACTCACGCAAATCAAAATAAAAAAAACAACCAACTTAAGCATGGGAGGATCTTCCATCAAGGCCAGAGAGGAGTCAATTTCTCAACAAATAGTGGTGGAAGAATGGACTAGTTCTTCCTCAACTAAACTCTCAAAAGCGCCACTATTTCCTCCATCCCTTCAATTTCAATTCAAAGGTATTATATTCTCTGCATTCTCTCTTATGCTTTCAAAGTTCGATCTGTTTTTTCCAAATTATTAATTTCCTCAAATTCCTTTTCTTTTTCCTTTCTTTTTGCATAGGTTTGACCAGTAGCTTCAAGTTGGTGAGAAGACGGTTTCTCGGTGCATTTGATTAAACATTTCTTTCGAAACCGAATAAACCCGGTTGATACGGCAAAGCGTGGAGCATTGTACCCGGGTTTAGGGTCTCCACGACAAGCTTTAACAGCGATAGCGACGATATCTTCATCAATGCCATGAAGATGATTATGCTGTAATTCTGTCTTGAACACATTTAGTGCTCTGTAACTAAGGTTATCATTTAGTGCACTGATGTACTTATAGAAGAGTAGCAATGTACATATAGTGTATCAGTGATGTATGTGTAGAAGAGTAGCAATGTACATATAGTATATTTGACAAAGTAGATAGACATCAGTTAAAGAGGCGGTAGCAGTATAGAAAAAGAAAAAATTAGCATTCAAAGGACTGGTAAACAGAACAAACACCAATAAATCAGAATAGAAATGAGTTTCCAATTACCTTAGATCATGAAGGTTACTTTGACGGGCAATTTCGAAGGTCATGGTATCCAAGCTCTCCGCATGCGCTGCATAGCCTCTTTTTCTTTTGATGTTGCTCAATTGCCTTCTCCCTCTCTCCCTTTATCCTTTTTCCACTTCTAGTGCCACTACCCTTGTTACTTGATATCTTAGGGGGTTTGATGGTTATTTCACTAGGCGCCACTGATCCAATTAGGAGCTCTATGTCTTGTGTTTTACTACGAGTGTTGTTTGCACTCCTTTTTGGCTTCCATGTCCAATCTCAAGACCCGAAGGTTTTTAACAAGTTCCGCAATATCTTCTTCGTTCTGCTCAGCCACACTTACACAATTGTAGATTTCTGACCATAACTCATTCAAAACTTTCTTCCTATCCACCATTCTTGTGTATTGGTCTAGAATGTTGCCTTCCAAGTCAAATATTGGCTTTTTTTGTTGCCATTGTAGTCCATCTATTAAGAACATATTTCTCGGGAATCATAGCTAGGTTCTTTGCCTTCCATACCCAAACTATGTGCCTACAAGGTAAGCCATGTCTCTGAAACATCTTGCATGAACAATTTGTTTCATAATTGGTGTTATTAAACACCACATCAAAAAGTTCTTTTTACGATTCACCTCATTAATCTTGGCCATTTCTAAGTCATTTTCTATTACGAACTCTACAATCCCACAAGAAAAACAAGCACTATACACCTCCTCTTGAACTTGATAAAATATGGAGTGTGTAAATACCTCTGAAGCATGCTTCTCAATGAGCAACCGTGTCTTGCATTCGGAAATTTGTTCTTTGAGTCATTGTCAAATTCTCCTTGTGAGTGTCTTTGCGAATCCATTGCGGTTTCGAAGCGCATGTAGAATTCTACAAGAGTAACATGGGGATTAGTAAAGGAGGTGAAGAAGTGATTTTCACTTTCGGACCTCGAAGTTATCTTCATGATCCTACCCAAGAATAAATCTCTAAAATAAGCGGGGATCCACGGATGTCTTATCTCATACAAGTCGATCTGACCACCCATGTGTTTCCAACTTAAACTCGGCAATCGGTTTTTTTCCATTTTTCTTCAAATTCTAAAGGCTCCAACCCTAGGTCCCACACACATAACCGTAACTTTTCATGGAAGTACGTATCACTCAAAAGATTTTTGTCCATTTTTAGAGGCACCTTCTCCATAATATGCCACATGCAAAACCGGTGCTCCGTTTCTTTAAAAACTTTCTTCAACTGCAACTTTCATTTTGGATCTTGGTCCGTTATCAAACAAGTGGGTTCATTATTTCCCATTGCCTTCAAGAAAGTGGTAAACAACCACTCAAAGGAGCTTATGTCCTCCTTGGCGGTAAAAACCGACACCAAATGTGATACATCTTTTATGGTGATCGACACGTAAAAGGCCCAAAGACCATATTGTACCGATTAGTCTCATAAGTGGTATCAAAGGAGACCATATCCCCGAACAAAGCATAGTTTTTCCTACAAATGGGATCCGCCCAAAAAGCCATAGTAAGACACTTGCTCATCATCTACCTCAAAGTCATAAAAAAGGCAACCCAAAACAACTTTTTCATTTTAAAGTTGTCCCACAAACATTTGAGCATCGAGCCATCAATATATGCTTTTAGATCTCTTGAGAAGTTCTTGAAATCTTGCTTTGAAGCTCCGATATTGTCATATCCACCAACATTCTCTTTTAAGATCCTAAAACTTTTTGTTGGCCCAATATTCAACTTTGAATTGTCAACTATGAACTTCTTGTGCAAAATTGTCATTTTCCTACCTTGCTTTTGGAATTTCCTACAACTCGGTGTGTAAAGAGGGTGGGTGTGTCCTTCATAGAAGTTTTTTACAAAATATCCCCCTTCTTCGCGAATCTTGGGAACTAAGCGAGCTTTACACCCCACTCTCGTCACCAACCTCCTTCTAGTAGCCGCTTTTTCACCCTCATTTTGTTTAGGCTTATCCTCATTATTTGCCTTACGCTTCTCTTTAAAACCCGCCTTATTGCATAGGCAATATTTTATTGCAACAACACCGCTTTTGTTCTTGTTAGTCATCGACTTTCGAGTGTTGAAGCCACAATGTAGAGCATAAGCATCATAGAATTTAATCCCTTCTTCCAAAGTATCAAACTTCATCCCTAACACAGGTATTAACTCATTAGAGCACAAAGGCATCCACTCCCTTGTTCCTCCCGGGGTAACAAAAGCGCGTGTTCTAGGAGTAACCCATGTAGTGGTATTGAAAGAACTATGTACTGGAGCAGTTGGAGCTGAAAAGGAAACCATATATCATATATGAATTAAGCTTAACTTATGCAAAACAGTAGACAAGAATGCATATAGTTGCTTCAAATGCAAACAGTAGTTTCATCTTACGCATTATGTATGCACAAAAATATAGCAAATCAAAATTTTAACCAAGTGAAATAGTATCTAACCAACTAATTCATCATGAAAATATGAACGCTATTACCATCAAACTCAGTTGGAAAAATCTTTGATTTGAAATTTGATAAACATTCATGATTGAAATTTTTATTCTCACATAGGAGAAAGCCAATAATTCACCTGCTACTTGTGTTGTTGGAGTATGTTGATTAGGGTCTTCCATAATCGTAGGTTGAGTTTCCATGAAATCCTGAAATTAATCTGGAAAAGGAACACGATAATTTATTGAAAGACATAATAAACAACTTAATTTAGAGAATCACAAGAATAAATTAGATATGCATATATAACATTTCATGTTTGTGTATGATATTGACCAAAACCCAACTTCTATATTTATAAGAGATATGATGTACTTATAGGTTACCGACGATGTATATATGGCAAAGATTTGATGTACACGAGTTGTATTGTACACTAAATGCTAGAAACCAAACACTAGCCATGCATCATACACCAAAAGGTGGGACTAACTTTTTCTAAAAGAGATACCAAAGCATATTAAGCTAGCTACCTCTTAGATACTAGATAGGCTACCCTAATCGAGCAAAGACACCCTCATGATTATTACCTCCTTTGTACTACTACTCTATAACATTTTCTTCCTTCTATATGCTTTTCCCTAGCCTAAAAGAGTGTGTAGATTAAGGAATGTGGCTAGAAATTAATCAATATCAACATAGCTAATTTGCCATACAACACTAAAAAATTCCATTATGCAATACTATTACGTTGTGTAGAGTCTAGACCCCTCTTTTGATACTAACATTATGCATTCTGTTTCTTCGACACTCTTTCTCTTTTTTTTCAGACTCCCTCTCTTATATGGTTGAGTGCGACGGAAAAACAATTGTAGAATCTCATCACCCATAGCTAAGAATAAATCGGTTTTTTTGAGTCCATGCTTGGTGGTAGTGTCTTTATATGAGAACATAATTGGTCGAAGAAAGGGAAAATATAATGTACTTGTAGTGTAGCACCGATGTACATGTAGTGTCTTTACAATGTACTTGTAGTGTAGCACTGATGTACATAACTTAGCTCAGCTCTGAGTGCTAAATTTGGTACTTTTTTTTTCTTACGATTTTTTTCTAGCTTTCTTCGTCCTTTGAATCATCATGTAAAGAGGAATGAGAATCATCTCTCTTCAAATCTTGGAGCAAGTCGGGACCACTAGACCTATTTTTTTTATGATCATGAGATTTCTTTTTCCTTTTGACCTTCGTTACGACATTGCCATTAGAGGTACCCTCGGATTCACCATTCAGAGGCAATTTCCTATACTACTACCATTCCCGAGAACCATGCTTTTGACGGTAGAAACCCGGGGCTTCGATTATATACCCTTTGTAGATCCAATGACATAGATTTATTAGCATTCTCGGTACATGTTATGTACGTACACTCCAACGAGATGATAAGAACCTTAATAATTTCTACCATTAGTCATTATAGCAGACGATGTACATGTAGTGTAGCACGATGTACATGTAGTGAACATACGATGAACCTAACCAAACTCATTTGATTGTACCCATTACGTACCCATTACCCAGCTAAACAAAACACAAAGATGATCAAATTCTTCAAAAGCAACATACTTAGAACAAAATTTCCACAACACTACACAACCACAACACAAAAGATAGTGGATCAAATTCTTCAAATCACAACCGACATGTCAAGTGAAAAGATAGTGCTGATAACCTAAATAATAAATGAATCCACCAAAAACACGAACCACACATTGAATTTTTCAAGAACAGAACAAAAGATACAAAATCTGACCTCAAACTAAGCAAATTACTAAATATATAAAGAGAGAAAAAGAAGAGTATGAACGGAAATTCTAGTAATATTCAATCACCATCAAGTATTAGTCTTTAAAAGACTTCATTATCGATTAAAAGAAGTGAAAAACATAGCTTATAATTAGGAATTCATGAATTCGGAATAGAACGCAAGTACATCAATATTGAAAAAAATCAAATTCCAAGAACTAGGTTTATACTTCAATTGCAGCAAATAATGATGTCTATAAACTAGGTTTATAATTTAATTGCAGCAAATTTTGGGTTAGTTTTCTGATTTTCGTACCTGATGATTGAAAAAACAAGGTTGTATGAATTGATGAATTGAACAAATAATTGATGGATGAATTTGATCAACGACAAAGGTTAAAATGCTTCTCTCGCAATCAATTGATGATGAAAGTTCCGATTTTTTTGAATGCCGTTGTTTTTTTCATCCAATGCTTTGAATTACCACGTTGCCGCGAGATTGAGGTTGGAAGAGATGGTTTATGCTATTAAAGCAGGCTAATCCCGGCCGTCTAGGTTTGTGTAATCTAAAGGTTGTAAGCTATTCTCATATAATTAGGTATTCTCATATAACTCTCTATTCTCACATGATCCCGACTCTATATAGATATAAATATATATATATACATATATGTATATATATACATACATATATGTATATATATACATACATATATGTATATATATACATACATATATATATATATATATATATACTTCCTCCGTTCCATAATAAGTGAAACATAGGGATTGGGCACAAGATTTAATAAACATCACTCTCAAAAGCCAAAAAGTCATAAAAATACCCTTTTCATTATGAAAAGGAGGAGAGAGAAAAGCAAACCACACAAGTTGTGATGGGTACTCTTGTCATTTTGTCACTTTCTTTTTTCCATTTAAGGTATGTTTCACTTATTTTGAAACGTTCTAAAATAGTAAGTGTCTCACTTATTATGGAACGGAGGAAGTATATATGTAACTTTATCACTATAGATTTTAATTTTTGTTGTAACAACAAAATTTCCTTAATAAAATTTGTTGGAATACTATATTGTTTTGGTTTTTGTTGAGTGGGGGTGGTGTTTGGATCCTCTATTAAAAGTACTCTACCCCCTCCATTTTTCCAAACCCCCTCTATTTTTCTCTATATTATCTTTCCAAACCCCTCTATTTTTTCTCATCCAAAATCCACCCCCTTATTTCCCCTTTCACCAATACACGCCCTTGATTTTAAAATTTATGGTTTATATACAACTCTACCTTGTAGAATTTTATTAAAACTCTAGAGGATCCGGACTCGTAAGACTGAGGTTTTGAAAGATAAGATGGTTAATCCTGTAAATTGGACCTATGATAAAATGCTATAGTCACATATAGTACACTATAGTTATAACTATTATTATATTTATCTAAAAGAAAGACTAAATAATGCCTTATCATTCATCTAGTTAAATATATTTTCATGAGTTGTAAAATTATATTGTAAATGGATCTTATTTTGAAGTATATTTCAAGCACTCTCAATTGGTAATAAATTATAATGTTTTGAATTAGGTAGTAAAAGTTAAATTCAATTTACATAATATAATAATTTATGTTGTTTATTCAAAACAAAACTCTAATTTCTCGTTATCCAAAACTCCTTCTATGTATGTAAATATATGCAGAACTCTATTTTTCAAAATATTTAAATTAAAAATCAATGACATGAAAATCCTACGTGGCGTTCTCTATTTCATAAGTTGTAGAACTATATTGTAAATGGATCTTATTTCGGAGCATATTTCGAGCACTATCCAATGGAACAAAGATTAAAATATTCCTAATTATGTAGCAAAAGTTATACACAATTTACATAATATAATAATTTAGGTTGTTCATGCAAAACCAAACTCTAATTTTAGCTTATCTAGAACTCCTTATATGTATTTAAATCTATGTAGAACTCTTTTTTTTTTTTTGTAAAAGATAAAAATGAAATTTGAAGACATGGCAATCCTACATGGCGTGCTCTATGGCCTCGAAATCTTGAGGAGCTCTCTACGCTCCCGAAAAGTTCGTCCTTTATTTATATACTAGTATTGGGACCCGGGCAAATGCCCGGTCTTTCTCGTGAAGAAGAGGTAGAGTTTTTAAACATTTACACCCCTATTTTTGGCCGTTATTTTTGTCTAACATAGAACAACTAAAAGTTATAATATGATTTTGTCATTATCTTTGACGTTATTTTCTAATTTATATGTCATGAAGAAACTCACTTTATCATTCAAAAACATAGTATATCATGCAAAAACTACATCATTTCTGAATAATCCACTATATCATTTCGACACTCACTATATCATGCATAAACTCACTATATGATTCAGGCATTCACTCTATCATACAGAAACCACATATTTTTATACGTTGAAGCACATGTCACGATATACTATACAACCTACATTTTCATGCATGTTAAAACATTATAAAGAAAACCCTAATCCATAATTCATTAGCAATGTGCAAAGTTGACCGCTGACAATCTAGTATATATAACTTTAAATATTCTAATTCTAACATGAATAGGTTTTGTAGAACAACCCTAATTCTAATTGAATCTCTTATAACAACCCTAATTCTAATTGAATCCCTAATTCCCATTGCAGTAGGTTACTTTAATACTTTAATCCTAATTCTAATTGAATCAATAATTCCAATTGCAGTAGGTTACGTTAATATGTTAGTATAGTCAATATTCCCTTTTATAAGTTACTTTAATATAAAATTTTAAATATAGTATAAATGGATCTTATTTTAAAGTACTTTTTAAACACTTTCTAATGGTACAAAAGTTATAAATTTACGAACTATATATATATTAAAAGTTATAATCAATTTACTATATTTAAGTTTCTCATTGTGAACCCAACTTTATTTATTCTTATCCTAAATTCTATTTGTGTTTTAATCAATTTAGAAATCTATTTATATTCAAAAAAATGACATGACACTTAATAAGCGCGATAAATGGCATCCAATGAGGATGTCAAATGTCGCGACCTTGTGAGCTGGCTTCCTTTCTTTAGTACACATTGTGTTTACAAATCAAATAAAAGCATAGGTCATATAGATATGAAACAATTTGTTAAATTATGAAGGGTTGGTAATATTGCTACGATATGTTGCTCAGGTATGTTGCTACGGTGCCCTTTAAGTCTCAATAGACCAACATGATTAACAATATCAACCCTCTTTCTAATATGTTGACCATGTCCTATCTTATCCAACATTCATGTTTGGAGGAGACAAAGGATGCAGCATTTGTTTCTTATCAAAGGAAAAGAAAATATGAGGAATATATTCATTACAACCCGTACCTTGGGGAAGAACTCGATGTGCAAAGCCGACCGCTAAAAATCTATAATATGTAGTTCACGTAATTAGCTTAAATGGAAATAAAATATAGGGAAGAAAACTCAATGTGCAAAGTTGACCGCTGACAATCTAATATATATAACTTTGAATATTCTAATTCTAACATGAATAGGTTTTGTAGAATAACCCTAATTTTAATTGAATCTCTTACAACAACCCTAATTGTAATTGAATCCCTAATTCCAATTGCAGTAGGTTACATTAATACTATAACCCTAATTCTAATTGAATTGCTAATTCCAATTGTAGTAGGTTACTTTAATATGTTAATATAGTCAATATTTCCTTTTATATGTTACTTTAATATAAAATTTTAAATATAATATAAATGGATCTTATTTTAAAGTAATTTTTAAACACTTTCCAATGGTACAAAAATTATAATTTTACAAACTATATATTAAAAGTTATAATCAATTTACTATATTTAAGTTTTTCATTGTGAACCCAACTCTATTTATTCTTATCCGAAACTCTATTTGTATTTTAATCAATTTACAACTCTATTTATATTCAAAAAAATCTATGACATGACACTTAATGAGCGCGACAAATGGCGTCCAATGAAGACGCCAAATGTCGAGAAAATCTAATTGAATCGCTAATTCCAATTGCAGTGGGTTACTTTAATACGTTAGTATAGTCAATATTTCCATTTATATGTTCATTTAATATAAAATTTTAAATATAGTATAAATGGATCTTATTTTAAAATACATTTTAAACATTTTCCAATGGTACAAAAATTATAATTTTACGAACTACATATTAGAAGCTATAATCAATTTACTATATTTAAGTTTTTCATTGTACACGCAACTCTATTTATTCTTATCCTAAACTCTATTTGTATTTTAATCAAGAGTTTTTTGTCAGAAACAACCTTTTAAAACCACTTTTTTGCGAAAAACAACCTTTTACAAGTTTTTTTTGCAACTTACAACCTAAAACCAAATTTTTTTGCGAAATGAAACCTAAAATCAAATTTTTTTGCAAAATGAATTCTGTTATTGACTGTTAAATATTGGGCGTTGACCGTTAGTTTTTTGTGTTTTATTTCTTTAGCATTTCAGTTCCCTCCTTTTTTTTCCCCTAAAACCCTTTTGTCTTCCCATCTCCCTCCCCCTCTCTCTCTGTAATCAACCCAGCTGGTTTGTATTTTCGTTTTGCTTTTGATGATGTTTTTTCGATGCTTTCAGTTTGTGTTTTTATGGTTGTGATGAATGTGAATATTGTGTGTGTGTGTGTGGAGTTCATGTAGTTTGCTTGGTGCATTCATAATAGGGTTTCTTGGGTTTGAACTTTGAAGTGATAGAAAGTTTAACTAGAAGAGGAACGGAGATTAAATTGAAAGGTCGTTAGTGTGCGACAAATGGTTTCATTTCGCAAAAATTTTTGGTTTTAGGTTTCATTTCGCAAAAAAAAATTGGTTTTAGGTTGTAAGATGCAAAAAAACTTTTAAAAGGTTGTTTGTCGCAAAAAAGTGGTTTTAAAAGGTTGTTTTTGACAAAAAACTCTTTAATCAATTTAGAACTCTATTTATTTAATAAAATATGACATGGTACTTAATGAGCGCGACAAATGGCGTTCAATGTAGATGTCAAATATGGCGACCTCGTGAGCTGACTTTTGTACTCTCTTTTATATATTAGTTATAGGAAAAATTGATAGGAACAGTCTTAACTATGGGCGTTCCGCCATTATCAGTCCCAACTAAGGATTATTTCTGAGCGGTCCCAACTATGCATCATTTTTGCCAAAATTGATCCCAGCAGGTCATTGACCTGCTATAGTAGGTAAAATGCGTTTTTTCTTTTATTCACAACACAACAATCACACCCCTTATTCATCCCCCCTCCCTCTAAAAAAATGTCGGACAACGACAATTCTCCAAATAAAACCCGCCCAATCTCCTGGCATTTAAAAACAACTGGGTGCAAAGCGGACCGAGCGGAACGGGCATAACATTATTATCTCTCCTCTTAATCAAACAACCCAATTTCACCCTTCTCCATAACTCCCTCCACAAACTCCAACATTCCCACCCTTATCCTTCGCGCAAAACTCCACTTCAATTCTCTCTCCTCCACTGGTTTTATTCAACTTATGCTGCATATGAATCTCACTGGTGGCAATAAACGTATGAATCCTTGGCCTTTTAGCATACTTAACAGCTTCCCAAGCAACATCAATGTTTGCTTTATTACACCTTGACAACCCACAAATGACGGCACATACCCAAACTCATCCAAACCATTTCCAACTTCAATCGCAATCGTTTTCACGGCCTCCAAATCAGCATTAGAGGTTGCAGGAAACCCTGCCTCGATGATATCGACACCGAGGTGAGCGAGATGACGAGCAATCTCGAGTTTTTGCTTGGGAGTCATGGAAGCTCCAGGAGATTGCTCGCCATCTCGGAGGGTTGTGTCGAAGATTCTAACGTAACTTGGGTCGGGGATTTTGTTGGGGATGTAATCGGGTCGATGGTGGAGTGGGGGAGTGGTGGAGGAGCATATGATGGAGGTGGGTTTTGTTTTTGGGGTTTTGGAGGGGAGAGAAAATGAGGGTTTTGGAGAGGAGAGAGAGAGGAGGGTGGAGATAGGTGAGATAAAATGGAAGAAGAATCTGACTTAAGAAATAAAAAAAAAATTAACCTGTTAAACAGGTAATTAGTCCCCTGGGACCAATTTCAGTAAAAATGATGTATAGTTGGGACCGCTCAAAAATAATCCTTAGTTGAGACTGAAAATTGCGGAACGTCCATAGTTGGAATTGTTCCTATTAATTTTTTCCTTTGTTATATGATAATATGATATGATATGATATTAATTTGGCAAAGAAATTGTATAATAAAGTTAGGGTGTTGGTAACTTATTTGGATTACAAACTTTGTTGTAATAACTTCTTTTGGACGGACTTTACAGTTGTAAGCACAACTACTAAGCGTTTCATAGCGTTTCATATGTACAGCTTTCAATCTGAGACATAATACATATAACTGACCTCTTTGGGTCGACAAGTTTTTTTCTTTAGGCAATTTGGGTCAACAAGTTTATACCTGTGTTGGTGTGTCCATCATGAATGCAGTATATGAAGGGAGGGGGGGTTTACTATGGAGCTTGTGGCGGCCACAAACCCGTAAGATCTCTATTTCACCATTGATAATTTGAATAAATTTTCAATACAATCAATTATATGATATTTGGGAAATGGTAATACAACATGTATCAAATAGTTATAGCGCAAGGCAAAAAATTAAAGTTAGAGAATAGATTTTGTTAGGAATGATTAAAGTAGGCACTAACAAATTATGTATGTAGTTGTATTATAATATGCAGAAATCGAAATAAGAACTAAGAAAGAACACACAAGAATTACATAGAAACTTGAGATCCATATGAAAATCCACCAAACCGCAATTGGACATTCTCGCACTCTCCTGTTTCCCTTACTCGGGGAAATAGAAACCCCACACTAATTCTAGTGTGCTACTTCGCACTTGAGCTCACAAGCACTCTCGAATGAACTCACAAACGCTACCCAATCTCTAACCGCTTTGTTAGAGTTTCAATACAATCAGTTTCTATTAACGCACACTTTATTACAAAGCAAATAAAGAGTAATGTAAAGCTCTATGAGATGCGTACTCTATTTTAGGATAATGTATAGCGGTTTTTCTTTGTGAAGACTCTCAATAATACTCAATAAAATCGGGAGAGCATCAAGGGTGATGGATAATCAATATTCATTAAGAGATGTGTGTGGATATAATAGTGGTAACAGGATAAGTGATCTTCCAAGGACGTATTATATACGCTTTCCTATAAGTTATTTACCGACCCACTAAGAAGAACGAGTATCACGGTAATACTTATGAGATACGAAGAAGAAACCATTGAATCTTGATTGTTAACAAGAAACAATCCCAACAAGAGTTTGTGTTTGATTTTGTTTAGAGAAAACACAAGAGAATTTAATTCTCTAAGCAAGTACCATGGGAATGATTTCTCACATACACAATACATATGACATATCCCTATTTATAGTATAGGAGATAGTTAGAGGGGATGTCTGAAATAAGGTGTCACTTCAAACCAAAATACAAATTTAAATCCTCCTAATTCATATTATTCATATACTCCACAACACCAAGTATATAAACACCATATATATATATGTATCTATATATATATATATATATATATATATATATATATATATATATATATATATATATATATATATATATATATATATATATATGTGTATATATATATATATATATATATATATATATATATATATGTGTATGTATATATATGTGTATGTATATATATATATATGTGTATGTATATATATGTGTATGTGTATATATATATGTGTATGTATATATATATATGTATGTATATATATATGTGTATATATGTGTATATATATATATATATATATATATATATATATATATATATATATATATATATATATATATATATATATATATATGTATGTATATATATATATATATGTATGTATATATATATATATATATGTATGTATATATATATATATATATGTATGTATATATATATATATATGTATGTATATATATATATATATGTATGTATATATATATATATATATGTATGTATATATATATATATATGTATGTATATATATATATACTATGAGCACATATAACTATAAATGTGCCAACAATCCTCCTCCATTTATAGTATAAATGCAATATTGTTCGTACACTTGCAACCGTAGAAAATTAACTAAACTTGTGCCTATTGAAAATGTCTCAAAGGTTGAATTTCCACTTAGTATAACATACTTACAAACTTTCGATTGAAATGATTGACAAAGCATTGAATCACTCAACCATATGAAAATTTGTAGATGATATACATACAAGCTTACACAAACAACATTGTAACCTTCGACTCCATTAAGGGCCTTGAGTCCATATCCACATTCATGAGTGTTCCTAGTTAAGCCTCAAACTAGGTGAAGCGGCCAAACTTCTTACTCATATAGGTAAACCTTCTATAGAGAAATTAACCAAAGGTTTATTAAGAAATTAATCAACCTCCAGTAACATTGCGTAAAACAAGCACTTATCTGGGGATGTAATTACAAATAATATAGTGCTCCAAGTTACAAATAAAGTAGGATCCTCACCGAATTCATTTGTAATTTAGTTAATTAGCTTAAAACCCATCCCCACTTTTATTTGATACAATTTGGTAGTAACTTTGGCCAAATTCAACAAGTTAACAAAAACATATAAAAGCTCATTCACACGGCTCCATGTTTATAAAATCATAAACACAACAATGTCGCAATCCAACGTGTCGTGACTTGCCATTATAAACATAATATCATTCAATAAACATATGTCATTGATACTCATTGAAGTACATCACAATAACTAGTGATATGATGCATAGTCCAAGCCATGAAACGCTTCAAATATCATTCATGAACAAATAACATTTTAATATTAAAATAATCAAATAAATTAATGTTCTTCTCCATTTTAATTAGTATTAACAAAATAAACACCTTATCTATTTAAACCAAGGCTGTGTATATGAAAACAACCACGAAAGTGCACTTCTTGGATCACAAGGAATTAACCTCCTCCATGAAGTACCTCATCCAAGAAGAAATATCATCTTCTTGTAAGAAACAAATCCCTAAACCAAGACTTAACTTACACCAATTTCCTCAACATCATTAATTAATGATCTCATAAATTGAAATAACTAATTACTATGTCTGTCATTATACTTTATTCAAGTATATACATGTCACTTTAAAAAGTGAAAAACTATGAAATAATAATATTCATAAATCAAAATCAATTTCTAGTATAATATTTCCCCAACCATATATACAAATTTTAACACAATCTCAATGTCGCCAAATTTGATATATATAAACACTGATACTAGTGATTACCACAAAATCATTGATTTAAATCAATACTTTGATTTTTCCAACTTGTAAATTATAAACATCACCCAACTTATATAAAATTGAGAAGTACATTCAATAATCATTTTAACCCCATGTCTTAAATATAAATATTCTAAAAAACATAGAATCACAATTATAACATTTAGAAAACACATGATCAAAAATGAAA
Source organism: Beta corolliflora (assembly GCA_947648045.1). Classification (NCBI taxonomy): domain Eukaryota; kingdom Viridiplantae; phylum Streptophyta; class Magnoliopsida; order Caryophyllales; family Amaranthaceae; genus Beta; species Beta corolliflora. The sequence goes on from CANSZD010003177.1 coordinate 435,081, forward strand.
ACTAAATACATAGCCCATACTAGGATGGTCGATTAACAAATAACATGTTTATAATTTTTAGAAGTTCGTGTTCATGTCTTCAATTATATACTCAACAAATACTTAGTGATAGTATACATTACAACTTGTGCACGAGTATATAATCAAAAGACATACTTAGTGATAGTAGTCACACTAACTATAACATGATAAAAAATAAACAAATTGATCATCATATTTACACTCAAACCAAAATCATGAAAAATAACATGTTAATATTAAAAATAAACCAAATAAATTAATATTCATCCCTATTTTAGAATTAACAAAATAATAAATTTCATATTTTAGGAGAGTGAAATATAACATGATATTTCAATATCAACAAAATCATCAATCTTTCTATATCATGGTTCAAAAAAAATTCTTCCTCCAAATAAACATGGAAATCATGAAAGATAGGATGAATTAATTGGACATTTGTTGACAAGAGCATCATAGAATATGGTGTTATTGTCAACCTTTCTAAAATAAAAATTTCTTATGAAAACTGCCATAATCGTATTCTTCATCGAAATTACATGTTGCAATGTTACAAACAACCAAACTTCGAAAATAATGAAAGAAAATTTTTGTGCTATTCCACCAACGGCCATAACAACACATGTTGCATATTAAACAATTAGCGTTCATGTTGGCGGAAGCAGGTGCCTTCAAAATATGCTCTATATTACAACCAACCATAATTTGGTAATAAATTTGTCATATTATATATCAACTTTTGACAATCTTTGAAAGTCAAATTCCAAAATAAAAGGTTTTATCAAAGTTAGTCGAAATTTACAATAGTATAAGCATACTATAACATGCAAGTCTACTATAATGCATTCTCTTAAAGAAAAAAATATATAAAAACTTACAATACAATCTACATTGGGTTTCAACCATATAGTGATCAAGATGTGAGAAATCCATCATTCCCAAACCATTTAACAATGGCATTCTAATTTCAGAAAATCAGAAACATCTCACCCAAGGAAGATCCATTTACCCAAGAAATAAATAACTTATAGATTGTAAGAGATGTGTGTGGATATAATAGTGAGTAACCGGATAAACGATCTTCCAAGCACGTATTATATACGCTTTCCTATAAGTTATTTGCCGACCCACTAAGAACAACGAGTATCACGGCAATACTTATGAGATACGAAGAAGAAACCATTAAATGTTGGTTGTTAACAAGAAACAATCCCAACAAGAGTTTGTAGTTTGATTTTGTTTAGAGAAAACACAAGAGAATTTAATTCTCTAAGCAAGTACCATGGGAATAATTTCTCACATACACAATACATATGACACATCCCTATTTATAGTATAGGAGATAGTTAGAGGAAATGTCTGAAATAATGTGTCGCTTCAAGCAAAAAACACATTTAAATCCTCTTAATTCATATTATTGTTATACTCCACAACACCAAGTATAATAAACACTATATATATGACCTACGAACACATTTAACTATAAATGTTCCAACAGGTTTAACCTTTGAGCGTGACCTAACTCAAGATATCAAAGATATGATTTTCTTAAGTTATGGAAAGTATATCTTGAACAATATCTTTATTGAGGGAAATATATTATCCAAGATATACAGACGTTTTAAGGGAAGGAAATACTGAATTGTGATTATAAAAGCTGACAAACATTTCTTATGGAAAGTATTTGAGAAAATCATTTTTCGAAAATCTTTTCTAAAACAGTCAGCTCAATCACCCAACAAAAGAAACTGGTACCTATACATGTTTCCCTACTTAGTAGTGTTCTGAATATGTAACCCACTCGTTCCCATATTCAAACCCTACTGTTTCACACTTAAGAATAACACAAACAATTCCACTAAGAATATTATACGCAAATATTACATGAAAACCTAAGATGATTCAAATAAAAGATCCTAAACTATCTTTATGCACTTCAATATTTGGAACTTCCCTTGAATCAACAATGCAGAACTTTGTCTTTTCCTCGAACATCTTCGAGAGGGCCTCTTAGCTTCAAGTCTTGGAGTAATCTGTTTGCTACACAAGAACATATCATAGCTAGCAAATAGTCCTTGGATCAAGGGTATACGAGTCACGAACAATTAGTTTCTCGGTTGTTTTCTAACATTTCATAAACACCTGTAACTAACAATTGTTTCCTGTAGTTGTTTGTCATCATTCAAAACCTTGGGGACTCAACAAATTCCCCTTTTTTGATGATGATAAACTCTTCGAAGTTTCCTTCAACCAACAAGTTGGTAAACACATATAACTTCAACTAAAGCTCAAATAATTCATTAAGAGAGCCTACTGGACACAAGACACACAAGGTGAAACAATTAACTATTTTAACTGTTTCTTAAGACTCCTCTCCTTTTTTTTAAACCTACAACTGAAACTATACTACGACTGACTCAATCTATACTAGACTTAGACGCTTCAACTTCAAACTAATTTTTCCCCTTTTACCATTATTAAAAAGTACTCAAAGACAGATCCATTGTGCATAAGTTATCACCTAATTCAAAAATAGTAGCATCAACTACCAATTAAGTTATCATGCTGCGATAAATCAAGTAAGGCACACAACTCACATTCCATAACCAAACACAAAATATCCAAATACAAAATAGCAAAGTTAAACAAAAATCGTAAGAAATGTTTTGTAATAAGGGGGGAAAACAGTAATGCAAAAACAATTTATCAGAATGGGATAGGGGATAGAGCTAGAAAGGGCAATCACTCCTCGTCATCCTCTTCTTCATCTCCTTCTTCCTCTCATTCTTCCTCTCCATCAGAGGCATCATCATCATCATCATCTTCTTGGTTGTAGGAGGAGTGTGAAGTTCCAGCACCTTCTTTATCTTCCTCAGCATCATCTTGATCCTCATCCATAGGATCAGCAGGAAGACAGGGATCAGCTGGAAGACGATGATCAGCAAAACCACTAGCACCTTTAACATAAGGAAGTTGAGCCTTTACTTCTGGAAGGGAGAGAACCAGCAAATTAGTCTCGGTCAACTTCTTCTCAAACTTAGTGACCTTAGACTTATAGGACTTGGACATACCCTCAATAAGCTTATAAATCTTATCCAAAGTCTTCTCCTGGTTGTCTAACCTTTCAGTCAAAGGAGCATCTCTGCTGGTTCCCCCTATCTTTCTCTTCTTCTTCTCCGGCTTTTTCTTCTCAGCAGGTACTCCTGACTCTTTAAACCTCAGTATATCTGAGGAAACATCCAACCCTTTTTTCCCCAATATCTTCTTGGTGAACACCGAAATGGGATTTGTTTCCCCATACAGAGGCATCTTTTGTTTCTGGAGCATGAGGGTGAGGATTGAACCATAGGCTAGGGCATGATGAGAGGAGGAGCAACAACTCATGATATGATCAATGATGAGGGCAGGATGATTAAGTAAACCAAGACCATCTCCATTATCCTAATTGTTCCCCTGTCCAGGAATTAACCCTTTATTGCAAATGGAGTGGAGGACCAGCATAGTGGGTTCACGCGAATTAGCAGATTGATAACTAGGCTTCTTGGAATGGGGAACAACAAAAAAAAACTTATAAATCTCCTCAGCTGTTACCCCAACAATAATAGGCCGATCATCCCCAGCATACTTATCAAACCCATCTCTGGGTATATTAAGCAAAGAAGCCATAGAAGAAACAGACATAGAGATTTCACTTCCAAAAACAGCAGAACCCAACGACATATCAGACAATTGTTTCAAATTCACATGAAATTCCCTAACAGCATCCACGAAAAGCATTCTTAACATCCTTAAACAAAGGCATCCAGCCTTGAAATTCCAATATTTCACAAACCACAGATAAAGTAGGCACATCAAAATAACCATCTTCTACAAAACACCCATATAACACACTTCTCTCAATATTAGGAGTAGAATCAGTAGAAACAGGAGTTTCAACATATTTACCTTTTACAGCGCGAGGGGAGTCTGACCGGTATCCCTTTCCTCTTGGTTCCCCTAGTAGAACCAGCAGATTGTTCCTAAGAAACTTCTGGTGTTTCCTTCTTCATGGCAGATCTGGTCACTCTCCTTCCTCTAGCCATAGTAGAGGCAGATGATGACCCTTCCTTGTGGCCAGTAACCATCAAATCTTCTTCCTTCTTTTGTTCCTTCTCAATAGGAACTTCAGTAGACAATTCCGCTAAAACTTTTTCAACAGTACTAGTGATAGAATCCTTATGATGTTCTCCCTTAGGACAACTTCACCCTTCTCAGTGGAAATTAGGTTATGGGAAACAGCAGGGGCGATTGGTTTTCAGTTGAGGAGGTGGTTAAATGTGTGGCGGTTGAGGGAGTATGAATGCACGGGAAGTTTCAATATGATTAAACAATAATTTCTATAGGGTTAGAGGGGGGTTTAGGGGTTAATGACTAAAGGAAGTCTAGTTTTTAGCCCGTGCAAAAATGCACGGGAAGTTTTATAGTAGATATGATTTAGCCGTGCATAATGTACGGGAATTGTTTTGATTATTAAGTAGTTGTTTTTATTCCAAGTCAAGTCATAAGCAGGTCTCTAACTTTTAGACCCGTGTAAATATATTTTGTATACTACTTTATTTTTAACTTTTAGACCGAAAATATTCCACCAAAGCTTAACATATTACATATATTCCATGATTGCGTCAAAAGTTGTAAAATATAAGATATTGAATCATATATTTAATTATATTTTCCCTTAAATTATGTTATGTTAATTTGTAAAAGTGAATGAGATAGTACATATAACTTCTCAAAAAACTACACGTACAAAGTATACAATATACTTTTCCATTTGTTTTCTTTGTCCCGTTATTAACTTTCAACACCCAACAAATTACATGGCTTCATGTGGCAAATTAAACCCTCCCACTTTGATCGATTTATATAATTACATAGTTGTTGTTGAGAAATTTTACTTATAAAATTTGAATGAGGCATAGCGAGCTAATCGCAATACTTGGTAATATTTGTTGCACATAAATTAATTAAAGTTAGTGTCACTAATTTACATTGATATAGGACCGTAATTTACCTTCAATTATTCTACGTAACTCTTAATTTGCCACACATTTATCTCAAGCATCTAAAAAAATATTAAAGTAACTATAAGTTGTACGGTGTCTTATTATTTATATTTTTTCCTTTTGTATTGTTCCCATTTTTTCAAACTTCTCCTGATTCATCGTTCAAAGGCATCTACTATATTATACTAATAAGCTAAAATGTAAAAGCCTTTAAAAGGGATGGTAAGGATTAAAAAAATATTAAAAAATTTTAGATTTTAGACCCGTGCAAATTGCAAGAAATTATTTTGTTTTATAAGTTTAAGATTTTAGTTAGTTTCTCTTAAAATCATGTTGTGAATATTAGCTTGTGATTTAATGTTTTATAACCATGTATTGGAAATATTTTTAAACTCGCTTATGACCCATGTGTTCTGTGGTTGACGTAGTTAATGTCATGGTGAATCATGTGGTCTACAATGTTATTTTTAAAAGCAAAGTTGATTAAATCTTTGCTCCGCCTACTGATTTTCTCAAAGACCTAGATAAAATAACAATTAAAACCACCGCTGGCACTTAACCATACACCTGCTTTCACCCCCGCTTCTCATGCAGTCCTCCTCTTCTCATGCAGTCCTCCTCCCCCCTCCTCTTTCTTTCTTGTTGTCGTCATGATGAACCATCGTTTCTCACCGTCTCAGGCCACCCATTGCCCACTGATTATATATAATTTTATAATATTCTCATTTTTATTTGCCTAAGTTAACAGAAATTTAATTTTTTTTAACTTTTTGTAACTTATCATTCTTGTAAAAAAAAAGATAGGATAGATGTTAAAGGTTGTTTTTCATCTCCTTCAATTTTATACTTGATTTATGGAATGGGAATGTGGAGATTAAAAAACAACAAAACATGAAATGCTGATACAAAATTTTCTGGAATGGGAAGAGAATGAATCAACAGATATGAATAGTTCACCTAATAGTGCGGAGATTTAGTACAACATATTTTTCCTTCATAATGAATTAATACGATGCATGTAGTTAGTATTAAAAACCCACGTTATTTATTTAATCCAATTTTCTTAATTGATTTTTTATTTGTTAATTATTTTCAAGAAAATATATACTTGGCATTAATTTGAATTATGCAACAACACGTCTTCTACCTATTTTAGGCACTCAATCTTAATTCTTTGGTTCTTCGTATTCCTCTTGTAGGATTGGCTAATTTTTTGATAACTCTTTGTTTCTTGAGATATTTTTCTCATTATAGGTTGTTATTATCATTTAGCATTATTGTATTTATTTTTTAGGTTTTTAGGTATTTGTTGTAGCTTCATACTTACCATTATCTTAGCCCTAAACTCATACACATATACACTTGATCTTTTCTTTCTTGCTTGCTATTTTGTCAGATCTTTTGTGGCTGCAATTAACTCCTCACTCACTCTCTTTAGCGGCAAGAATCATAATTATTTTTGTTTTCAAGCATCAACCACATGTGTCTTCTCTCTTAATTACTCTATAATCAAATAACTTAACAACTAAAAGATTAAGGCAAAATTGGCCTCAACACCCTGAACTATAGCTCGGATGCACCCAACACAACCAACTATGATTAGTAGCCTGAACACCACCAACTATGGGGTGGGGTGCAGTTTGTACCACCAACTACGGGGTGGGGTGCAGTCTGTACCATGAAAACCACCGTCTTCGGCAACATTTTAGGCTTTCGGCCACCAACTACGGGGTGGGGTGCAGTCTGTACCATAAAAACCCACCGTCTTCGGCAACATTTTAGGCTTCCGGCCTCATTTATGGTACGGAATGCACCCCACCTCATAGTTGGTAGTGTTTAGACTACTAGTCGTAGTTGGTGGTGTTGGGTGCACATGAGCTATAGTTCAGGGTGTTGAGGCCAATTTTGCCAAAGATTAATCATTTAATTGACCTCGAAACCTCCATTGTTATAATTTGGAAGTTTAAGCGATAAAAAATAACATAAAATTTTCAACAAATACCGGATTGATTGTTTTTTTTTTCAACCAAGTACCTCTACATTTTTCAGAATTCACCATATACTCCAAATTTTATACAAATACATCATAATGACCTTAATGACTAATGACAGTTAATTTCATTAGTCATTAACCCCTAAAAAATAGTGTTCAACATATATAAATATAAGTACATATAAGGATAAGTGATGATTAGAGTCTGATTTTGAATAAGCAACCTAAATTATTGTAATATGTAAATTGAATATAACTTTTGCTTCATAATGCGCAATATTATATTTTTTTTACCATTGGAGAAAATTTAAGTATAGTTTTCCCTACATAATTCGAAAAATTATAACTTTTACATCATTGAAATTTGCTTTCAACTATAAAAATAAAAAATTAGATGAATGTTTTATTTTTAACTTATATGTTGGATCATATTATAATAAAGAAGTTATAAGAAGAATATGAATTTAATATAATAAGAGTTATTTTTAACCTATATGTTGGATCATATCATACTACATATGGTAAAAATTGAAGTTTTAGAATTATTAAGATGAAATGGAGTTTGATTTCCACCAAAATTATCCAAAAATCAATAATACAATGGAGTATTATAACTTTTGCTATATACTCCAAAAATATACAACTTCACTATAATTGAATAGAGCTTGAGATTCACATTAAAATTGCTATATACTTAAAGAAGTTTCAAAATCAATTTCTAGTATAATATTTCCCCAACCATATATACAAATTTTAACACAATCTCAATGTCACCAAATTTTATATATATAAACACTTATACTAGTGATTACCACAAAATCATTAAAATAAATCAATACTTTGATTTTTCCAACTTGTAAATTATAAACATCACCCAACTTATATAAAATTGAGAAGTACATTCAATAATCATTTTAACCCCATGTCTCAAATATAAATATTCTTAAAAACATAGAATCACAATTATAACATTTAGACAACACATGATCAAAAATGAAAACTAAATACATAGCCCATATTAGGATGGCCTACTAACAAATAACATGTTTATAATTTTTAGAAGTTCGTGTTCATGTCTTCAATTATATACTCAACAAATACTTAGTGATAGTATACATTACTGATGTATTTGATCTAGGAGATCAAAAACTGGTGCGGAATTCGTGCTAAATTAGCCACAAACAATCGAAAAATACTCGAACTATGGAAGATGGCACGTTTGTATGGAGATGGTTCGAACAAGTGATGGATAGTACTTAGTCTAGATTTCCTATAAAGAATTTAATCACCAAGGAATTAAACTAAGGGTTTGAAAGCATAAAGAATTTAATCACCAACTTTCAGAGATTTGATGAACACCCAAAGTATTCGACCAAAACAAAACTCCTAGTATGCTTAGGACAAGTCCCTAAGTCATAACACCAATAGAACTCTAAAAGATAGAAAAGAAACTCCGTAGGATTGAATCATGTAAATCCATCTTTTAGAGAACATAGACTCCTACTACAACTCAAACACAAAGCAAAGCATTTAAAGATATGAAGAGTTCTAGTTGAACTCAACTAGCATGCACCATGCACACACGTTTGCTATTCTTACTCCATGCATGTGACCATGCACAACAACACTTTAGAATCAGCAAACCCCATACACGAGCCAAATAAACAACCCCATTCAATTAGAGGAACCTTTAAAACAAGAGCCATCAATGGATCATCCTCCAATGGATCATCCTCCCCTTCTTCAGAAACAATTGACCTCAATTGAGTATCTTCTTCATCATGCAAGCATGGCGCTAAATCTCCAACATTGAAAGTAGCACTCACACCATATTCTTCTGGCAACTCCAATTGATAAGCATTTTCATTGAACTTCTCAACAATCTTGAAAGGACCTTCCGAACGTGGCATTAACTTGTTCTTGCGCATGCTAGGAAATCGTTCTTTCCTCAAATGTAACCACACAAGATCACCTACCTTGTACACATGTTGCTTGCGGTTCTTATTGGCCAAAACCTTATATCTCTCGTTCACCTGCTTACTTCTGGCACGGACTTGAGCATAGAGCTTCAACATAGCCTCGGCTTTTGCCTTGGCATCCACATGAACGTACTCACCCTTAGGAATAGGAATCAAATCCAAGGGCAGCCTTGGATTCACGCCATATACAACTTCAAATGGAGAATGTTTAGTAGCATATGTAGGTGACCGATTATCAGCAAATTCAGCATGGGCCAATTTAACATCCCAATCTTTAGTACTCTTACTAACCAATCCCCTAAGCAAAGCACCAAGAGTTCGATTAGTTACCTTCGTTTATCCATCAGTTTGCGGATGGTGGGAAGTACTAAAGCATAACTTTGTTCCAAGCAACTTCCACAACGTTTTCCTAAAGTAGCTCATAAACTTGGTATCCCTATCACTCACAATAGTCTTTGGAACACCATGAAGCCTCACTATCTCTTGAAAATACAAGGCAGCAACCTTAGAAGCATCATCGGTTTTGTGACATGGAAGGAAATGTGACATCTTCGAAAACCTGTCCACAACAACCATGATAGAGTCCTTCCCTCTTTGCGTTCTAGGCAACCCCACTATGAAGTCCATAGACACATCATCCCATGGGAACTCCGGAACTGGCAAGGGAGTATACACTCCATGATGAAATGTACTTTTGGCCTTTTGACAACTCGCACACCTAGCCAACACTCCTTGAACATCACCTTGCATTCTCGGTCAATAAAAATGCTCTTGTAGAATAGCTAGTGTCTTAGTCACACCAAAATGGTCAGCAATGCCACCTCCATGAGCTTCCCTCACAAGCAATTCCCTAATAGAGCAACTAGGTTTTCCCTTAAAAAGAAACCCATCTTGCAGTACGTATGAACCCATAGCACCCTTCAAACAACCCTCTATGATTGGCTGAAAATATACATCTCCCTTATATACTCCTTGATGAGATCAAACCCAAGCAACCTCGAATTCAATACCCCAAGTAGTGTATATCTTCTCGACAAAGCATCAGCCACAATGTTATTTTTGCCTTCTTTGTACTTGGAAGAAAATTGGAAAGATCGTAGGCATTCAACCCACTTAGCATGTCGTGGATTCAATTTCTGTTGCCCATGAATGTGCTTCAATGCCTCGTGATTCGAATGAAGTATAAAGTGACTAGGTCTCAAATAGTGACTCCAATGATCCAATGCTCTCACAATGGCATAAAACTCCTTATCATATGTGGAGTAATTCAACCTAGCTCCCCCCAACTTCTCACTAAAGTAGGCAATTGGTCGTTTCCCTTGCACCAACACAGCACCTATTCCCACTCCACTTGCATCACACTCTACCTCAAATGGTTGAGAGAAATCCGGCAAGGCTAATATAGGCGTGGCACTCAACAACTTCTTCACTGTATCAAAAGCGTCTTGGGCAGCCTCATTCCACTCGAACTTTCCCTTCTTAATACACTCGGTCATAGGAGCAAGAATACTACTAAAATGCTTCACAAATCTCCTATAGAACGATGCCAAACCATGGAAAGCTCTCACTTCAGTCACATTAGTAGGAATTGGCCAAGTTTTGATAGCCTCGACCTTGGACGGATCCACATATACCCCTTCCATGGAAACAATGTAACCGAGAAAAGTAACACTAGGCACAAGGAATGAACACTTCTCTAACTTGTCATAGAGCTTCTTCTCCCTCAACACTCCAAACACAGCTCTCAAGTGTTGCAAATGATCCTCCACACTCCTACTATACACCAAAATATCATCCAAATACACCACCATAAATTTACCAATGAATGCCTTCAACATCTCATTCATTAGTCTCATAAAAGTACTTGGTGCATTAGTCAAACCAAATGGCATTATAAGCCACTCATACAACCCCAACTTGGTCTTAAAAGCTGTCTTCCACTCGTCTCCCTCCCTCATTCTAATTTGATGGTATCCACTTCGAAGGTCAACTTTGGAAAACACTGTGAGAACCATACAACTCGTCAAGCATATCATCCAACCTAGGAATTGGAAATCTATATTTGATGGTAATGTTGTTCACAGCTCTAGAATCAATACACATATGCCAAGTCCCATCCTTCTTAGGCACTAAAAGAGTAGGAACAGCACAAGGACTCATACTCTCCCTCACATAGTCCCTCTCCATTAACTCCTCAATTTGGCGTTGCATCTCTTTGGTTTCTTATGGGTTGCACCTATAGGCAGCCTTGTTGGGTAAAGTAGCCCCGGGAACAAGGTCAATTTGATGCTCTATCCCCCTAATAGGTGGCAAACCAGGTCGTAAGTCTTCGAGGAAAACGTCCCTAAACTCCTCAAAAACCTCCTCTAACTCCCTAGGAAAAATCGTGGACTCCCCCTCTTCTTTCAACTCATTAGAAAGTAATAGAAAAGCCCTCCCCTCCTTAGTAAACTCCTCTACGAATTGCCTCTCATCAAGGAACAAGTTTTGGGTTGGTTTAGTAGTACTAGTGAGGGGTTTCAAAGCGGTTTTCTTTTTCCCAATTGTGGCAATATACACATTAGCCCTCCCATCAAACTTCACAAATCTATCAAATTGCCATGGCCTACCCAATAAAATATGACAAGCATCCATACTACAAACATCACATAGTACTTCATCTTGAAATTTACCAATAGAAAACGAGATAAGGGCTTGCTTAGTTACCTTAATGTCGCTCCCATCACTTAGCCAATGCAACTTGTAGGTCTTGGGATGTGGTGTAGTTGGCCACTTCATCTTATCAATTAATGTTATAGATACAACATTGGCACAACTCCCCGTATCAATGATGAGCTCACAAAGTCGATCTTTCACCAAGCACCTTGTTATAAAGATCCTCTCCCTTTGTGTATCAAGAGGCACCGGTTTTTTATGCAATGTTCTCCTCAAGATTAATTGCTTCCCAACCATCATAGGCTCCTCCTCTGAATCTGCCCCATAGTCATCCTCCACCAAGACTCCTTCACCCTCCTCCTTTTCTTCTTCTAGTGCTTCGGTCCTCATAGCATATTCTTCTTCAATCTCTTGAACATCCCTTAAGGTCATTACCCTATTGCTTGGGCAGTCCTTAATCACATGTCCATTGCCTTTGCACTTGAAACAAATCCTTTTATCCTCACCAGTCAGAGGACCACTCGATTTTCGTTCATCCTTCTTGAACTTGTCAAACTTTGGGGTGAATTTGTTGGTAGAACTTCCCCCTTTATCTTCAATGGCCTTAGAGTAAGGCTTATTATAGGGTTTAGTGCTCATGGCCTTCTTCCCCTTTGCATATTTTTCGACCTTCAAAGCCATGTTGCACACTACCTCAAACGTCCAATGTGGTTGGAGATCAACCTTCTTGGCTATGTGTCTTTCGAGTCTATTTATGAACCTAGTTATCTTGTGCTCGGTTCTCTCCTCTAAGTCACACATAATATTGAGCCTCTCGAACTCATTGATGTACTCTTCAACAGACAAAGAGTTTTGCTTGAAAGCTTGCAACTTCAAGTATATATCTTGGACGAAATCACTCGGCAAAAATCGTTTCTTCATACGCTTCTTGAGTGCCTCCCAAGACTCCAACTTCGGCTTCCTTTCTTTTCGCCTCTTCCCCTTGAGGTTTTCATACCACAAACTAGCATAGTTTGTGAGCTTGAGAACAACCACCTTAAACCTTTTCCTATCATCAAAGTCTTTGTAATCAACGACACGTTCCATTCTTTGTATCCACTCCAAAAACTTCTCGGGCTTTATAGCTCCATCAAACTCCGGCAAATCTAACCTTAAGCCTCGATCATCATCCCTTCCTCCTTGATTTCATGGCCTTGCAGGCCTCTCTTCTTCCTCCTCTTCATCACTCACGCTACTCCTTCGACTCCTAACAGGACTAGGAGTTCTCCTTCTATCCTCAAGTAGCTGCACCAGCCAATCCAACCTTAGGCGTAAGGATTCTATCTCTCTATCCCTCCTAAGATCGTTGACCTGTTCTAAGGTGAGTCCTCTAGGCACCCTCACCCTCTCATCCTCATCTTGGACTGATTCCTCGTCCCCCATGATAAAAACGCACCAACAAGTACCGCAAAAAACCTAACAGAACTAGGTTTGCTCTTTCGCAGCCCCTTGTGTGTGATCAAGTTTCTTGATGAAACTAATGGATCTTGCAATAATTTTTTTTGTTCAATCAATCCTTAATGGACGTACCTTTGATGGAACTTTACAAAAATTCCAGAATCTTGAAGAAAAGACACGTTCTTGAACGTTTCATGAAGAATTTTCTTCTTCGAACAAAAACAACACCTATCGATGGATGATGATGGTTGTTAGTTGTGTATGGATGTTTAATGAATTGTGGTTGGATGTATACGCAAGCTCTGATACCAAGATGATGTATTTGATCTAGGAGATCAAACACTAGTGCGGAATTCGTTCTAAATTAGCCACAAACAATCGAAAAACACTCGAACTATGGAAGATGGCACGTTTGTATGGAGATGGTTCGAACAAGTGATGGATAGTACTTAGTCTAGATTTCCTATAAAGAATTTAATCACCAAGGAATTAAACTAAGGGTTTGAAAGCATAAAGAATTTAATCACCAACTTTCAGAGATTTGATGAACACCTAAAGTATTCGACCAAAACAAAACGTTCACTAATAATTCACTAACTGAAAAGAAACGTACAACTTAATCTATAAATATGAAAAACAAACTCCTAGTATGCTTAGGACAAGTCCCTAAGTCATAACACCAATAGAACTCTAAAAGATAGAAAAGAAACTCCGTAGGATTGAATCATGTAAATCCATCTTTTAGAGAACATAGACTCCTACTACAACTCAAACACAAAGCAAAGCATTTAAAGATATGAAGAGTTCTAGTTGAACTCAACTAGCATGCACCATGCACACACGTTTGCTATTCTTACTCCATGCATGTGACCATGCACAACAACACTTTAGAATCAGCAAACCCCATACACGAGCCAAATAAACAACCCCATTCAATTCGAGGAACCTTTAAAACAAGAGCCATCAATTGAGCATCCTCCAATGGATCAATTACAACTTGTGCACGAGTATATAATCAAAAGACATACTTAGTGATAGTAGTCACACTAACTACAACATGATAAAAAATAAACTAATTGATCATCATATTTACACTCAAACCAAAATCATGAAAAATAACATGTTAATATTAAAAATAAACCAAATAAATTAATATTCATCCCTATTTTAGAATAAACAAAATAATAAATTTCATATTTTAGGAGAGTGAAATATAACATGATATTTCAATATCAACAAAATCATCTATCTTTCTATATCATGGTTCTAAAAAAATTCTTCCTCCAAATAAACATGGAAATCATGAAAGATAGGATGAATTAATTGGACATTTGTTGACAAGAGCATCATAGAATATGGTGTTATTGTCAACCTTTGACAAAATAAAAATTTCTTATGAAACTGCCATAACTGTATTCTTCATCGAAATTACATGTTGCAATGTTACAAACAACCAAACTTCGAAAACATTGAAAGAAAATTTTTGTGCTATACCACCAACGGTCATAACAACGCATGTTGCATATTAAACAATTAGCGTTCATGTTGGCGGAAGCAGGTGCCTATAAAATATGCTCTATACTACAACCAACCATAATTTGGTAATAAATTTGTCATATTATATATATCAACTTTTGACAATCTTTGAAAGTCGAATTCCAAAATAAAAGGTTTTATCAAAGTTAATCGAAATTTAAAATAGTATAAGCATACTATAACATGCAAGTCTACTATAATGCATTCTCTTAAAGAAAAAAATATATAAAAACTGACAATACAATCTACATTGGGTTTCAACCATATAGTGATCAAGATGTGAGAAATCCATCATTCCCAAACCATTTAACAATGGCATTCTAATTTCAGAAAATCAGAAACATCTCACCCATGGAAGATCCAATTACCCAAGAAATAAATAACTTATAGATTGTAAGAGATGTGTGTGGATATAATAGTGAGTAACCGGATAAACGATCTTCCAAGCACGTATTATATACGCTTTCCTATAAGTTATTTGCCGACCCACTAAGAACAACGAGTATCACGGTAATACTTATGAGATACGAAGAAGAAACCATTAAATGTTGGTTGTTAACAAGAAACAATCCCAACAAGAGTTTGTAGTCTGATTTTGTTTTGAGAAAACACAAGAGAATTTAATTCTCTAAGAAAGTACCATGGGAATAATTTCTCACACACACAATACATATGACACATCCCAATTTATAGTATAGGAGATAGTTAGAGGAAATGTCTGAAAAAATGTGTCGCTTCAAGCCAAAAACACATTTAAATCATCTTAATTCATATTATTGTTATACTCCACAACACCAAGTATAATAAACACTATATATATGACCTACGAACACAATTAACTATAAATGTTCCAACAGGTCTAACCTTTGAGCGTGACCTAACTCAAGATATCAAAGATATGATTTTCTTAAGTTATGGAAAGTATATCTTGAATAATATCTTTATTGAGGGAAATATATTATCCAAGATATACAGATGCTTTAAGGCAAGGAAATACTGAATTGTGATTATAAAAGCTGGCAAACATTTCTTATGGAAAGTATTTGAGAAAATCTTTTTTCGAAAATCTTTTCTAAAACAGTTAGCTCAATCACCCAGCAAAAGAAACTGGTACCTATACATGTTACCTTACTTAGTAGTGTTCTGAATATGTAACCCACTCGTTCCCATATTCAAACCCTACTGTTTCACACTTAAGAACAACACAAACAATTCCACTAAGATCATTATACACAAATATTACATGAAAACCTAAGATGATTCAAATAAAAGATCCTAAGCTATCTTTATGCACTTCAATCTTTGGAACTTCCCATGAATCAATAATGCAGAACTTTGTCTTTTCCTCGAACATCTTCGAGAGGGCGTCTTTGCTTCAAGTCTTGGAGTAATCTGTTTGCTACACAAGAACATATCATAGCTAGCAAATAGTCCTTGACTGTTTCAGTATACAGTCTGGAACAATTAGTTTCTCAGTTGTTTTCTAACAGCTCATAAACACCTGTAACTAACAATTGTTTCCTGTAATTGTTTGTCATCATTCAAAACCTTGGGGACTCAACAAAGTTTGATGATGATGATGTAACTGTTTCCTAAGACTCCTCTCCTTTTTTTTAAACCTACAACTGAAACTATACTACGACTGACTCAATCTATACTAGACTTAGGCGCTTCAACTTCAAACTAATTTTCCCCCTTTTACCATCACTAGTGGAAAAAAATACAAGGGCTGCGGTGCAAAGGGTTGCGGTTAGCCCAAAACCGCAGCCCTTAAGCGGCCCAAATATCAACTCTCTCACCACACGCTACATTTCTTACCACACGTTATATTTATCACCCCTCCTTCTCTCACACCTCTCTCTCACTCTCTCACCACTCTCCCACACCTCTCTCTCACCACTCTCTCAGCCGAAACCTATCTCCTCGTCGGCGCGGAAAGAACGTCGGCGATGCTCACTCTCTCCAGAACAATAGCGGCAACTACTTCATCGCCAATTCTCGGCAACAATGGCTCAAGCGAGTTCTAACACCGGCATTTCTTGACCTCCGCGTTCGTCGACGACACCTCCTTCCACCTGTGAAAAGCCCTAGCCTTCGGACGATATTCTTTGCAAAGGCGGAACCGCCGAAGAATCCGGCGGGCTAGGGTTTCAAAGGTCAGTTATTTTCTGGTGGAGAAAAAAGGTTTTATTTTCTTCTTCTTTTCTTGATATTTTGTTTTATTGTTGTTTTTATACTCAGTTGATAATTTGTTGATGGTATTGGATTTTGGATGATTTTTAGTGTAATTTGGGGTAAAAAAGAATTACCCTTGTTTTGGTTTGATGATTTTTTGTTCAATTTTTGTGGTGTTAGGGTTTTTTTTATAGGAGTGTGTTTTTGTTTCATTTTGGATGGTTCCCCTGCGTTAATCTTTGTTCTTTTCGCGTACACTCCCACTGGCAGAGAGACACGCACAGAAAGAAAGAGAGAGAGCTTTTAATGGCAGAGAAGCCAGAGGCAGTGAAGGTGTTATACTGTGGAGAATGTGGTTTACCAGCTGAATATTGTGAATTTCCTCCTGAATTTGAAAAATGCAAACCCTGGTTGATCCAAAATGCTCCAGATATTTACCCGGAGCTTTTCTTGATTTTTCTTCTTGTTTCGGGAACTTTGTGGGTTTTATTATCATATCTTAATGTTAACTACTGAATTTTATTTTTTTGTTGGATTGTTGCTGTTGTTTTTTATAATGGTTCTCAGAGTCTAGTGCTAAAGAAGCTGATAAGGTGTCTGAAATACAAAGACATTCTGATTATTTTGCATTCTTCTTGATTCTTTCGCTTTTGAACATTATGATTTTGAAGGTATATGATTATGTGAAATTCATGGCGATAATAAGTTGGTGTTTGAGTTTTCTTTAGCTTTAAATGTGAAATGCTGCTAATTTTGAACATTGAAATTTCGGGGTGGATTATATTGCAGGGTTGTGATGCGTCTCTGCTTCTAGATGATAGTAATGGGAATCAAAATCGTTCAATAGAGAGAAATGCCTTCCCAAATCAAACTCTCAAGGGGTTTGATATTATTTATCGGATCAAACAAGCTTTAGAAACTGAGTGCCCTGGTGTCGTTTCGTGTGCCGACATTATTACTCTGGCCACAAGAGATGCTGTCATTTTGGTAATTATCGCATCTGGAAGTGCTATATAATGTGTTTTATTTGGATTTCTGCTGTCGTTTATCGTTTAGGTGCTTATGATGGTATATGATAGATGATGAAGAGTTGCATATTTTACGAGTATTCGTGATCTTTATCTACAATTTTTATGTCAACTTGGCCATTGGTTACTGGATTCATCTCATTGTTTTGTCTATAAGGACATTTGATAGTCTTTATAGTTGCTCTATTAATCTCCAAGTCAGTTGTGTTGACAAGTTAATAACTACATGTTATCAATTTGTCGTTTATTATGCAGCTAGAATGCTAGATGCACTTTAACACTGATAGAAGAGGCCATGGTTGGATAGTTTAGGCATTAGGATTATCTTAATTTCTTTTTTTATCTTATATCTTATCCACATAGTTTAGGAATTAGGATTTTCTTAATTTCATATTTTCACCAAAAAATACAAAGAAGATATATAATTACAGGCGGCATTTAGTAAATACAGGGGGCATGTAGTTGCACCTAAACGAGGCTATTTCTTTGTGAACTCATTGCACTCCCCCCCGCACCCCCCCACCCCCTCCCCCACTGCTTTCCCCCTTTGCACTCCCCTTGCCCTCGCACATCCTCGTGACCTCCCCCCGCACACCCCATGTATGCACACCCCATATATGTACTATTGTCTGCTCCATTATGCTGAACAAATTTACCATTCGCAAGCTTCCCTCAATCATGGAACCGGAACCAAGCAACACAGGTGCCGGAAACCGTAGCGAATTTCTTCTCTCTGATTTTCAATTTCAGTCTTAATTTTCGCTTCCCATTCGCTGTCTCCTCTCCTTCCCCATTCGGCTCCTTCATCTTCTTCACTTTTATTGTTCAATCATCATCATAATCTCTCCAATTTTCCCTCTATCCTAGGGTTTTCAGGTGAAGTATTTTGGGTTCGTTTCTTCAACACCTTCCTTCTCCATCTGAAGCAGCGTATGAGAGCAGAAAAATGGCGGATGCAGCGAAGCCTTCCTTCTCCTTTCCCCTTCTCCACCGCCTTTTGGGTTCGTTTCTTCAACACCTTCCTTCTCCATCTGAAGCAGCGTGTGAGAGCAGAAAAATTTGGTGAATTCTCGGCTTTTACTGTCTATTTACTCATTATTTTTCTTCGTTAATTTGGCAATGGATCGATGCATTTATTTAAGTTGGTATTATTGTTTAGACACATAACTAAACTGTTAGTGCAATTTTTGTGATTGAGTTTGAGTTATGTTTAAATTTTGTGTCGATTGACGAATTGATGCTGATTTTTGTGTTTAATTATTCCTGATTTTGGTGATTGATGATTCTAGGTCTTGATTTTTAGTTGAGCTTGTGTTATAGCATATTTTCTGGTGATTAAGCTTCTCATATTGAATTTGTTGCCTGAAATTATTGTTTTAGAGTTTTGATTATGATGTACCTATCTATGAACTTAACTACTCCTTTGTTTAAGAGTATGTGGAACTTTAAAGTGAGAAAAAGAGTCCCTATTTCTGTGAGTTTTTGTTCTCTTTCATGTTCTTTTGGGTTTGACAAAGAATTATGCTCAAGTTCAGAAGGGATATCCGTGTGGGCCAGTTGCTATTGTAGTTTCTTTGGCTCTGTTTTACTAGTCTTTTTTATGTTATTTTCTCGGTCTCTAAGGTGTTGTGCAGTGCGGTAATTTGATTCTCGCAACATCAACAAAGACAAGCAAATGTTGACCAACTAGTTTCGTTTTTGTCTCCCCTCCCCCTCTTCAAATTCCCGATGTGTTATGTTCATTGCGTTAAACCCTGGATGTTCTCCATCACCGAGATTACCTTGTTAATTGTCCTATACGCAACCGATATTACAATTGTTTTTGTTGTTACTACATAGTAAAGTGGAATTCTTTGATACAACTGTAGAAATGATAGTTTTAGATTATCATAGAGACTCTTGATGTGATGGATATAATGTGAGACAATGAAATCTAAACCTGGTTTATGTTTTAACTAAGAGACTAGCTGTTTCTTCCTATTGCCTTTTGTTAGCCTACATTCTCCTATTTGTGCCTTTTGTAATGTGCAAGAGTGGAAGTTGATTGAATTTTCCATGTATCTTTTGTTCAATGCTATACTATTTTAGCACTTTTTGTAATGCTGCACTCCCCCCGACCGGCCCCCCTCCCTGCTTGCACTCCCCCTTGCCCGCCTCCCCCTCCCTGCTGCACTCCCCCTGCGACCCCCTCCCTCGCTTGCACTCCCCCGACCAACCCCCCTCCTGCTGCACTCCCCACGACCCCCCTCCCGCTTGCACTCCCCCCGACCCGGCCCGCCAGCCCTCCCTCCCTGCTGCACTCCCCCCGACCAGCCCTTGCCAGCCCCCTCCCTGCTGCACTCCCCCGCCAACCCTCCCCCACCTGCACTCCCCCTGACCAGCCCCCCTCCCCTGCTGCTCCTCCCCGACCAGGCCCCCTCCCTACTCGCCCTCCCCCTGACCCCCCCCCCTTGCTCCCCCGACCCGGCCCCCCTCCCTGCTGCACTCCCCCGACCCGCCCCTGCCCGGCCTCCCCCGCTGCACTCCCCACGAAAACCCCCGCCCTCCTTTGGAGATGTCAAACCTTCGTTGCACTCCTTTATTACCTTGGAGGCCGTTAAACCGCTTATAGAGTAAAGCTCGAGGGCTAGGGCTTGACATGTATAATCGTGTGTTGGCCTAATATTGTACTATTATGTGTTCCTCTGAGATGATTGGACATTTCTTTATTTGAGCTAGTTGTTTTGGTCTATCTTACATTTCTTATAGCTGAGCACTAGAGTTTCACTGTTTTTTTTTTTTTTGGCGTACTAAAGATAGAATTAGTTTGATTTCTAATCATAGAAGAGCAACATTCTTTCAGTTTCTTTGAAATTTGACATCTCAGTTATATACTGATCTGGATGTCTCATGCTGAAGTGATACTGATATGGAATACATAGAGCATACCCGTGGCAGCTGGTAGCTCCAACTTGCCGGTTGATTCGGAGATTTTGGTTTTATTTGTCATCTCTAGAGAAATTCTTTGTGTAATTCAGTTATTATTTTCTCTATATTTGTGTACGAAACATAATTTGTAATGAAAAATAATACTTATATATATATATAACTGTTTGGGAACATTTAGGACAAAAAAATGCAAAAAAAAAAAAAAATTTTTAAAATTTTTTTTTGGGTCACAAGCGCTGCGGTTCGGGCAAAAACCGCAGCCCTTGGTGGGTTAAGGGCTGCGGTTAAGGGCCAAAAAACGCAGCCCTTAACCCACCAAGGGCTGCGGTTTAGGCCCTTATTGACCCTTAACCCACCAAGGGCTGCGGTTTTTGCCCGATCGCGTTCTAACCTGCTGCTAAGGGCTGCGGTTAAAAACCGCAGCCCTTCCTAAATGCCAAGGGCTGCTAGTCCAATAGCTGCGGTCGAAAAACGCAGCCCTTGGGCCCTTTTTGACCGCAGCCCTTGGGCTTTTTTCCTCTAGTGCATTATTAAAAAGTACTCAAAGATAGATCCATTGTGCATAAGTTATCACCTAATTCAAAAATAGTAGCATCAACTACCAATCAAGTTATCATGCTGTAATAAATCAAGTAAGGCACACAACTCACATTCCATAACCAAACACAAAATATCCAAATACAAACTAGCAAAGTTAAACAAAAATCGTAAGAAAATGTTGTGTAATAAGGGGGGCAAAATTGTAATGCAAAAACAGTTTATCAGAATGGGATAGGGAAAAGAGCTAGAAAGGGCAATCACTCCTCGTCATCCTCTTCTTCATCTCCTTCTTCCTCTCATTCTTCTTGGTTGTAGGAGGAGTGTGACGTTCCAACACCTTCTTTATCTTCCTCAGCATCATCTTGATCCTCATCCATAGGATCAGTAGGAAGACAGGGATCAGCTGGAAGACGATGATCAGCAAAACCACTAGCTCCTTTAACATAAGGAAGTTGAGCCTTTACTTCTGGAAGGGAGAGAACTAGCAAATTAGTCTCGGCCAGCTTCTTCTCAAACTTAGTGACCTTAGACTTACAGGACTTGGACATACCCTCAATCAGCTTATACATCTTATCTGAAGTCTTCTCCTGGTTGTCCAACCTTTTAATCAAAGGAGCATCTCTGCTGGTTCCCCCTATCTTTCTCTTCTTCTTCTCCGGCTTTTTCTTCTCAGCAGGTACTCCTGACTCTTTAAACCTCAGTATATCTGAGGAAACATCCAACCCTTTTTGCCCCAATATCTTCTTGGTGAACACCGGAATGGGAATTATTTCCCCATTCAGAGGCATCTTTTGTTTCTAGAGCATGAAGGTGATGATTGAACCATAGGCTAGGGCATGATGAGTGGAGGAGCAACAACTCATGATATGATCAATGATGAGGGCTGGATGATTAAGTAAACCAAGACCATCTCCATTATCCGAATTGATCCCCTGCCCAGGCATTAACCCTTTATTGCAAATGGAGTGGAGGACCAGCATAGTGGGTTCACGCGAATTATCAGATTGATAACTAACCTTCTTGGAATGGAAAACAACAAAAAAAACTTATAAGTCTCCTCAGCTGTTACCCCAACAATAATAGGTCGATCATCCCTAGCATACTTATCAAACCCATCTCTTGGTATATTAAGCAAAGAAGCCATATAAGATACAGACATAGAGATTTCACTTCCAAAAACAGCAGAACCCAACGACATATCAGACAATTGTTTTAAATTCACATGAAATTCCCTAACAGCATCATCGAAAAGCATTCTTAACATCCTTAAACAAAGGCATCCAGCCTTGAAATTCCAATATTTCACAAACCTCAGATAAAGTAGGCACATCAAGATAACCATCTTCTACAAAGCACCCATATAGCACACTTCTCTCAATAGTAGGAGTAGAATTAGTAGAAACATGAGTTTCAACATATTTACCTTTTGCAGCGCGAGGGGAGTCTGACCGGTACCCCTTTCCTCTTGGTTCCCCTAGTAGAACCTGCAGATTGTTCCTAAGAAACTTCTGGTGTTTTCTTCTTCATGGAAGATCTGGTCACTCTCCTTCCACTAGCCATAGTAGAGGCAGATAAAGACCCTTCCTTGTGGCCGGTAACCATCAGATCTTCTTCCTTCTTTTGTTCCTTCTCAACAGGAACTTCAGTAGACAATTCCGCTAAAACTTTTTCAACATTACTAGTGATAGAATCCTTATGATGTTCTCCCTCAGGACAACTTCACCCTTCTCAGTGGAAATTAGGTTATGGGAAACAGCAGGGGCGATTGGTTTTCAGTTGAGGAGGTGGTTAAATGTGTGGCGGTTGAGGGAGTGGGATTGGGTTCATGACTGAATGGATGAGAAGGAGATGAAGTTACGGAGGAAGGTGGTTGAGATGGAGGTGACTAATTTTGTGGTGGTGGAGGTTGATTTTGTGGAGTGGTGGAGGTTGGAGTTTGAGTGTTAGAAGGAGGATTTTCGGAGACAGTGGTGGAGAAGGGAGGTTTTTCGGGTTGAGTAACGGAGGGGGTTTACTTAGGAGAAGGGGGCATTTCAGTAGAACTCTTTGATTTTCCACCCTTCTTCCTTACGCTAACTGAGGATTTCTTCCCCATTGAAGAAAAATAGAGAACCATGGAGATCCCGCTTTAAAGAGAGAGAGAGAGATTACTCGAGTGTGACTTGAAGTGATTGAATAGAAAAGGGAGATAATATATATATATATATATATATATATATATATATATATATATATATATATATATATATATATATATATATATATATATATATATATATGCATGAGAGAAAAAGTAGTGGAAGCAAATCAGTTGAGATTTCAAAAGCAATTGAAATTTCGAAAGTAATCATAACTTCCCATAAACACCTCAACTACCGAAAAATAAGGCATGTACAAGAGTTGTACATTGGTCGTGCCTTTTTAAGGAAAGAGAACTGCATTAAAATATCTCAAATTGGAGAAGTGAAGATATTCGCTTAATTTTCGGAAAGAAACGAATCTTCCCAAAAAAATATTTGCACTACTCTATGTTCATCTCAACTGTTTCATACAAGAAACACTTTGCACTGGGTTCCAAGTGACTTAGCATGATTTCACCTTCATTCAAGCAACGATTCTTTCTAATCTTGGAAGAAGTAGAAAGCATCTACATGACACCTGATGAATTAAGTAAACATATATGTATGTAATTTCACATCAAAGAGTACTAATCTAACAATCGGGGGAATTAAAGAGCTGAATCCAAATGACCTAAACCTAATAACTCCTATTGAAGATACTTAATAAAACTTAATTAAACCTAATAAGACTCGTAAATTACAAAAAGACTCTCTAAACAAAGGTTTTGTGAAGATATCAGCAATTTGATCTTCACTCTTGCAAAACAATAATTCAACCAAGCCTTTTTCAACATTATCTGTAAGAAAATGATGTATGATCTCAATGTGCTTGGTTTTAGAGTGCTGAACAGGATTTTTTTTTGAAATATTGATAACACTAGTGTTGTCACACATGATAGGAATACTTTTATAGACAACAACAAAATCATTAAGCTGGTTCCGTATCTACAGCAGCTGGGAACAACAAGTTGTGGCTGCAATGTATTCTGACTCTGCTATAAACAAGGCCACTGAACTTTGCTTTTTAGTGCCCCTTGAGATGAGACATTAGGCTAGGAAATGATCCATACCTGATGTGATTTTCCTATCAACAAGGAAACCAGCATAATTTGCATTTGTATACCATACTAGCTCAATAGAAGTGCCTTTAGGGTACCACAACCACAAATCTTATGTTCCCACCAAATACCTAAGTATTCTTCTAACATCCTTTAGATGAGACTCATTGGGATTGCTTTGAAATCATGCACATAATCCTACAGAGAACACAATATCAGGTCTACTTACTGTTAGGTACAATAGGGAACTAATCATACCTCTATACAGTGTAGCTTCCACATCCTTCCCCTTTGAATCAGCATGAAGCTTTGTGGAAGTGGGAACAAGAGTGTCATAAGCTTTGGTATTCTCCATACCATACTTTTTTAGAAGTTCACTAAGGTACTTTTATTGGTGGATCATAATCCCATTAGTTGTTTGCCTAATATGTAGGCCTAGGAAAAAGCCAAGCTCTCCTATAATGCTCATTTCAAACCCACTTTGCATAAGATTAGCAAACTCATCACATAACGTAGCTCCAAAAATGATATCATCAACATAAATTTGTACTACTAGCAAGTGTTTCCTCCTTTTTTTGATAAATAAAGTTTTGTCCACTGTTCCCCTCTTGTATTCATTTTCCATCAAAAACTTTGACAATAGCTCATACCAAGCTCTTGGTGCTTGTTTGAGACCGTACAAAGATTTATCAAGTTTGAATACATGGTGGGGAAACAGGTGATCAATAAAACCAAGTGGTTGTTCTACATATATCTCCTCCTTCAATTAACCATTCAAAAATGTTGTCTTCACGTCCATCTGAAATAATTTTATATTCATGTCTGCAATAAGAATTCTTATAGCCTCTAACCTAGTAACATGTGCAAAGGTCTCATAATCGATGCCTTCTTGTTGATTGTAGCCTTGCACCACAAGCCTTGCTTTATTTCAAACTATTGTATCAAGATCATCCAACTTGTTTATGAACACCCATCTAGTGCCAATGACTAACCTATCTCTTGGTCTTCGCTCAATGTTCTATGGCTGGTTCAGTTCAAACTGATTCAATTCATCTTGCATGGCCAACACCAAATCTGGATAATTCAAAGTCAACTTGTAGTCAGGTGGTTCTATGCTGGATATAAAAAGAAAAGAAGGCACAAAAGTTTTCATAAACAGCTCTTCTTGTTTGAATTCCCTTATTAATATCACTAATTATTTGATCAGAGGGATGATAAGATTGATATCTAAAACTCTGTGAAACTGGACCATTTTGTCCTCTTGAATTAGTCTGACTGGAACCAGCTTGCATTCTAGAATCATCTAAGTTAGATCTCTCAGATGTGTTTGGTTGCAAAGTGGATCCTTGCTCATTCCTTACCTGTCCCTCATTAGGGTTACCGCCAGCTTGTGTAGTGATTCCCCCTGAGGTGTTTACCTGCTGTTCTCTATGGGAACCATCAACATCTGGTTCCCCCTCAGAAGAATTCTCATTGTTCTCTTCTCGTTCTAGATCAGGTCCTCCACCATTAGCATTTGGTGGATAAGCAGGTAGACATGTCTCCTCTTCTGGATCTCGAACGGAACCAGCTCGCTGTTTCCCAGTAAACTCAAGCATTCCAATGATATCTTCTTGCTCAACCCGTGCAATCTCAGAAGACATATTAAACTCGTCAAAAATTACATGAACACTTTCCTCAACACAAAAGGTCCTCTTATTGAACACCTTGTATGCTTTACTATGAGAAGAGTATCCAAGAAAGATTGCCTCATCACTTCTAGGTCGAACTTATCGAGTTGGTTCTTCCCATTATTATGCACAAAATACTTGCATCCAAAGATACGAAAGTGTGCAATATTGGGCTTTCTACCCTTTAGGAGTTCATATGGGGTCTTATCCAATTTAGGTCTAATGAGAGCACGATTCAAGATATAGGATGCAGTGTTCACATCTTCTCCCCAAAAGCTCTTAGGGAGACCACTTTCAATAAGCATCGTCCTCGCCATCTCCTTCATAGTTCTATTTTTCCTTTCAACAACACCATTTTGTTGAGGTGTTCTAGGGGCAGAGAAGTTATGATTCACTCCATGCTCTCTACAAAAATCAATGAAACTTGAGTTATCAAACTCAGAACCATGGTCCGATCTTACCGCAACCAGCTGATGATTTAGTTGGTCTTGTACCTGTTTCACTAATGCAACAAAACTCGTTAAGTGTTTCATATTTTCAGCGAAAAAAGATAACCTAGGTAAACCTATAAAAATCATCAACCATAACACAAATAAACCTAAGGCTGTTTCGACTTTGTACACGCATGGGACCACATAAATCAATATGTACAAGTTCGAAAGGTCTGCTAGTACTCATGACACTTTTTGGTTTGAAAGAGGATTTTACATGTTTTTCCTTGGCACATTCTGAACAAACTTTGTCAATCTCATATTTAATGTTTGGAACTCCAATCACTAAGTCATGAGATTTAAGTTTATTCAAAAGTGTCAAGCTATTATGTCAAAACCTCTTATGCCAAACCCATTGATTTGACTTGAAACAGCTCTCAAACAAATGGACTTGTTCTCCGGAATTTTATCCAGTAAAGTGATGTAGATATCATCTTTTCTGGTTCCTTCATAGACAAGTTCACCTGTTTGTGAATTAACTATGTGACTAAGGTCAACTTGAAACACAACTCGATTGCCTTTATCACATAATTGAGAAATGCTCAAGAGATTATGTTGCAAGCCATCAACATAATACACATCATCAATAGCTTGTGAAAGTGACTTACCAACTTTACCAATGCCAACGCTAGAACCTTTACTATTGTCTCCAAAGGTAACACTTCCACCTTCATTGGTTGTGAGGGAGAGAAATTTCTTCTTATCCCCGTACATGTGTCTTGAGCAACCACTATCCAAATACCAAAAGGTACTCCCTCTCACTTTAGCGTGCAAGAAACAATCAAACGTTAGACTTAGGAACCCAAACTTTATTGGGTCCCTTTCCACAAACAGTTGACTCTAACTGGTCCTTTCTCACCCAAACTTGCTTAACATGTTTATTGTTTCTTTCCACACTATTCTTCCTAGCTGGACAATTAAAAATCTTATGTCCATTCATACCACAATGATAACACACATGCATATTGTAACACCAGGACAATTCTCTCTTTTCAAAAATACCTTTTCAATATAAAACATAGAGAATTATCCAAGTATTATCGCCCGTGTGAAAACGTATTGGCTTATTTAGAATTCTGCAGCTGAAAACTTAATAAATAAACTTTATAAATAAAACTTTGTCAACCACAAAGTCAACTCTAAAAGTCAAACCAACAAAAGTCAACTACAATAGTCAAAGTCAACTACGAAAAGCGTAAAGTCAAAATATGATAAATAATCTACACAAGCTCTCTAATCCCGAACCCATGATGCATCATCTTCAAACCTGTAGATGGACAATGCACTATTGATCCCTAGAGACTGCTCACCAAAAGGGTCATCACAGGATCAATAAGGCATAGTAAATAATCCTAACATGATACTAATAAATAATAAGCAGGAATAAATGATAACATAATAACCTTGCAGACTACTTTTACTGAACTAAACTTTACAACCAATAATTTAATTTATTTAGATGAAATAGTCAATGGAACGAGTTGTCTAACTGAAACCAACCTTGCTTTTGGAAGACGAAATACGGACGCGACTCCGTATTCCCATGACCTACGATATCGAGGAACCTTTTAAATAAAAATAGGACATGGTGATCAATCCTGTCCCAAGAAAAGGCATGGGCTACCACCATGTATTCCAACTCATACTTGTCCAGCACTTCAGACGTGCACAAGTGTAAAGCTATTGCCATCCATGTTTCACTTTACATGATTAACAATTTATTCACTTATTATGACTCACAAGTAGAACAAACATTATAATCATCAAACAATCATAAACTTCCATTTTTATCTTAGGATTAGATAAGGTGATCAACAACAACTTAACAACCCAAGATTAATTCCATCTTTAATTCATAACTTCCTTTATTTGTTGAACCAAGTCAACATCCAACCAACCTTTCAAAGGTATAATAATTCAACTTACCAAATAACGCCCTCGGCCCTTATAAAGTAATTAAATAATCAAAAGGGAACAACATGATTCAATCATGATCCAAACCAATATATATATATATATATATATATATATATATATATATATATATATATATATATATATATATATATATATATATATATATATATATATATATATATATATATATATATATATATATATATATATATCTATATATATATATATATATATATTAATCCCTCATATGAATTAATAAAATAAAGTTCGCAAATCCCATATGCTTGCATCAATCTGCCATAGAGACATAACATAAATATCATAATCAACATGTTTCACACAATGGCATAAAACATGCAAATCCAACTTTAATAGAAATCACATATGAACTAAAATTAGTTCCCTATACATGATACTACATAATTCTTATCCTTAGGACATGATACTAGTCCAATCAACGCATAGGTATGTACGTACCTTGTGTAGACAAATCAAGCGGCCACTTTCACAATCTTAAAAGTCGCCTAAAGAGAAATCTCCGCCTAAAACAACCAATATAAATCCACAATCAATCCCTTATGAATTTACAGCAATAATAAAATACTTCAAACCCTTCCTAAAAGTGATTAAAAACCTTTCCCATCATTAAAACTTGATTATTAAAACCTCCTAGTATAGTACTACTACAGTAGTTGTTAAAACTCTCAAAAACCCATGTTTAAATCATAAAAACTCCATCAACAATACTCTTTTCAAATTTCCAGCAACATATAACATATTAAAACTCTTTTTAAACATACTTAAACATATTTAAAATCTTAAGAATAATCAACTTCATAAACTATAATATACTACTATGATTTTCCAACCTTTAAAACCCTAAAAATTCATGCTTTGATAATTAAAAATCCAATTCAAACCTAATATGTAAATCTAAATTTTATTTCTTTAATACACAAAGTATATAATCTTAGATTCATAATTAAATCATCAAACTATAACTTTTAAACATAATCCTATTAAAACAAATCTTAAAAACATAAACTTTGCATTGAAAATAACTTGAGGCGGAAGAAAATAACCAAATCAAGAAGAGGAGGAAAGAAGAACCTGTGGCCAAGGGGCGGCGGCACGGTCGAGTGCTGCTGGCGGCGCGAGGCTGGCGTCGGCAGCGGTGGTGGCCGAAGCGAAGGAGGAGGAAGAAAGAAAAAGAAAAAGAGAGAGAAGAAAAGAATAGGATGGCCGAAAATCTTGGGGAAAAAGGAGGAGAGAGAAAATAAAGTTGTGTGGGAAATATTTGGGGTTTTGGGGGGTTTTTATAGGTTCCCCTTGTGGGCTTAGGAAAAGGTGATTGGGCTCAAACAAGAGTTTAATGATTGATAAATTTAGTGTTTGGGTTCCTCATACCCAATAAGGAATCCGTTTCCAAATCCAAAAAGTGTTTTAAGCTTTTCAAATATTTTTCAAAGCATGACTAGAAAAATGTTTAACTTCTTTAAATCATTAAAATAATTCCTTTGACTTTCAAATAGTCAACCTTTGAAGAAAATCATTTAAATACTAAAATATATTTAAATATTTATAACTATACATTAAAATATATTTATAAAATTTATAAATTTACGGGGGATTACACATATCCTTTGCAAGAACATACTTACCTCTTTTTAATTCCTTGATCCACGTGGTTCCCTAGGGGTGCCAGTTAGTCCTGGCTCTCGTTCTAGAATAACCAAGACCAGTTGTACCACTGTTGCCTTACATGGAGGCATGATGGCTCAAGGTATTCCTTGCTGATAAGAGACTATCTACATGCCTTTGACTGTTTTGATGCTCTTTGTCCTTGGTCTCAAGAACTCTAATTAGAAAGACATTTTTCTCATCCATATCTTTGAAATCTCTTTTGATTTTCTCAAGATCAAACTCTAGTTTTGAAATCAGTGAGTCATTTGGGACTTTGACAACCACTTTCTGCTTACCCTTATTCAATTGATTGATTACAGCATATAAATCATATATTTGTCCTTCATAATCATCAATCATCTTACTAACACTAGTGGAAAAACATTATATGTCACAACACAACTGATCCGGTTTTTAAAAAACCAGATCCGTAAATTGTAAAATTTTTGGACGTCACAGCTGGGCTGAGTAACTGATTCGGTCCAGTTTTGAACCGGGTCAGTTAACAGAAAACGGATTTGGTTTTCTGTTAACTGATCTGGTTCACTAAACTAGATCAGTTATTCAATATTACATATATAATTGCGGCCCCCACAATCTCTCACTCACTCCAAGCCCAACGCATTCCTCGGCTGGCCCAATGCGTTCCCCTCAATCCAACTTCATTTAAGTTCCTCACTCCTTGTTCCAAACCCTACCAGTCTATCTCTTCCTCTTTCCTCCCCACAAAAGCCTAACCCTAAACGACATTCCTCCAGCCTCTCTCTCTTCCTCTTTAGCCCAGCCTCCTATCCATCTCTCTTCCCTCTCACTAAGACACGAACCACCAACCACCAACCACCAACTACCAAATCATACTTCCACTTGTCGGCGCAACCATCCTCTCTCATTTCGTCGGCGCAACCACCACGTCCACCAAGAGTAGTTAGTCATAACTAGATCGAACGTAGTAAGTGAGGCCATTGTCACCACGAGATCTTCAGCACCAGCATCTTCAAAAACGTATTTAACTCGCGCGCATCTTCAACAATCACTCGTATATCCTTCTTCGCATCTCCGTCCTCGCCACCAGATCTCCGCCACCATCATCCTCGCTTGCGTCTTCGTCGCAATGGCAACACCCCTTTCTCGTCGCCGTCACCGTCTTCGCTTAGGGTTTGAGTGGATCAATGAGGAACAAAGAAGACATATCTACGCCCAAATTCTCGGTTTTTTTTTCGTTCATAATTTTTTTTCGTTGAATTTCGTTCATAATAATTTTAGGGTTTATTTCCTTAGTTTCTGTGTTTTTAGTTTCTTAGTTTCGTTCATATTTTTAGTTTCGTTCATATTTTAGGGTTTATTTCCTTAGTTTCTATATTTTTAGTTTCTTAATTTCGTTCATATTTTTTGTTTCGTTCAAATTTTAGGGTTTATATCCTCATATAGTTTCATTCATATTTGGATTTTTTAACTAGAATAATACAAACTTTTGCCCGTTCTCTCGCAATAATACAAACTTTTTTAAATAATATAAACTTTTGCCCAAAATTCCCCTGGTAGGTCAATACCGGTTGTAACTTATTGCAGCAGGTCACTATGACACGTGTCATTATCTTATTGGTTGGTTTTTAAATTTTTTATTTCAATTTGAAAAACAAAAAAAACCCCAAAGTTTTCCTTTTTTTTTCTTTCTTCTGTTAGTCCCCTTTACTCTTTTTCTCCCTCCCCCCACCCCACCCCACCCCACTCACCTCACCCCTCCCCGGCCGGACACAACAACCATGTCGCCACCTCCTTCACTTCTTCAAACAACCGAAATTCTTTCTCCTCTTTCACTAATCACACTTCCACTTTCCTCAATTTCAAGAAACACCTAGTTTCTCTCTCCTCTTCTCACCCTCTTTCTTCTTCCACTTCTTCGTCTTGCTCGCGTTTCGACGGCGCCGACGAAATTCGATTTCGAGAATTGAATTCGTTTGAGATGTATTCGATTAAATGCGTTGTCGCGGCGAGGCAGGAGCATGTAATTAGCTATGGAGTGGAGGAGGTGGAGGTGGAAGAAGTTACCTTTATGGTGGTTTGGTTTGGTTGCGATCGGTGGTTTGGTTTGGTTGCGATTGGTGGTTTTCGGAGGTGAGGGAGTGGAGGGGGGTGGTTTTCGGGGGTGGGGGAGTGGAGGGTGGTGGTTTTCGAGGCGGGGCTGGCTAGGATTGGTGGTTTTCGAGGGTAGGGTGGCTGGGTTTGGTGGTTTTCCGGGGGTGAGGTAGTAGAGGGGGTGGTTTTCTGGGGTTAAGGAGTGGTGGGGGAAGGGCGACGTGGTGTTTTCCGGGGGAGGAGGAGGGGAGACGTGGTGTTGCCGGTGGTTGGGAGGCAATTTCGTGGTGGGGAGGGGGGTGAGGGTGGGGTTTTCAGTTGGTAGGGGGAGGGGAGGAGAGAGAAATAGATTTTGGGTTTTTTTTAAATTTTTTTACCTGTTTTACAGGTTAAAGGTCACATTGACCTACTGGAGGAATTTTGGGCAAAAGTCTGTATTATTTAAAAATAATCAAAAGTTTGTATTATTGCGAGAGAACGGGCAAAAGTTTGTATTATTCTAGTTAAAAAATCCTTCATATTTTTAGTTTATGTACTTAATTCATTCAATTGAAGCAAAATTTATTTTAATTCCTGTACTAAATGCGTTCACAAATTTGTTTTTATTTCATGTACTTAATTCGTTCATTTTATTATTTGCAAGTTGGCGGATTCCTATTTTGCTAAATCAGTGAGGTCCCAAAAATTTTGAGGCTTCACTGAATTAGCCTCCTTTTTTTTAAATGGTGATGGACTTTTACTGATCCAGTTTTCCAAGAAAATAGGATCAGTTAATATGTTTAACTGATCCCGTTTTCCTTCAAAATCGTATCAGTAAATGATTAACTGATCAGGTTTAGGACTGGATCAGTTAATATTTACAAATTATTGCGAGCCCATCCGATCCGAACAAAACCGGATTGGTAAGCCCTATTTTGACCGGATCGGATGGACTTTTTTCCACTAGTGTAACTTCAGCATAAAGACCTGCGGGGGAAATAGTTAGCTGGGCAGTTTTGAAAGTGACTAACTCTCTATGCAATTCTTCCACATCATCAACCAAAAGGTTAAAAAGCATGCAGTAAATTAGACTTGCTTATAGTGTTTGCCTTACGATTAATAGCAACAAAATTTGGAGATCATCTAAGTTAAACAAATTAGGTGCAGGGGGGCCAATTAAGTTTTCTTCACTATCACTAGGATTATCCTCATCCTTTTCTAGCAAAGAAGACTTAGTTGTTTCCAAATCGACTTTGCACTTATCAAGAGCAACTTCAAGCTCAGCCACACGATCCTTTAACTCAACACAAACTTGTTCCAAATGATCACAACTAGCAATAGCAATATCACTTTCATTTTTCTTTTCCTTCGACTCGTGTTTGCCAGATATTTAAGCCTCACTTAGTTTAATACATTCATCTAACAAAGTCGCAATACATTTAAGTATATTATTTCTGTCATATTAATACACGTCGTCACAAATTTGTTCCAAATTTAACTTGTGTTCACTAAGTACATCCTTCTTTGCCATAAGACAAAAATTTGATGTACTGTTCCTCTTCTTGGTTCCATCAGCCAAGTTGTTTCCTCCTTGATCCAAAATAGCAGTCATGTAAGTTTCATGATTAGGTGACTCTTCATCCTCTTCTGATCAGGAATCAGAGTCACCCCCACATGGTTGCTACCATAGCCTTCTTGAACGCTCTCTTATCATTGCTCTTGGATAACTTGTCCTTCCACTTAGGACAGTCACGAATGATGTGACCAAAATCTCCACGCTTGAAACAACCTACACTTGAAGGGTTAGTTTTCTTAAAATTCTTACCTTTGAAATATTTCCTTTGATCTCTGAAATGACTTTCAAAACATTTAGCCATCATTTCTATGTCATCTTCTTCTTCTTCTTATTCAACTATTCCCTTCAAGGCAACACCTCTGAATGGTCCCTTGTCACTCTTAGACTCAACCAACATTTCATGAGTCATAAGGGAACCAATCAGCTGTTCCAAACTCAATGCTGTAAGATCTTATGCTTCATAGATAACTGTTGCTTTAGCCGTCCATATATCTGTTAAACTTCTCAACATTTTTCACACCAAATATTCGTCAAAAAAACTTTTGATAGAGTCATAAATCTATCAAAACAATAATTTATTTTTCATCTTTATTCATATTAAAAGCTTCGTATTTAGACATAAGTAAATCAATTTTAGACCTGTTTACCTCACTGGTTCTCTCATAAGCAAGTTCGAGGGTATCCCATATCTCTTTGGCGGAGACACAGACATAGATTATGTTTGTCTCATTTTTCCAATAGCTTGTTGCAATATGGACATGGTTTTTGCATTTTTCTCCAACTTCTTGTAATAAACTAAAGTATAGTCGCTCTCCCTCTTCGCCACTGAGGAACCATAAACCTCCTTGGTAATCTCTATTGTTCCATTCTTGACAACTAACCAACACTCGTAGTCAATACCAATGATGATGTTCTTAAATCTATTTTTTCACCAAGCATAGTTTTTTCCATTGAATTTAGGAGTCTTGTTGTCGTATCCCATAGCATTCATTTCTTGACTACTCATGATCTACTTCTTTAGGTGTTACCCTATTAAGAAGAACCTGCTCTGATACCAATTGAAGGTTTGCAATGTACTCAAGAGGGGGTGCATTGAGTACTTAGACAACTGGTGCCAAATTCAAATTCTTTCACTTTAATGGGGAACCAGTTAGGCTGGTTCCTCACAGCGGAAACAATAGAACTTGAAAGAAGTAAAGGACACACCAAATTTAACGAGGTTCAGTCAAACAAGGGCCTACTTCCTCCTACGCTAGTTTTATTATTAATCACCTCTAAAAAACAAGAATACTCTCGCACTCTCCTGTTTTCCTTACTCCAGGGAAACAACGCCCCCCACACTAACTCTAGTGTGCTACTTTGCACATGAAGTGACAACACTCGCGAATGAACTCTCAAATGCTACCCCATCTCCAACCCCTTTGTTAGAGATTCAATACAATCAGTTTCTCTTAACTCACGCTTTCTTACAAAGCAAATAAAGAGTAATGTAAAGCTCTATGAGATGTGTACTCTATTTTAGAAAACTACTTAGTTGTGCTCTTTGTGAAGGCTCTTAATAATACTCAATAAAATTCGGGAGAGCATCAAGGGTGATGGAGAATCATTATTCAGTATTTATAGACCTATGTCTAACCTTTGAGCGTGCCCTAACTCAATATATCAAAGACATGATTTTCTTAAGATATCAAAGACATGCTTTAAGGCAAGTAAATATTAAATTATGATTCTAAAGTCTAGCAAACATTTATATGGAAAGTATTTGAGAAAATATTTTTCCGAAAATCTTTTCTAAAACAATCAGTTCAATTACCCAGCAAAGTAACTAGTACCCATACTTGTTACTACTTAGTAGTTTTCTGAATATGTAACCCACTGGTTCCCATATTGAAAATCCAAATGTTTCACACTTTAGAGCAACACAAACAATTCCACTAAGAATATTATACGCAAATATTATATGAATACCTAAGATGAATCAAATAAAAGATCCTAAACTATCTTCATGCACTTCAATCTCAACACTAGTAGAATAAATGTTAATTGCGGTAGTCATTAAGTGACCTATTGCTGCGATTTTAGTCGCGCCGCAATTAAGTGCGCAACAATATAGCAACCTATTGCTGCGGTTCCTACCCAAAATCGCAGCAACATATTTGTTTTTTAATAAAAAAAATGAAGCCTATTGTTGCGGTTTTGGATAGGACCCGCAATAATAGGTATTGGTACAGGTAAAAAAATATGTTTTTTTACACTTTGCCATCAAATTTGAAAGGAAAAAATGCAATAAAAAAATAAAACACACAAATTGAAAGTAATGACAAAGAATGCTTATACAAAAACATAAAGATACAAAAATCAACATATATTAAAAAAAAGATACAAAAGAAAAATATGAAAAACAATAACAAAAAATCAAAAATCCTAACATCATATTGATTCTGAACAAACAAAAATGAAGAAAATCCAAAAAAAAGAAAAACTAAAATATCACCATCCTAGCTTGAACCTTCGTGTGTTTCCAGATCGAGGCCCCTCGAGGATCACTTGAACCTTCGTGTGTTTCTAGATCTTTGCTCGAGATCTTCGGTCAACGATCTACAACAAGATCTTCGTTCTCTCATTCTGATTCTAATACACAAAACACCCTTCCCCCACTTCAAATTTCTCTCTCTTAGAGCTTTCCATAAACAGTTGGTGTGCCTATCAAGACCCAGTTTAGATACTGAATTACTAATAGAGCATAAAAACACAATGAACTCAAAATCAAAGAGGTATAAATACAATAAATTTTTTTTTTTAATAAAAAAGATAGTAACTCAGTAACGTACCTCAGTTCATCAATGGTGGAAACTAAAAGAACCCATCTTTGAAACGATACCCATAAAAGAGAAAAAAACCCAGAAATTCTTTCAAAAAACAGAATTAAAACCTCAATTAAATCATGGGTTCAGAGCACAAGAAAGGAGATCTTCGACGACTTCTAAAGTGAGAGAGGGATAAGAGTGACGAGCTATGGACGAGGAGTAGGAGGAGGAGGGAGGATGAGTGAGAGAAGGAGGATAAGTGAGAAGAACAAAGACTGGGTCGATGCAACTAAAATGAGGAGTGAGAATGTTTTATAAAAACAACGCACAACTAAAATGAGGAAACCCTATTCATAAAATAAACTTATTATTGCAGTTCCCATCAGAAACCGTAGCAATAGGTTAAAATTTTATTAAAAAATAATATTTTAATCTATTGCTGCGGTTTTGGATGGAAACCGCAGCAATAGGTTGATTTTAAATTTTTCCTTTTCTTTTGACGTGGTTTATTGTTGCGTATGGGTAAAACCGCAGCAACTCAGCCGCAGTAATACGCCTTTATTTTACTAGTGCAATGTAGAACTTTGTCTTTTCCTCGAACATCTTCGAGAGGGCCTCCTAGCTTCAAGTCTTGGAATAATCTGTTTGCTACACAAGAACATATCATAGCATAGCAAATAGTCCTTGACTATTTCAGTATACAGTCAGGAACAGTTAGTTTCTCACCTGTTTCCTAACAACTCATAAACACCTGTAAATAACAATTGTTCCCTACAGCTGTTTGTCATCGTTCAAAACCTAGGGGACTCAACACCAACTACTGGAGGAAATAACACTTCAATATCTATAACCATTAGATGTGAAAGCCACAAAAACTCCTACTAGAAGTTCAACAACACATTGCAAATAAATCAAGATATAATATTCATCCTTATCAACTCCCACGTAATTCATTCACCTTTTCACCTTGTTTTTTCAATTTTTCAAAATTATTTAACTAAACTTCTTCCTTATTATTCTTTTCATTTTGCATTTTCACATTATTTCAAGTAATTTTCTTTCAACATCTTTACTTCTAATAATTACTGCAAAACATGAACTTTAATGCTACTCCATTTAGCAAGCTTTAGGTGGAGAAATCATAAAAGACTATAGGCTTGTAATTTAGGTTGATCAAGAGAATAATGGGGTATAAAAATGAATAATATACATGAAAATAAAATATTTGAACACTCAAAACAATGAAAAGAATGCCTCAATCATATCTACACATGCATATGTCAAATATGTTTCAAAGAGTTGCACGACAAGTTCAAGAGTCATACTTCATAAGGAATTTTCAAACAAGAAAAAAAAACAGATGAGTGATATAGAAGTGTATCAGTCTATAAGGCTTGGAAAAAAAATCCTTAGTACGCTTATGGTTACCAAGTATGTTATTTCAATAGGAACACTATAAGAGGGGGGGTGAATTGTATGTGCAGAAATAAACGTACTTTTTGCGGAATTATAAAACTTAAACAAAGAAACAAGCTAAAGGAAGACAGTGGAATTTTACGAGGAAAAACTTATTGGGCCCAACAAGAAGAAACAACCTCGACCACTAGGGATTTTAAACTCAACTCTTTCACTAATTAGGCCAAACAACCTTGTTACAACCTAACTTTATCTCGGGCCACACCTTGAGTTCCAAAACTCAAGTTCCTAAACAATTGTTCCCTTGAACTTGCTTCACTCAAAGCTTCTCTCTTACAGGACTTCACTCAAAATCCCTTTACCCCAAAACCAAAATTACAATGATCAATAAACTTAGTGGAATAGAGTACGAAGGCAAAGAACAAATGGCTTATGAGAGAATGAATGCACTGACACTCTAATTAGTTAAAATAACTAAATCACTTGGTCAGACACCAATTGGAACTTAATTAGACATAAGTACTTATAGTAGTGATTAAGTAAAACGTGGGATAAAAACATGTGATAGTGGATTAACCATTTTCCCATAATGTTCCTCAACTAGAGGAACACGTTCCATTGTACACCCATGAACCCCACGATCTCAATGAACTTGTATAATATATCGACACTTTCCTAAATTTTACCAATTACTTGTGCAACAACCATAAATCTGATTTTTAATTAAAAAAGTATTTTAATTAATAAAACCAAAATTAAATCCTTTAATCAAAATATTTTCTTTTAAAAACCAAAAAGGATTTTAATTTTCAAATAAAAATAAAATATTTTCCTTAAAATCAGTTTTTTAACAAATAAAAACGGTTTCCTATTTTTAAGGCTTCAATAATTCAACCGACACAAAATAACCATTGCACCATATAATGTATGTCTAGTTCCTTTAAATTCTTTAGTTCCTTTAACTTAACTTATCATTTGTTCCTTTCAAGTGAACATACATACATTCTCTTTTTATATTGCCATTGTTCCTTACCACAACTTACTCTTTTCTTACATAGGAACTAAAAATAAAAGCATGACTTTGATTCTTTGGCTCCAATGCTTCTCCAGTTTCAGTTCCTTGAGTATCTTCACTTTGTGTTCAAAATCCAAACTTGATTTCTTCCTTAGACTTAGTATTCTCTTTGCTCAATGCAGTGATACCTTGCATATTCCATTCACTTAACAACTTGTTAGTTTATAACTTAGTTTGTATCTTTGTTCCTTTGTCATCAGCAAAACTAGGTTCATCAATTTCCCCCTTCTTGATGATGACAACAAAGTTACAAACTAAGGAAGATAAAAACAACAAATACAATAATAGAATGAAGGATATAATAATAATTTATATTTTTAATTAAGGTCAGATTAAGGATTGAATTTTTCAATTTTTTCAACTTAGTTTGTTCCTAGTATCTTTTCCCCCTTTGTCATCCTTAAAAAGATCAAACTCTTGGTGATTTCGGGAAGACTGATTTTTGCAAGACCTTTAGACCATTAAAAAGCACCAAAAATGGTTAATTTAGTAATTCAAAGGGTAGACTTGCTCAAACGTCAATCACATAATACTAGTCATTCCAAGAAATATATTATGCAATCAATTCAAAAAGGAAGACAAATAGCAAAAGTCATTATATTTATAGCACTTGTTCCAAAAGATTAAAAAAGAAAAAGGAAGAAAATAAAATAAAAGGAACCAAAAGCTAGGAGTTCCTGTTCCTTTAAGAGAAACAGGAACTTAGACATTAGGAAGGGAAGGAAAGTAGTGTTCCTCTACTACTTCTCCAACCACTCACTAGAGGAAAAAAGCCCAAGGGCTGCGGTCAAAAGGGGCCCAAGGGCTGCGTTTTTTGACCGCAGCCATTAGACTAGCAGCCCTTGGCAATTAGGAAGGGCTGCGGTTTCTAACCGCAGCCCTTAGCTCGTTAAGGGCTGCGGTCGGTCAGGCAAAAACCGCAGCCCTTGGTTGGTTAAGGGTTGCTGCGGTTAGGAAAACCGCGACCCTTAACTCACTAAGGGGTGCGGTTTTGCCCTTAACCGAGCCCTTAACCAACCAAGGGCTGCGGTTTTTGCCCGAACCCTTGTGACCCAAAAAAATTAATTTTTTTTTTTTTTTTTTTGCATTTTTTAGCCCAAAATGACCCCCAAACAATTATATATATAGAAAAGTATCATTTTTCATTACAAATATATAGGAAGTTACAAAAATATGGTACTCCAGCTAAATTCAATTTGATAGCTTCATATTTTCTCTTCTTGAGGAGCAGCATCCTCTTGTACAGCCCATCCATATCTTTTTCTTCTTCACAAATTCTTAGATGCAAAATTTTCAAATTGTTTGAGGTGCAACCGCACAAGAGCTTAACTAAACCAATAAACAACCAACAACCACTTAGTGCTTGGTAGCTTTGATCACGTTCAACCGGTTTACCAACCTTCACATCCATATATTAAATATAAAGCAAACGGCATCACATATACCTTAAATTTTGTGGCAACACTCAACTTTTTGTGAATCGGCTCCCCTAGACTTGAATAAGGGACCAACAACGGGTTTTTTGGATTGTACCAGCATACTTGAAGCAAATTTTTGAGGAAGGAAAGTCTCACAAGAAGACAAAAAGTTGAACGAGCCAAAATGCATCGGGTCTCTGTTCTTCTCCTAAAACCTTGTTGTGTCATACATAACTTTGAAACAAGTAGCAGTGTCCCACCATAAAAATTATTGAAACATATCACAAGTAAACGACAAAAAATTAAGTACCCACGTACAAAACTTTAAGCAAGTATTATAGCTGGAAAACTTTCCAAAACAATCAGCAGTTTAGCAGCACACATGGCCATGTTATACATCTTGAATTCTATAAGGATGCGCTATAGTCTCAGAAATTTAAATTTCAAACTTTCCTAACAAACTTACCTCCTGCTCTAATTTGAATAAATGACGATTGAAGTCTTTGCTGCAATCTCTCATTCGCATAATTGATGCGGAACTGCTCAAAGCTATTTTTTCGAAACAAGGGTGTACAAGATGAATATTGAAGATAGTTAAAGAGGTGAAATGGAATACAAAATATAACAATGTAAACTGAATGAATAAATAAATGAATAAAAACATACATCAAATGATTCAAAACCATATTTGTTCTACGAAGCTAATTAAACAAGCAAGAGTAGATAGATTTTGCCAATGCATCACGAGTATACGGTTTCAAAGCTAAAATAAATAAAATTTACGCTTGCCATCGCAAACCGGTCTATGTTCGCGTTGGCCACCAATAACTCGAAGTAAATAACAGGAAAATCAACCAATAAGCGACCAAAACTGGAACTATAATAAACAAAAATTTTAAGTGATTCAAGGAACATAGAACTAAGATCACAAAGAAAAAGAAAAAGAAAAAGAACTTGTATGCATTGACAAACATTGTTCAAAGAACGAAACAAAAAATATCTTCATCCAATTGCCCCAACACCTTTAAACACACGGGTATTATGAAGGCGACAAAGTACAAAGGAGTATCAAGTACGACTATATACTCTCCTCGTTTGAGTACTAGTTCAAATTGCACTATCGGGAGGGGGGCTTGCGGGGGGTCGGTGAGGGGGTAGGGGCTGCGGGGGTCGGTGAGGAGGGGTGGGGGCTACGGGGGTCGGTGAGGGGGGTTGTGCGGGGGGGTCGGTGAGGGGGGAGATTGCGGGGGGTCGGGGGGGGGGTGGGGTGCGAGGGGGTCGGTGAGGGGGTGGGGCCGCAGGAGGTCGGTGAGGGGGTGGGGCTGCAGGGGTCGGTGAGGGGGGTTGTGCGGGGGTCGGTGAGGGGGGGTTGTGCGGGGTCGGTGAGGGGGGATTGCAGGGGGTCGGGGAGGGGGGCTTGCGGGGGTCGGTGAGGGGGTGGGGCTGCAGGGGTGGTGAGGGGGGATTGCGGGGGGGTCGGTGAGGGGGGGATTGCGGGGGGTCGGTGAGGGGGGATTGCGGGGGTGAGGGGGGCTTGCAGGGGTCGGGGAGGGGGGATTGCAGGGGGGTCGGTGAGGGGGGGGGGCTGAGGGGGTCGGTGAGGGGGGAGTGCATCCGAAACCTCTTTGGTTTTACCACAATTTTCAAATCGGTACAACATTGCACGCACATCATTTATCCATTACCACTATGACATGTCTTACTCACATAGATTAGAAAACGAAATCATTGGTAAACAAGCGCAAAGAATAGTCCGGTGCATGAGGAATCACAT
The DNA here is from genome assembly GCA_947648045.1 of Beta corolliflora. Classification (NCBI taxonomy): domain Eukaryota; kingdom Viridiplantae; phylum Streptophyta; class Magnoliopsida; order Caryophyllales; family Amaranthaceae; genus Beta; species Beta corolliflora. Next base: position 477,475 of record CANSZD010003177.1, read on the forward strand.
GCATTCATATTTCTTCGATTAAAGATGCAAAAATGCATAAACACACAAAATACAAGGATCCAAACCAAAGTTAATAGGAAAATCCATCTACATTAAGGATGAAAGGCATACCTAGCTTTAAGAAGCACAAGGATTGTGAAGACTTCAAGACTGTTGTAGCCTCGGCCAACAAAATCTCCCCGACAAAAGATTTAAAAATTATACGTCAACGGAGCTAAACAACAAGAGAATGAAGGTAAAATTCATTGAGGCATATCAACAAGTTGTAGAATATTATTAAAATGAATATGTAATTAGTATCACGGTACGTGACCTCCTCGCTTGAAAGAGCTTCATTAAATCATGAAATTGACCATGGATGTCACCACGATAAAGGATCGGACTATTGACAAGTCGCACATTTGACTCCTCAATGAGTATCTCTTTCACCCGAAAGATTCCAATTATGCATTTACGAAGATATATGATCGGTATGAACATAGAATCGACAATATAATCAGCACTTACGTAAGGGAACATTTTACGAGAGACAAAGAAGAATATAAAACATGTAGGGTTAAATCCAACCAAACCAAAGTGAGAAAGTAGATATTGTAATGGAAACACCCCAAAAAAGAAAACTAGAACTAAGCAATATGAGATGAAAAACCATCAAAATAACACCAGCTTTGAATAAAAGCAAGTTGTACACACTCTCAATTGGGATTTGCAAACTAGTAGATTCATTCTTGAGGTACGAAACAATGACTACATGTTTCATACTCCACATAATTACAAAATCCAACAAAGCCTAAATAAAGCACAAACACTACATTAGACCTTTCTCGAAGCAAAATAACCTTTAGAAACATGTCTAAAATACAAACACTTGAAATTGGAACCAAAACTTCTCAACAGACTTCACCTGATATTAAATCAACCCTCCGGCTGGATGACTTGACCATCATACCCAAAGTGCTAATTCTTTTTAACAAATTTGCGGATTTAGCGCTAGACGAGCCGCTCCCAAAAGTGAAAATGGAAATATCAAATGATGCGCTAGGTTTTTCTTAGGAATTCTATAAAATTGCCAAAAAGATTGTACCAATCACTCGCAAGACGTCAACTCATTAAACGAGATAACAATTACTAGAACACAATGGGAGAAAAAATCTTTAGCATACAAACAACATTTGTCATTCCCTTGTCTTTTCCCACCTAAGAATTATACTAAATATCCGATCGAGAAATCCAAAGTGACAAACAATAACCCTTAAAACTACTCAATCACGAATAGCTATAACTACAAACAGGCCTGCTTGCAATTTCGGAAAACCTATCTGGAGCAATATTGTCATTTTGATAAAATGAGTCTTGACCTGATTTCAGTAATATTAACCTCAAAGTGCTAGAGAAGCCATTAGCAAAAGTAAAAGATGGAAGTACTTCGAATTCGGGATAACTTTCTACTAGAACATGTATGATTATCATAACATTATATTCACCCACACAAATGCCCATTATGATTTCCTCAAAATGTTACTCGATAAATATCCCTATTGCATAAAAGTAGACTCTTGAGATTCCAAATAATTACACCAATATCCAGGTCTTCTTGCTCCACTAATTTGCGATAATATGATGAAATTCGACAAAGCCCATTACAGTAACACAAGTTGGTAGTTTAATTTGGAAAGTGCAATTGAGGCCAATCTTCAACAGAGGTAAACACATAAAATCAAAAGAGAGGAGAGAGAAAATACCTCAGCGGTGAGGTAGTGGAGAACGGAGCTCCGCACCGACACGCTCAGCAACAGTGTTCTCGCGACAAAGACGAAAGGAGGAGGAGAGTGCGGGTGGTCGATGATGGTTGAACTCGTTGTTCGTGGACATTAGGTAAGAGATTAGGGTTTCGAAATGAGTAGGGGCCAAGAATCAGACGCCATTGAAGAGGTTTTTCGAGGTTCGTGTTTTTTGCGCCTCACAAAGAATTTTGGTTTTGGGGATAATTTAGAGAGAGAGAGAGAGGAAAAGCAGTAGGTGGAGGCGCTAAAAGATTTGTGTGGAGCGAGTGCGGGAATTGGCGAGGGAAGCTTTAGGGGAAAATGAAAAGGTTAAGGGCTGCGGTTGTTTAATAACCGCAGCCCTTCATAATAAAGGGTTGCGGTTTTGGGCTAACCGCAGCCCTTTGTAATGAAGGGCTGCGGTTTTTGGGCTAACCGCAGCCCTTTGCAATTAAGGGCTGCGTTTTTCAAATAACCGCAGCCCTTGTGTCGCAGCCCTTGGTCTTTTTTCCTCTAGTGACTTCCTCTAGTTTCTTCATCACCTCCTCGTGATGATCATTCAGTTGCTTCTTCAAGGAGTTCATTGCTTGAACCATGATCTCCATATTCTTGTGTTGCTCAATCACCGTATCACTAAGGACCTTAATTAATCCCATCATTTTGTCAGTTTTGCTATATAGGGTCCAGTGAAGGTGGTTATAGAACTTAATCAGGTGTTGAGAAGGAAGAAATACTTCATTTACCCACCCATACTCATTGGTAGGAACTTGTTCATTGCCTTTTAGAACCAGAATCAGTAGTGAGTTGGGGAGGAGGCACATGTGTGTTTTCTTTGGATGGTCCTGTACTCCTGTTGTTCCTGTAAGAGGAACATAAAGAGAAGGATTTGTGTATTGAGGAGGGAGAAAAGGAGGAGTAGGTGATAGTGTATCATAGGTGGAGGCGAATGGGTTGGCTCATTTATGGCAACTTTCATATGTTCATAACTGAAGGGACCAGAGAAGGTAGAGGGAGAAATGGGAGGGATACTTGTGATGGTGATAGGCAGTTTTGTGAAGAAGGAGGAGTAGGGATAATGGGTTCCTTAGGAGAGGCTTCATGTTGTTTCTCTTCATCTGAAAGGACTAAGGGAGCGTCCTCACTGGAAGGAACATGAACTGTTTTTGCTATTCTCAATCTTGAACTCTTCCTTGTTGAAGCCATAGAAGGGGTTTTCTTAAGAACTGATTTTGTGGACTTTTTGGTTTGGACTTTGGGTTTCTTTTTGGGTGGTTCCTCTGGTTCATCACCTTTAGGAACTAGTTCCTCCAAGATCACCTCCACAGTTTCCTCTTCTACTGCCATAGGTAGTTTCCTCTTTTGAGAGGAACTGTGAGGGATTCTTCCCTGAGTCAAAGTTCTCTCTTGGACAGATAGGTCCAAGCCATATAGTGTTTTCTCATTCAAAATATTTCCTTGTTTAATCCCCAAGGTAGGCTAACCAGTTGTTTTAATTTTGAAATGAGTGAGAAGATAAGTGATTAGGGCTCCATAGCAAACAACGCAATGATTTTCAATGAAATGAATTAGGTGTTGGATAGAGAGAAGGGAAATTAATTTGAATGTGATGGTCTAAACGGAACATGTAACACATGCCGAGAAGGCCAACCTCATTCCGCTTTTCAGTTCAAGGAATAAGTGCCCTCCAAACAAGATTAAATAAAATTTTGTGAAGCGGAGTGAGAAGATTATGGTGATTTTTGTTCGCCCACCAGTTCCCCCAACATATTGAACTACATCATCTTGGGAAAACTTAGGAAAGGACACAGTTCCTTTGCTCTTGAAATACAAATCAGCTCCTTTACAAGGAACTTCCCAAATCTTTCATAGGGTTTCTTGGGTAAACTTAATTTACTTATCCCTAACCTCAGTGGTGCAAACCCCATTAGTGTTTGTGAAATCGGCACAAAACTCATCCATAGCTAATGGAACTAGCGAGTTATTAAACCCAATTTCAAACAAATACTCCATTTCTTGTTCCTTTAGAATTTCTAAGAGTTCAACAAAATTTACGCGCTTAGCCCAATCTAAATCTACACAGAGACATACCTAGATTCACTTCTTTCAACTCTCTTCTTTGAAGAAGTAGAAGGAGTTCCTTTGAGAGGAACATGAACAGGTTGTGGTTTATCTTCCCCCTCGATTTGAGCCGGAACTTCTTCTTGTTCATCGTCTTCTCCAATCAATCTCCTTCTTCTTATACTCCTTCTAGGTGTCTCAGATTTTTGCTTTTCTACCTCCATATGTGTTTCTTGAGGATTTTCGATTTCTAGGGTTTTTGATGTAGAAGAGGGGTTTTCTATTTGTCAGGTTTTGGGAGATTTTGCTTTAGGAAAACGTGAATTTTTGAGAGAGGTTTTTGCCATATGGTGATGAAAGATCGAGTTTTTATGTAGCGCGAAGAGGTGGGATGAAAGTGAAAAATGGTGAAGATGAAACGATTAAAGGAACACGGTTTGTGAAGGAAAGAATGAAAAAGAAAGAAGATGCATGTAACAGTACACGAAGGGTCACACGCGGAAAAATAAAAAGATAAATAAAAATAAAATAAAATAAAAGAAAAGGTAAAGATGAATCAAGATTTTATAAATATGATTCCTATATTTTTGGGATTTTCTAGTTTTTCGATTTTTATGGAATTTTTAATTTATGGAAAGAAAAAATAAATAAGGAACTTTTGCTATAGGAACAACTTATACTACTTACCAATATTTCGTCAAATCTTACATTTTCTAATCACTTAGCACTAGTGGAAAAAACGTTATATGTCACTTAGTAACAGATTCGGTTTTTACAAAACCGAATCCGTAGCGATTTTTTGGAGGTAAAACTAGGCTGATTTACAGATCCGTTCCTTCAGTGAACCGGATCAGTAAACAGAAAAAATGCTCCGGTTTTCTGTTAACTGATCCGGTTCACATGGCCGGATTAGTTAATCAGCATCAGATAATTTGGGCTTTATAAATTACGCGACCCAGCTCGCTTCCCCTATTCTCTCACGCGGCCCAGCTGAACTCCAACCCAATTACAAACGCGCATCAGCTTGGCCCAATTTGAATAAAAAACATGAGACCCGGCTGACTCCACCCTTTTTTTTTCGTCTCAAGCCCCAACTTACTCAATCTCTCTTATCACTTTCTCTCTCTCTCCTGGCAAATCTGGCGCACTCCTCTCCCTCACTCTCACTCCGTCGCACCCCTTCTAAACTCCGATGAACCTCTTCATAGTCTGGCGTCTCTCTCTCCTCTCGCTTCTATCTCCTCACTTTTTCTCTCTCATAACACAGATCTGAATATCTGATCCAACTCACCGGATCTCCTCCTTGAAACCCTAACAATGGAGATACATCCCCAGCCCTTTCTATCTCCTCTCGAAGCTTCACCACTGCATCACTGTTCGCGAGAACGTGCTCCATTGTCGCTCAATTCCTCGTTGTCGAAGGTAAATCTCTTGCTTCTTTATTTTTTTTCTTTTTTATTTTTTCGGTTGAATTTGGAGGCTTATGTTATTATTGTTGGTTACAAGATTTGATAGATCTACTTCGGTTTTTGGTTGATTTTTGCGAATTTCAGGGTATGGACTTCTTTTTTATGTTTAAGCACTAAACTTTTAGCTTCTACAGTAGCTATGCTATTTTTTTTTTTGGGATCCTTCAATCCCGTCCAAAGTATCTAGTTATGATGCCCTTCATGGAGTTGCTGGTGATTATGCTTAATGTTATTTTTGTGGAAGAGCTTGGTGCTAAAGAAAGTTCTCTGTAGAATTGTAATCCAAATGTCCAGTGGTTGTGGTTGTGATTTTTGTTTTTATTGAATTATTATTTTTATTGCTCTTCAATTGGATTTTTCGTATTTATTTCGGGTAAAAACTTGTAAGATGGGGGAGTGAGCCAAGATGAGAGGCCGATGACCGTCGAAGATGGCCAAGTGCTCGGAAAGGGCCGCAGAGACCTGCAAAAGTGAGGGTTAGACTACCCCGGGGGTGTTTCCGGGATCGCCTCTCCGACGCTCAAATCAGTTGGGATGCTTAACTGTAAGTATTGAGCAGTTGGTCTAGAATTTATTACCTGTTCATTGATGAGACAGTGGGTATTTATAGTGTTGTGGATTCCCATAAAGGAAACATTGATAGGATGGGCCTTAGGGGGACTGTTGGCTATGTTGCCTTTTCAGGCAATAAGCAATGTTGCCCCTTATCTGAGATCCCTAGGCACCCTGGGATTAGGGTAACCGTTTAGTGGGTTCCATTGTGTCCCCTGCACGGGGGTAGGACGGTTCTCCTCACAAGAGCCGGGCTCAGGGAATATTGGGCCTAAACATTAGCCCCACGCGAGATATGTGAAGGAAGGCTTCCCAGAAGTCGCATGTTTCGCGAAAAGTTGAATCTGAACTCGGCCTGGGTTAGACCTGTGCACCCGGAGGGGCTTCTTCGACCTCGCTCGAGATGTCTGAGGGGCTAATGGGCCCCAAGTATCTCGAGGGGCGTCTTCGACCTCGCCCGAGATGTCTCAGGGGCCAATGCGCCCCATGTATCTCGAGGGGCGTCCTTGACCTCGCTCGAGATGTCTCAGGGGCCAATGAGCCCCATGTATCCCGAGGGCCGTCTTGGTGCCGTAGCGCTTGACGGGCACCGACTCCAATAGTTGGGGGTGACTTGGAGTATCCCTCGCTCGATCTGGGCGAGGTGCCTAATTGTAGGTCTTTGGACTTAGCTGAATAGAGTCAACCCACTGAGTTGGAGTAGACTAGTCTGGCTGCTGAGGCTTGTGGTTCAGGTAAGGGTGAGTGTTGGGCCTGATTTAGGGCCCGATGTTAGTCTTGTTGCTTCCGGGAGTTTCCCAAGCCCGCGATATACCAACCGTTTCGTCGGTCGTTTGTTTATAAAAAGGGGGGAGTGTGTCATTTGTCCCATTCACGTCCTCTGGATTATTGCTGCGCAAGAGATTCTCTCCTCGAGGTTACACAAGTCGACCGGCGTTTTATCAAGGTGCGGGATCTCGAAGGTGTTTCGGATAAGGTACGACTCACTTCCTTCCCTTTATTTTTATTAATAAATGGACCCTACTGGACAGGATCCCCTCTTGATAAATAACGAGGGTTCTTTGTCTGGCTCGGACACCCCCCCGACACTACTCGAGCCCTTGTTCGATGGAGTGTTAATAAATGGGGTGCCCGTGGTGTCCCTTAGCATTTAACTGTCCCGAGCCCTCACGGGTGCTCGACGCGTTACCGTGTTCAAGTGACGGGGTTTTGATAATGTCTGATGGGGGAGAGGAGGTAAATAATCCCCCCTACGAGGTGACCGTTGCTCGCCCCCGGGCAATTTGGAGTTACTTAGACCATCATCTCGATGGCCAGGTTTTTCGAGTGATGGAGGGCAGCAGTGAAGATCTTTCCCACGAGCCGAGCACTAGCGGTGGAGAGAGGGAGGCCCGGACTCAGGGCAAGGGCATCGCGCACTCTTTCGTTCGAGGACCCTTCATGCAGTTCCAATTGGACAACCTACACTTCCTCGAGACGTCGTACTGGATTCGACATTCGTACACATTGTATATCCCTGAGCCCGATGAGACCGTATGCACACCTCCGACGGGCTGTGTGGCTCTGTATATGGCTTACCTCGAGTTGCGGTTGAGGTTCCCCGTCCATCCCTTCATCGTCGAGGTGTTGCGCTCTTATAACTTGGCTCTCTGTCAGTTGATGCCTAACAGCGTAGGCTCGATGGTTGGGTTCCTGGCCATATGCGATATGATGGGGGTCGAGCCATCCCTGGTCCTCTGGTGGAATTTGACGAAACTAGTGGTGATGTCGGCGACATCGAATGGTGAAGGTTGGTACGCCTTCCAGGCTCGCTTCCCTTACAAGATCATGGGGACCATGCCTTCGAACCAACAGAACTTCCGTACGGAGTTCATGTACATATATCGAGCTGAGCAGTGGCACTTTCCAGTGGTTCCCTGTCTCGAGGGCCCAAATATGGCTTTAAATAGGTCAGTGCCCAGGATGTCGGAAGACGAGGCAAGGGTTGCCATCTATTGCCAAACCATCACTTCGATAGTCAATGGCGATCGAAAGCAGGTCCCCACCCATTGGAATCCTTGTGCGGAGGATATGAGTGATGAGCACTTCCTTTTCTTCGATGGGATTGAGCCCGGCTTATCCCAAGGGTAGGGCCTTTGCTGCTAGGTGTCTACTTGTCTTGATTGGCATGTATCATGACTCGACCTGACCCCCCTTTTTTGTCTTGTGCAGTTATTGCCCGTCGAGAGCTTAGCGAAGCCATGCAGAAACGGCTGACAGCTAACCAGGAGCTAACCAGGTTCAGGAGCAGATACGCTCCAAGGTGTCAAGGGGGGAAACTCGAGTTCCTCGCCCTCCCAAGGTGACTTACATCTCTCGACCTGATCATTATGTCTTTGTTTTGTGTTCTAACTTCTGTTTTTCTGATAGGATCCGGTGAAGAGGCCTCGTGTTCGTCCTCCCTCGGCGGCAGCTATCGTGGCTCCTCAGGTGTTGGGGGAGAGGGGGAGGACAGCGGCCCTCGAACCTCACTCTAGACCCACGATTGCTTCCTCGAGGGCAGAGGAGGCGCAGGATGAGACCCCTCGCCACGAGGAGGCCCCTGGCCGGAAGAGGGCAAGGACGGAGGACTCGGATCAGACTTTGAAGCCCTCGCCAAACTTTCTGGGGTCAAGAAGGCCAGGCGCTTCGACTTAGCTTTAAAGCGCTTTCTGACCAAGGCGGATGTCGAGGCCTGCCGAACTTTAAGCGAGGAGGAGGTCGAGGGGCTCCATGCCTCCTGGATTGATGTAAGTTCTCTTTTTGCTAAGCTTCCCCTCAGTTGCTTTTTCACATCGCTCTATTGTCGCTTTTTACATTTATTGCTTTGCCTCTTTTTAGTGTTCAGTTCGAATGGCCGTCGGGAGGATCTTGCCCAGCAGAGGGAGCTTGCTTTGAACTACAAGCTCGAGCTTGAGGCTGCTCAGAAGGACCTCGAGGAGAAAGAGAACAATTTTACTGTTCGAGAGGAGGGGTGAAGGAAGAAGATCCGCGATGCCTAGAGCCAGCGGGATTCGATAAAGGGGCAATATGACTCTTCGAAGGGCGAGTCCTCGACTGCCAGGGAGAAAATAATCCTCGAGTGGCAGAAATCTCCGGCTGGTAGGGACTTTGCCGCGGATATGGGCCTCCAGGGCGCCGAAGTTGCGACAGGAGTTACTCTGGCCAAGCTGCGGGAAGCCTTGGCTAAGGTCTCCCCCTCGACCGACTGGGCCCCGGTCCAGGCGGAGTATAAAGCCATCGTGGCTGCTGAACTGGAGGCCGACTCCGCCCCGGCTTTCGAGACTCCCATGGGGGGCGTCGACGGCCCTGATTCCGGAGAGGTCGAGGCTCGTGCTGAGGACGAAGACGCCTCGGGCGAAGAAGGTGAGGGTGACGAGGGTGAGCCTTATGGCTCAAGCAGTTCGAGCTCTCTTGCCTCCTCGAGTAGTTTCTCAAGTAGCTCTAATGAGGCTGAGTAGATCTTGTATTCATGCCATTGTAGTTTGTATTTAGGTTTGATGTTCCTTAGGATGTATTTTTTCTTTATCTTCTGATTGTAATGAAAAGAAACCTTTTGCCATTCGTCTCGTGTTGTCCTTCGAAGTCTGTCTGTTCTCTTGATGTGAGCTTAACTTATTCTTTGACGCCAAATTATCTTCGAATGGCGCCTGCAAGGGGCTGCCTCTCGAGCTACATCTTGCTTTCGAGTTGTGGGTTTCTTAGGAGCTTTTGCTCGAGTATCCTTTAGACTACCCTTGAGAACGATGCTTGCGCTGGGGCTGGGCATTGAGGGGGCTTTGGATGATTTTATAACACTGAGGGTAAGGCAATCTTTCCCATGCTTTGAGTGCCATGGGGGCTTTGGGCCCTGTACATGTGGCAGGCCCTCTGGATGATGGGCTTCTGCTTTGGTGGGGCCCATGAGGGTAGTTATTGCAGCATTGGAATTCGCGATTTGTTTTTCTTATAAGTATGAGGTGTTTCAACGTTGTCATTACACCATTTACATCTTCTTCCCTCAACCTTTCAATCTCGACCATCCTTTTTGTCCTTATTACGATGTCTCAGCCATTGATTACCCCCGAGGCTCTTCGAGTAGCCAAACGCTGCCAGTTGGCGAAGGCTGGCTCTAACCCTGCTTCCGATGCCTCGAGGTTGCCTGACACCTCGAAGGTGGTTAAGCTCGAGGCAGCGACCTCGACGGAGGATGTGGCTTTGGCTTCGGCTGCTAAGGCCCTTCCTCCCTTGGCTCCTGCGGTGAAGCAGGAGACCCTCGAGGCCAAGCCCGAGGTGAGTCTTCCTTTTCCTCTTACTTTTCCTATCACTTCGTCAGGGTGCAGCAGCCCCAGCCGAAGAGACCGAAGGTCGAGGGTCGTCCCCTCGATCGCCCCTCGTTCCATTCTCTCGCCCGTCGAGGCGGATCTAGCACAACGGTTCGAGAGGGCCTCCGCCTTTATGGTGACGGCTGCCGATGAGGCGGCATGCTGTGGTGCTCCTGCCCAGGAGCTTGAGGCCCTGAAGGCTACCCTTGTCGAGGTATGTGCCTGTTTCTTCTTTCTCTTTCTCTTTTACTTGGGTAACTTTTGTTGCTTATGCTTTTTGTTTTCGCAGCTCTCGATCAGGGTGTCTGCTCTAGCCCACCGTCCTCGGGGCGCTGCCTTCGCTGAAATCAAGGACCAGATGTCCTTCGACGAGAGGAGCTCTCTTAACAATAAGGTCCGGATTGCTAAGCTGAAGCTTTCCGAGGCCGAGGAAGCCATTAAGAAGGATCAGCTAGACTTTCAGGAGAAGATGGCCGAGGCCCAACAGACCATCGAGGACCTCACTAAGCAGAGGGACTCGGCCAGCAGGAGGCATCGTCTGGCCTCGAAGGATAGGAAAGAGGCCTTGGCCAAAGCGGAGAGGCCCGACAAGAGGGCGACCGACGCCATCAAGGAGGCTACCGCTTGTCGGGAGCTGATAATCGAAAATTGGAAGGTCTCCGAGGCCGGGAGGATCTTCCTCGAGGATGCCTCCCTTCAAGCTTCCGAAGTTGGCCGTTCTGAGGCTCTCAAGGACGTTCGAGCTGTCCTTGAGAAGTTGTCTCCTGGCCTTTCTTGGCAGGAAGTAGAGGAGGGAGTTGAGGCTCTCTCCAAGGTGGAGGTGGAGGCTCCTCGAGTGGAGGAGGATACCGAGGCCTCTAGGGTCGAGGACCAGGCCCCGGCAGCTGGTGACCTCGAGGGTTGATGTCCCTGTGCCCATGATACCGCCTCCCCGGTATCTTCTTCTTCTCTTCTTCTGGCTCCTACGAGGGTTAATGTTAGACCCTTATAGTTTAGTTCTAGTTTCTAGATGTTTCTCATAGTTGTAACCTTGCCACCTCGATGGCCTGTACTTCCGTTGATTAATTAAATTTGCTATTTCTTCCATCGATGCATTTCTATTTTAACCAGTTTATGCCTTCAAAATTTCTTGTCTACGCTTGATATGACTTGATAGTTGTACTACAACTCGATAGGTGTATTACAACTCGATAGGTTTTTACCTAAAGTGCATATTCTTGCAAAATTTGTTGTTTAGCTTGATATAACTTCATAAGTGTATTACAACTCGATAGGTGTATTACAACTCGATAGGTGCATACCTAAACTTGCTGAGACAACTTTACAAACGATGGCTTATCATTTCGCCAAGGATGGGTGTACATAGTGGATGCCCCGAATTTCCAGGGTTGAAACTTGAAAATGTATTGCTTCGAAGGCTGGACCCGGGCTTAGACATAAAACTTTCTGAGATTGTCCGCATTCCAAGGTCAGGGCAGGGGGCAGCCTTCCTGGTCTTCGAGGCGGTATGTGCCTGGTCGAACGACCTTTGTGATCTTGTAGGGCCCCTCCCAGTTAGGTTGTAATTTGCCCAGGCGAGGTTCCCTGCCGGTGGCTTCGAGGCGGTATGTGCCTGGTCGAACGACCTTTGTGATCTTGATTCGACGATTGAAGAGCCTGGTGATTTTAAGTTTGTAGGAGATGGCCCTGAGGAGCGCGTTGCCTCGAGTCTCAGGGAGTAGGTCGAGGTTTACGCGCTTCTCTTTTTCGTTGTTGTCGTGGTCGTAGAAGGTTATCCGTGGTGAGGAAATACCGACTTCGACGGGCAGCACGGCCTCGCTCCCATACACCAAGTTGTATGGTGTTTGTCCTGTGGCTTCTCGAACAGTTGTCCTCGTGGACCACAATATTCCCAGGTAGGTCATCGATCCATGAGCCTTTGGATCCCTCTAACATGGTCTTCAATCCCTTCAGGACTACTTTGTTGGCGGCCTCAGCCTGTCCGTTGGTCTGGGGTCGACTGACAGCGGAAAACCTGGTTTCGATCCCAAATCGAGAGCAGTAATCTTTCGTGGGCCCGCTGTTGAATTATCGCCCGTTGTCCCATATGAGGACACGAGGGACGCCGAATCGAGTTATCAGATTACGCCAGATGAACTGTTGAACTTGCTTGTCGGTGATGGAGGCTAGCGGTTGGGCCACGACCCACTTTGTAAAGTAGTCGACGGCGACCAACAGGAACCTCCGCTGGCCTGATGCAGGGGGAAAAGGCCCCAACAGGTCCATGCCCCACATGTCGAAAGGCAGAGGGGCCTAGATGGTGGTTAGGGGGCTGGCTGCTTGATGGGGTAAGTTGGCATGCATCTGGCATTCCTTGCACTTCTAGACTAAGTTCGAGGCATCTTCTTTCAACATTGGCCAGTAATGCCCAGCTCGAAGGGCTTTAGCGGCGATGGTCCTGGCACCCTGATGGCTCCCACATGCTCCCTGGTGTATTTCTCGAAGTACGTAGTCGCCCTCCTGCGGGGTAAGGCATCGAAGGAGCGGGTGGGTGAAGGACTTCTTATACAATTGTCCTTCATGGAACACAAACCATCGAGCTTGCCTCCTTACTTTTTCGGCCTCGAACTCGTCCTCAAGTAGTACCCCATCCCTTGCAAAGGACACCAACTTATCCATCCATGTGGGGCTTCTGTCGAGGGATGCTACCCCTTTATTGATGTTGGGGGAATTGAGTACCTCCCACATTATGGGTCAAGGTGACAAGTCTTCGGCGGAGCTGGCCAATCTTGACAACGCATCTGCCTGTTGATTTCCTGACCTTGGAATGTGGGTGATGGCAAAAGTGGCCAGATTGCTTACTTCTTCCCTGATTTTCACGAGGTACATCTTCATGATGTCTTCTTTGGCTTCGAATTCCCCAGTCACTTGTCCCACGATGAGATGTGAGTCTGAGTGGGCCTTGATATTTCGAGCACCTACCGCCTTACAGAGTTGTATCCCGAGCAAGAGGGCTTCGTATTCGGCTTCATTGTTCGAGGCAGTGAAGGCGAATTTCACGGAGTACTCCGTTCTGTTCCTTTGAGGATCGAGGATTAACAAGCCGGCCCCGCACCCTGTTTTTGAGGACGACCCATCGACGAATAATTCCCAGGGGCCTTCCACGGTAGGCTCGGGCCTCAAGGTATATTCGGCGATGAAGTCAGGCACTACCTGAGCCTTGATAGCCCAGCGGGGTTCGAACTATATACCGAAATCCGACAGCTGATTAGACCAATCCGTAACCCTGCTCGACTGGTTTTTACCCTCGATTACCTTACGGAGGGGCTGACTTGTTAATACTTTGACGGGGTGAGCTTGAAAGTATGGCTTGAGTTTGCGGGTGGCGACTATCAGTGCAAATATCATTTTCTCGATTGGGGGGTACTTGGCTTCTGCGCCTCGAAAGGCGTGACTGATGAAATAAACGGGGTGTTGATTCTTTTCTCTCTCAGCAACGAGGACGACGCTAAGTGCATTTTCCGACACAGCCAAGTACACGAACATCGTCTCTCCTGGTAAGGGAGAGAGGAGTTTACGAAGGCTGGCTAGGTCCGCCTTTAGCTGTTGGAACGCTTCTTCTGCTGGCTGGTCCTAGTCGAAGGTCGGTTGCTTTAGTGTCCTGAAGAAGTGTAAGCTTTTGTCTACTGACCTGGACAGGAACCGTCCTAGTGCCGCCATACAGCCGGTTAGGCGTTGGACTTCTTTGACGGTTCGAGGGCTTTTCATCTCAATTATGGCCCGAACCTTGTCTGGGTTAGCCTCAATGCCTCTCTCGTCGACTACAAACCCGAGGCATTTCCCTCCCTTTACGCCGAAGACACACTTCTTCGGATTCAGCTTCATGTTGTGGGCGCGTAGGGTGGACAGGGTTTCTCTCAGTTCCGACACATGTTCTCCTTCTTGCTGGCTCTTGACAATCATGGTGTCGACATAAACTTCGACATTCTTTCCTATCTGATTTTCGAACATCTTGTTGACGAAACGATGATAGGTAGCACCAGCGTTTTTGAGGCGGAATGACATCACTTTGTAATAATAAACCCCTGAGTTCGTGGTGAATGTCGTGTGAACCTGATCTTCTTCTGCCATGGGAATTTGATGATACCCGGCGTTGGCGTCCATAAAGCTGAAGAGGGCATGTCCGGCAGTCGAATCGACAAGTCTATCGATTTTGGGGAGGGGGAAGTCGTCCTTTGGACAGGCCTTGTTCAGGTCCGTAAAGTCGACACACATCCTCCACGAACCAGTTGATTTGCGGACCAGCACTACGTTAGCCAGCCACTCGGTGTATTGGCATTCTTTGATAAAACCGCTGCTAACAGCTTCTTCACTTCCTCGGCTGTGGATTTACTTCTCTCGGCACCCTGATGCCTCAGCTTTTGCTTTACTGGACGATGTCCTTCTTTGATGTTAAGGCGGTGCACCATGTTCTCAGGATCGATGCCCGGCATTTCATCGACCGTATAGGCGAACACATCCTGGAACTCGCGGATGACATTGATGATTTGGGCTCGGGTGCCGTCAGGTATCTGTTTGCTGATCCTTATCGTCCTCCCTCTTGTATCGTCGATGCATACTTCTTCATCCCCATCTACCGGTAGAGGTCTCTCATACCGCTTTGGGTTCTCGGCAACATAGATTCCCATCGTGGGGAGGGGCCCTTCAGGCTCGGGGTGCTTCCTTTTGTTGGTTGCAGTGTCATGCTGGTGCTTCAGGCTGTTGACATAACATTCCTGGGCAGACTTCTGGTCCCCGAATAATTGGGCGACCTTCCCGTTGTCGGCCTCGAACTGCAGCAGTAGCTGGTAGGTTGAAATGGCAGCTTTTACTTTGTTGACGGTAAGACGCCCAATGATGACGTTGTAAGGGAGGTCAACGTTGACGACGAGGAAGTCGATGAGTTCGCTCCTCCCTCGACCTTTCTCTCCCATTCTCGTGGGAAGCTTGACCGATCCTAGAGGGTGGACGGACTGCCCTTAAAATCCTACCAACGGTTGGCAGATGGGTAGAAGGTCTCTTTTTTGATATTTCAGCTTTGCCAGGCAATCCATGGTTATGATATCCGCGGAACTTCCGCTGTCTATGAGCACTTGACCTACCCTCAAATTGGCGATTTTCATTTCGACGACCAGGGGGTCATCGTGTGGGGTTTGAATAGGTCGATGGCTGTCTTTGAACGTCATCGTGGGACAAGCTGATGTCCCGGTGGCATCCGCCGTCCCGTGTTTCAGGGTGTAGAGGTGTTTCTTTCGAGAGCGGCTGGTCAAGCCACCCGAAGCGTACCCTCCGGCTATGACACTGATGAACCCCGCTGTTTCCTCACTCCTCGACTCCTTTTCTTTTCGAGGTTCCTTTTTCTTCTCTGCGGGGTTCTTCAAATATCGATTCAGCTTTCCTTCATCTGCCAACTTGTCTAATGCCCTTTTGAGTTCTCTACAATCGCGGGTGGTGTGTCCACAGTCATGGTGGTACTCACACCAAAGCTTCTTTTCTCTCCTGTTATTGGAAGTTCTGATGGGTGTTGGTTTCGGCAAGGTGTATTTTTCCTTGATATCAAGGTATATCTCCCTTCGGTTGAGGTTATACCGAGGATCGTGGCAGTTGTCGTCCACCCGAGGCTTCTTCACTCTTTCCCTCCGCGAAGTTTCTCGAAGAGGGTCCCCTAGAGTCCCATAGTCGTTTTTTCTCTTGTTGGCGTTGGGTTCCTCATGCGTCTTACAGATGTCAGATGCTTGTATGAACTTTTGGGCGAGGTTCATCGCCTCGGAGAAAGTGGAGGCCTCGCTTTCTGCGAGTTTCAGGTTGAACCGGCTTAATGGGTAGAGGCCTGACATCAGTGCCGTGAACGCCACGCAATCTTGTAGGTCAGAGACTTTCAGGGACTCTTCGTTAAACCTTTTGATATAATCTGCCAGGTCTTCTTCTCTGCGTTGCCTTATCGACATTAAGTGAATGCTGGTCTTTCGATGTCTTCTTCCCGCAATAAAGTTCTGCTTGAAGGCGGTCTCGAGAGAAGCGAAGCTCGAAATACTACCCGGGGGGAGTTCTGTGAACCAGGCGAGCGCGAGCCCCTTCAGCGTTGTGGGAAAAAACTTACACCAAGTTGCCTCGCTCCCCGTCTGCACACTTATTTGTGCTTTGAAGGCTGCGAGGTGATCGACGGGGTCTGTTATTCCCCCATAATGCTCGATAGGTGGCACCTTCACCTTTCGAGGGTTGGGAGTTCGCATGATTTCGCGGCTGAAGGGCGTGACGAAGCCAAGGTTCCCAAAGTGAGCGTTAGATTCTCCATTTGTTTCAGAACTACTTGCCTCCTCTTCGTCATGCTCCCGGGTTCCCCCTTCGCGCTGTCGAGATCTTTCCCGCCTCTGGCTATGGTTCGGGGGTGCCTCCTCTTGTCTTGAGCGAGCTCGGCGCTCATCGAGGATCTCTCGAGCATCTCGATTACCGTTCCTGAGGGATCGTTCGTTGATGATATGCCAGGCATCCCTGCGGCTAGGAGGGTCCCGGGGCGGAGCTCGAGGGGCTCGAGTGGGGTTCAGGAGGGCCCGAGCCGATGCTTGTGGAGCTGGGTCATCGGGAGGAGGATTGCGCCCGTCTTGCCTTATAGCAAGTCGTGGGATGGGAGGTCTATTGGATGACCCCTCTCCTCCGTTCTGGAGAATATAAAGGAGAGCCCTAAGGCTCCTTTCGAGATTATCACTGAGGCGCTCTGCTAACTGCTGCAAGTCCTGCTGGGTGACGTGATTCGGACTAGGTTGTTCCAACCGAGGGGGTTCAACTCGAGGGAGGGCTCTTCTTTCTCGAGGTTGTCCTCCATTTGCGGCGCTGGCTGCCTCTCGAGGTACTACTTCCTCGAGGATGTGTTGATGTCTCTCTGAGAGTATGGGGGCCCTACGAGGGTCGCCCGCTGTCTCATCGGCTACCTCGGGAGGAAGGTTCCCTTCTCGAGGTGGTGAGCTTGGAGGTTGCTGGGCTCGGCAGGATCTTCGAGCATTGGCCATGGCTTTTTGATTGGCTTATCCCCACAGACGGCGCCAACCTGTTTCGGGTAAAAACTTGTAAGATGGGGAAGTGAGCCAAGATGAGAGGCCGATGACCGTCGAAGATGGCCAAGTGCTCAGAAAGGGCCGCTGAGACCTGCAAAAGTGAGGGTTAGACTACCCCGGGGGTGTTTTTGGGATCGCCCCTCCGACGTCAAGTCAGTTGGGATGCTTAACTGTAAGTATTGAGCAGTTGGTCAAGAATTTATTACCTGTTCATTGATGAGACAGTGGGTATTTTTAGTGTTGTGGATTCCCATAAAGGAAACATTGATAGGATGGGCCTTAGGGGGACTGTTGGCTATGTTGCCTTTTCAGGCAATAAGCCATGTTGCCCCTCTGAGATCCCTAGGCACCCTGGGATTAGGGTAACCATTTAGTGGGTCCCATTGTGTCCCCTGCCCGGGGGTAGCACGGTCCTCCTTACAAGAGCCGGGCTCAGGGAATATTGGGCCCAAACAGTATTTTTATTGCCATTGTTGATTTTGCTATTGATTTAGTTGTTGTTGCAGATTAAAAGTGGCGAAAATTATACATCTTAGGTACTTTGTTAAATTCACTATCTCAGTTAGTCATCTCTTCTATTTTGCTAAACTTTGTATGCTAGATTAAAAAGTTTGACCTTTCTATTTTGTGTTTTTGTGAATGACAAGCCCTAAATTCTGATCCCAAATACGTTTTTAAATTGATTAGATTATTTACTTCTCTTTGTTGATACTGTAACTACCCCAATTCATGTTTTTGTGTAATCAATTGAAAGAGGAAATTTTTGTGTTTAGCTGTTAGAAATTTTATGAGCCAAAATAGCATGAAAATTAGTAAAATGAATTGTATTTTAAATACCCATCTTGTAATTTTACCTTTTACCCACTTCTATTGAATCATGTGGAGCAGAATTTGATAACTAAATATTTACCATTGATGTATAGTTAATGTAATAATTTGTTTTCCTTTAAATGCATGAATAATTTCTGGCATACGTTGTAATTCGAACATTGTTTTCCTATTGAAGTATCTGTTCATGAATTGAATTGGTTAAACTTGATGAAGGGAGTTGATTTGTTTACATGATAAGAATATTGTAACTGTCTCGACATGGTTGCATATACGTGTCTGTGTACACCTTTAAGTAGATGAAAGTTCTTGAATGATAAATTGCATTTATTTGGTATATTATGGACTTGGATGGCTCTAGCTCTAAGGCCTATCACTCCTTGCTGGGGGTTCCATCATAGTTTCAGTTTCAATTAACAAACACAAATAGTGTTACTGATACCCCATATCTGGGATCACTTATGATGCGGCATCATTGAGTGTGAGTCAATTTAAGACATGTTGTTGCTGTTTACGGTATAACTACAATATGGCAATTAGTGCCTGAGTATTACCGCTGTGGACTTATGTAGCAATGTCCTTAATTTTAAGCGTTACTTGGTTGTATTCCGAAGAAGCTTGCGGAGAGCTTGGTTTTTCCGGATTGGAGAAGGAATATGACAATCTTTGTCGGTTTGATAATAGTAACATGGCGGTGAATTCCTGATGATATGTATATACCTTAGAAACTACTAAAATCCCTCTCCCCTGTTTATTCTGTGTGGTAACATGCTTTCATACGTGAAAATCTTCTTGTGTTTCCTCTTCTTTGCATGACAAACATTATTGCTTAATGTCTGGCTATTCGTACAAGTGACTTACATATTTACTAATAATTAACGAGTCCTTTTTTTTTTGAACTTTCATCCTGCATGTCTCCATGTAGTTGCAAACAATGTATTTGTCATATGCTATCTGGTTTTGGTGTGGTGGACTTATTAGTATGCTTTTCTGTATGCTCCTCTAGTTCTGATTTACTCATCTTCGAAGATAAACTCCGAGCCTGTGTGTAAGTATTTGGAATGCATCTATGGTAGACAATGATTGGAAAGAAGAGCAGGCTGAAGTTTCACCTCTTGATGATAAAGCTTTCCGGGAAGAGGCAACAGAAGATGGTGGAGATACAAATGAGAATGATGATGATCTTGACAGCTTAGATAGTCTTAAAATAATCCGTGTTTGTGACAAATTGATTGAAGTTTTCTTGGCAGATAAGCCCATTGCAACAGATTGGAGAAGATTATTAACCTTTAGCAAAGAATGGAGCTGTATTCGGCCCCACTTTTTTCAACGTTACCAGGAATGGTCAGGCAGTGATGACAACCTTGAAATGAAACACAAGCTAGCTTGGAAGGAAGCTGAAAGAGGTGGTAAAAAACACATAAAAATTTTGAGTATAATGAGTCATCATGAGTGTGTTCATTGATTCTACTTGAATGTCACATGTATCTTATCCTCATTTAAGCTGCGACATACTATTTTCTCTGATTTCAGTTATTGGCATGTATTTCCTTCTTTCCAAATAAGCCTCATTTTGGGATTATTCGAGTAAAAGTAACATATTATCATCAGAGAACATACGCTCTAGTATTGGCAACTAACATCCATGGTATACTCCATATGGTTACCATCCTTGCATTTGTTTTGTAACTATGCAAACCGATTCATTCTTGATTTTTTCTAGATTATGTTGTGAAGTACTCTGATTTTTCTTGTGTACAGATTGATGAAGATGTACAAAGACATAATGAACTTATTGAGGTTGTGAGAGGAGCCCTAGAGGAAATTGGTGAAGTAGTTGCAAGGCGTCGTAAAGACTTCACTAAAGAATTTTTTGGTCATCTTCACACTGTTGCTGAATCTTATCATGACAACCCAGCTGAGCAAAATGGTTAGGAACTTTATTATGTTCCAAATAACATATCCTTCGTGGCCCTTGAAACTATCTGTTTGCTACCCTGTTTGATTAGGTGATGACCTATTATGAATGTAAAAGCTTTAGTTGCATTAAAATATGGGTTATGCTATATATTGGACTGCTAGATGGTTTACTTGTCCAAGGCTGCTCTGACACTCTTACAGATTTTTTATTTTATTTTATTACATCAGGTTTTGTGGCTATTTTTTTGTTACGCAATTATATTGTGAGCATTGTTGTATAGGGAACATAAAAAAGTTCCTAACAATTTTACATGAGCTGTAAAAGGTCTGCCTGTTGAATGACAGCCACAAATTTTTTTTTTTTAATTTCAAATTGCAAGTAGCTAATCTGGTTCTTCAAGGAAACCGGATCAGTTTGCTGCCATTTTTTTAAAAAAAAATTAGATTTGCACTTCAACTGATCCGGCTTTGAAGGAAAATCGGATCAGTTAATATGATTAACTGATCCGGTTTTCCTTCAAAACCGGACTAGTAAATAATTTACTGATCCGGTTTTAGACCGAATAAGTAAATATGTTGGTTCTGCTGCGAGCCCACCCGATGCGGACCAAAACCGGATCAGTTAGCCCGTTTTGACCGCATCAGATGGGCTTTTTTCCACTAGTGTAGGAACAATAAGGGGAGTATTATGTGACATTTGTGAGTGGCTTTATTCCTTTGAATACAAGTTTATGTTTTGAAGATTTCAATTTGCAATGGTCTTAGGCATTCAATCATAGTCACTTAATATCACATAGAGTAAGAAAATTTTATTCAGACATTGGGGGATTGGAACGGGAACAATCACTTATGTTTTACTAAACCTAACTCAAGCCTTAATTTTTCATATCTATCTCTTTGAAGAGGTTTGGTTAATATATCTGCCATTTGATTTTCAGTTTGACAAAACTCAAGTTTAGTCAAACCTTTTTTCCACATTTTCTTTTAGAAAGTGATGTCTAATATGTATATGCTTAACTCTTGAATGATGCACTGGATCTTTAGATATACTAATGGCACTAGTATTTTCACAATAAATGGGAACATAATTAAAGTTTATTCCATAGTCACAAAGTTGTTGTTTTATCCAAAGTATCTGAGAACAACATGCAGTATCTGATACATATTCAGCTTCAGTGGTGGATAAAATAACTGAGTTTTGTTTCTTGGTACTCCAAGAAACTAAACTATGACTAAGAAATTGAACCATACCTGAAGTCCTTTTCCTATTTACAAGATCTCCAGCATACTCAGCATCAGCATATCATCTTAGCTCGAATGTGTCACTTCTTGGATAAAAGAGCCCAAGATCATCTGTTCCTTTGAGATATCTAAGAATTCTCTTCACATCAGTTAAGTGAGACTCCTTGGGATTTGCTTGAAATCTAGCACATAAACCAATACTAAAAGCTATGTCTAGACGACTAGCAGTTAGATACAAAAGGGAACCAATCATGCCTCTATATTTTGTTTGGTCAACACTTCTTCCTATGGAATCTTAAACTAATCTAGTAGAAGTTCCCATAGGAGTGTGATTAATCTTTAAATTTTTGAGATCATATTTCTTCAGCAGTTCCTTTATGTATTTTTGTCGGTGAATAATTATTCCTCTTTCAATTTGCTTAATTTGTAATCCAAGAAAGAAATTTAACTCACCGATTAATCTCATTTCAAATTCATTATTCATAAGCTTAGATAATTCTTTGTATAATGACTCGTTAGTTGCTCAAATGATAATGTCATCAACATATATTTGAACAAGAAGTGTATCAGTTCCTTTCGATTTTAGAAACAAAGTTTTATCAACTTTTCCTCTTTTGTAATTGTTTTCTTAAAGGAACTTAGATAATCACTCATACCACGAACTTAGGTGCTTGCTTTAACCCATAAAGAGTCTTATCAAGCTTGTAGATATGGTTTGGGAAATAATTATTTTCAAATCCAGGAGATTGTTCAACATATACATCTTCATTTAAATAACCATTTAGAAACGCACATTTGATATCCATTTTATACAATTTAAATACCATATAAACAGCAATGCAATAAGTATTCTGATGGCCTCAAGTCTAGCAACAGAAGAAAAGGTTTCTTCAGAGTCAATACCTTCTTGTTTATTATAACCTTTTACTACAAGTCTAGCATTATTTCTAACAATAGTTCCATATTCATCTAATTTTGTTGTTTAGAAGAGGGAACTAAATGCCATATCTTGTTTCTTTGAAACTCATTTAACTCATCTTGCATAGCAATGATCCAATCAGAGTCAGTTAAGGCTTCTTCATGATTTCTTGGTTCCATCATTGATTGGAACGCATGAAATGCACAAAAATTCCTTAACTGAGATCTAGTTTGCGTACCTTTAGATATGTCACTTATTATGAGTTCCACTGAATGTAATTTTTGATGTCTCCAAGGTTTAGGTTGAAATTCTCTTATAGGAACAGGTTGTTCCTCTTGAATTTCTTGAGAGGATGAAGATCCTTGTTCGTTGGTTCCTCTTTCAGCCATTGTTGAATTAGTTCCTTCAACATTTTCATTTTTAGTAGGAACAAGAACAACTCCATCATCTTGAGGAACAGGAACATCATTGTTATGAAAGTTTTCATCTTCTTCGTTCCTTTCCTCTTTTATTCCTTCTGTCTCCTTATTTGAATATGCATCTTTTTCATTTGGTCGAACCAAGCCTATTTCAAAGTCTTCAACCTGCTTGCTTGGATTAAAATTGTCAGATTCATCAAAGATTATATGTACACTTTCTTCAACACATAGTTCATTTCTTGTAAACACTATAAGCCCTACTATGTGAAGAATATCCTAGAAATATTGCTTGATCACTGCTTGCATCAAATTTTCCAATATTATCTTTCCCATTATTATGAACAAAACATTTACATCCAAATGTTCTGAAAGGTGTAATATTGGGTTTCTTACCAAAATAAAGCTCACAAGGAGTTTTGTTAATGATAGGTCTCATCATGGCACGGTTTATTATATGACAAGCAGTGTTTACAGCCTCAGCCCAAAAGTTCCTTGGAAGTTTACTAGCACTAGTTGGAAAAAACTCCTTGTGCTACTTGTCAAGTGCTCCGGTTGACTTATCAACCCAAGCACTTGTGAAAATTTTAACTTTAACCCACTGTATACTGTTGCTCCTGTACTGCAGTTCTATTTTTTAAGACTTGTTACCTATGCTGCTGGTCAGCAGGGTAGCAGGTTTTATTTTATTTTTGAAAAAACTCACAAGTGCTGCGGTTGTTACGAAAAAACCGGAGCACATGACTCACAAGTGCTCCGATTTTCTCTTATCAACCGGAGCACTTGACGTTTTTTAACATATGAAATTTACAAGTGCTTCGGTTTTTAATACAACCGGAGCACTTATAAATATAAGTGCTCCGGTTTTCAACTGGAGCACTTGATAAATACTCAAGTGCTCGTATGGCGTCTGCTACGGGTCAAATACGGAGCACTTGTACGAGTTTTAACCGGAGCACTTGATGTTTTTTCCACTAGTGTTGCTATTAACATAGTCCTAGCCATTTCCTCCGAAGTCCTATTTTCCTCTCCACAACACCGTTTTGTTGTGGTGTTCTAGGAGCAGAAAAATTATGAGCTAAGCCATGGTCTCTACTTAAATCATCCAATTTGTAATTTTCAAATTCTTCACCATGATCAGCTTTAATATGCATCAATTTGTGACCACTCAAATTTTGAACTCTCTTTGCAAAGACAAGGAACTCATCATAAGTCTCATCCTTACTAGAGAGAAAAATAACCCCAGTGTATCTAGAGTAATCATCAACAATAACTAGTACATACCTCTTACCACTTTCTACTTTGAATCCTCATGGAGCACACAAATTCACACGAATCAATTCTAATGAGTTTGTGGTGCTCACAATAGTTTTAGATTTGAAAGGGGATCTAATATGCTTTCCTTTCGCACACTCCTCACAAACATGATCAATATGAAATTTTATGGATGGTAATCCCAAAACAAGATCTTTTGATCGAAGTTTCTCAAGTAATGAAAAGCTTGCATGTCCAAGGCGTTTATGCCACAAAAGGGGATCATCCTCAATAACACTAAGGCATGTCAAATTATTTTTAGGAACAAGATCAAGATCCACAATATATGTGTTCCCTTTCCTTGTTACGATCAAACATTTTTCACTGTTAAATTTTACAATATTTCCCTTGTCATAAAATTAGGAAATACTTTACAGATTGTGCTTTTATCCTTCAACTAGAAAAACATTATCAACCTCACCTATAGAAACTATGTTACCTTTCATGTTGTCACCAAATGTCACACTTCCACCTTCGTAGGTTGAGAGTAAGAGAATTTAGATTTGTCTCCTGTCATATGCTTAGAACAACCACTATTAAGATACCAAGTGTTGTTCCCCCTCACTCTAACATGCAAAATTCAACTAGTTGTTAATTGTAGGAACCCCCTCCTTCATGGGTTCTTGTTCTTGACTAGCATTAGTTTTTGCAACCCATTTCATGTTGCTTATTTTCACATTCTTGCCCATTATTCTAGTTCTTAGTTGACATTTATTTGTGTAATGACCTATCTTACCATAATGCATGCATATTTTGTCACTAGGTGGGTCAACATATTTCTTAGGCTTGTTCCTTTTCTTGTGATTTTTGAAACCAATACCTTCTTTTCTTTTTGTTTGTGGCCTCTCAATCCATTTAGGAACATCCATCACTTTGCCTCTGTTCCTTAAAACTACAAGTTCCTTCTTGAGATTACAGATTTGTTCCTTTAAAAAGATTTTTTCTTTATTCAAGTTTTCAATCTCATATATGTAACCTTTCAAAGGAGTTGATCTTATATCAAAGGAACTTAGAACATGGACTAATTCCATTAGGTGAGAAATTTCTAAATTGATTAGGTAATTTTTATTTTTAATACTCTCATACAGTTCCTTGATTTTTAAGTTCTTATTAAATAAATCAAAATAAATCAAAGAACCTACTTTCAACATCCGTTCTCATTTTCTTAAACCATTCTATATGTTCTTCACAAACTTTAACAGCTTGTTCAGTTTGTTCATGTTTTTCACGTTCATCTCAACATTCAAGAATTGCATCATAAAGAAGATCATAAATTTCAGGCCTAGTTATTCCATCTAAGTCTGATTCAAGTATATGTTGGTTTACCTCAACATCTTCTTCATTTTCTTTTATGCAGTTTCTTCATTTTGTTGTTCCTCTTGTTCTTCAATCTCTGAATCTCCTCATGCTGCTATCATAGCTTTTCGAACGTTTGCTATAGAGAAAGGAGATTTTGTTTCCTTGTTCCTTTCAGCAAAGCTTCCTTGTTACTTTTAGCAAAGCTTCATTGTTCCTTTCTTTGATCTTGTCATTTTCCCAAAGAGGACATTCCTTGATGAAGTGATTCGCACTACCACATTAATGACAAGCAACTTTGTTAGAAATTTTTTTATTTTTACCTTTAAAGTTCCCATTCTTCATATTCCTGTACATCTTTCGAAATTCGCAGACCATGAAAGCTGCTTCCTCCTCTTCCGAGTCAGAATCATCTTCATCATCAACTTTAAGGGCAAAGAACACCATTTTCAGTATCAAGGTGTAGCTCATGAGTCATAAGTGATCCAGCAAGCTGTTCCAAGTTGAACTTTGTGAAGTCTTTTGTTTCTTGTAAAGCAGTGACCTTAGCCATCCATCTATTCTTAGGAAGACTCCTAAGAACTTTTTGAACCTGTTCCTCTGATGAGATAAGCTTTCCAAGAGAAGCTAACTCATTAATAATGTTAGTAAAATGAGTAAACATCTCTTATATGGTTTCCTTAGTCTTCATGGAGAATAGTTCATATTGATTCATTAGTAAAACAATTTTAGATCTTGTGATTTCGTTAGTTCCTTCGTGGGTTACCTCAAATAAATCCCATATTTGTTTTGCGGATTTGCATCCCACGATTATATTGTGTTCATGGGGTCCAAGTCCATAATGCAAAATTTTAACAACCATAACATTCACTTCCATTTTTTCAAAGTCAGCGTTGTCAAATTTAGAGAATGGCTTAGGAATTACCTCATTGTTGTCATTAGTGGTTGTGACCTCAAAATCACCAACTTCAATGACTCTCCATACCTAGTAGTTTTCGGCCTTGATGAAAATATCTCCATTCTATTCTTCCAATAAGAATAGAATTTTCCTTTGAACATAGGAGGCCGTTGAGTAGAGTAACCTTCCTCAAGTTTCTCGGTGGTATTCATGTTCCTTGGATCTTTTTCTCAATAGGGTTTCCTACTTTTCGTGAGTTCTAGCTCTAATACTAATTGTTATTTCAATAGGAACATTGCAAGAGGGGGGGTGACTTGTATGTGTAGAAATAAACGTACTTTTTACGGAATTATAAAACTTAAACAAAGGAACAAGCTAAAGGAACACGATGGAATTTTACGAGAAAAAAACTTATTGGGCCCAACAAGAAAAAACAACCTCGACCACTAGGGATTTTAAACTCAACTCTTTCACTAATTAGGCCAAACAACTTTGTTACAACTCTCCATACCTAGTAGTTAGGGCTTAGATTTAATATATAGACTTTATATTTTCGAAATGCTTTTGGGCTTAGCTTGTTGCATTGCTCTTCCTTTGGACCAGACAAATTAGGAAGACAATATGTTTCATCATTGGGTACTCAATGGGGAGACACGTTTTTGTGTCTACATTACATAAGGCTGAGGCAACAAAGATCTTGAAGGAATTAACGTTATTCTGTACATTCATTTCTAAACCTTCACTTTTATTTCTTTTCTACATAATGTTCATATTCATATGCACGATTTTATGTTTAATGCTTTCATCATCGCACATGCTTATTCTTGTTAACCAAAGGCCAAAATAAAAGTTCGAACAATTAAATCAGATAATATGGACAACCTGCTAGGATCCTAGTAATTTTGATTGCTTAAATAACATGTCAGCAATAGTCTTTTGTGTGTTTAATGAACCGACATAGATTAATTTTTACATTGGATTAACATATTATGTGGTTGTTTAGTTGCATAAATATAGATGTGAATTGTGCTAAGTAGAGGCCATCCATGGGCAATTTTGATTCATGATCCCATTTGTACCCTTACCCCGGACTCAATCTTTAGTTCATTGACCATTCACGGAGTCATGACAGGGAAATCTACATTTGATAAGTCCCTAAGTTGTCCCTACGATTTCTCAATATCCAATTAGGTTTATGAGTCTTCCTTTAAAGACTTGTTGGTGACTTTTTTATTTTAAACAATTTTCAAAACAAAACCTATGCAATGAGGTAGTCAAATACGCGATCATCCCGCGTAAGCAATACAAACACACCTATAATTTGGCGACTTCACTAGGGAGGATTTAAAAATTAATCTTTAATGAGTGGGTGAAACTCGAAAAATACGATAAATACTTGTTTTATCCTTTTGAAAAACATTACAGCTTGCATATGCATGGCTATTTCTCTAGGCCACTATAAGGTCATCGTCCTTGCCTCATTGGTGCATGTTCGATGCGTGAGGCAACCCCCGAGGGACTTTTGCTTTGTTCCTCTAATGTGTTAGACGCACAGTCCATTCGTGCCACGCATTGGCAATGCGCCACGCGCAACACATGAATCTGCCGGAAAAAGCAAATCCTTAGCCCATCTAATAAAACTTACAACAAAAAGATTTTGATGCTTATTCTTTAACCTATGGATAAATGGATGTAGTCGGTTGTTTCAAAGTACTTGATCACCAATAAAACTGATTAATACCAGTTTTGAGAGACGATTAAATTTTCTGCAACTAGGCGCGACCTATTTTCCATTTTCCGATTCGAATGATTAAACATAAAACGTTTGATGCAAACTCAACAAATTAATAAAAACGAGCATGATTTTACGACAAAATGTTTTATCAAAATCCGTTAATGTAATTATTGATTACAACTTCCGAAATCCTAATTGCATAGACAAAAATTCATGGCTTAAAGAGCAAAATTGTAAGATCAAGGCAAAAAATGGAAAATTGTCTGCCGAAACGAAAATTGCATCATTCCGAGGCGAAACGTGCTCTTTGATGGGGTGTAAGCTCCACAATGCGTGATTGTTTGTCTCTTTTTCGATGTTTCCTTTTTAAAATTATTAATCGTAAAAGGGGTTCAAAATTTGGTGACTACAAATTAAATAAAAAAGTGAGTAGACTTAAAAAAAAGGGAGGCAGTATCTGATACTAAGAAAGACATGTGAAAACCTTTCTTTTGTTAAATGGATTTGTTACCTTAATTATTCGATTGTACTTTGAGAAAAAATTTAAACGTTATAAAGACCTTTCAATACACAATTATATCAAATTGATACTTCATAATAGACAATAGCTGAGTATTATCAAAGGAAAATGAATTACCAATAATTTCTTTGCATTTTGTAATTCTTTTCCTTATCGTGTCCAAAATTTTAGGAGATTGTCGTACAATACTCGATACCTTTTATGTGTAATCTATTAAGCGTGAAAATTTTAATGAAATTTAAAAAAAAAAAATCGGTACATAAACATATTTCAACATTTGATCTATAAACGAAAATATTACATTATATATATAAATATTATACACACACACACACTTGGAAGAAAATTCCCCTTACAATTCCCCTCTCTTTCAAGGTGTTTGGGCCTCTGGGTCGAGTCCTGTGCAAGGGAAACCTTGAGATTATTCATATTACCAATCAAAAAAAATATCCCAAAAGAGAGATGCTGCCATGTTGAAGAAACAATTATGTCACTTGCAAACAAATCTAGGTGGGATCAAATATAAGACAGGGTTAGATATTATAATCATCATTGATCAACATGAAGAATATACGACCCTTCAAGAATGTATTACTTTAGGGATTCCAACGATTTGTTTAATCGATACAAATTGTGACTCAGATTTCGCAGATATTTCGATTCCGATATGATGACGCTATAGCTTCAATTCGATAATTTCTTACCAAATTATTATTTGCAATTTGTGAAGGCCGCTCTAGCTATATAAGTAATCCTTCATTCATAAACAAATAAAAATGGACTTCCTACACTCTATACGAGTTACTAGATCTTGAATCTCAAAAACTAGTTTAAAATAACTTAAGATATTACGCAATCAATTAGTGTCCTAAATAGAAAATTCTATTTACTTTATTATAGTAAATACAATTTTGAAGTAAACAAGTTGAGAAAGAGATGGTTGAGTCAAAATAATTCTTTTTAAGTTATATTTATGTCAAAGGAAAATATGAATTTTCTATCGCATTCAATCAACGCACTAGAGGGGTTATATGATATATTTGGTGTGGAATAGTCCAACATTTCTATTGGCAAATGGGGAGTTTCCAAAT
The DNA here is from genome assembly GCA_947648045.1 of Beta corolliflora. NCBI lineage: Eukaryota > Viridiplantae > Streptophyta > Magnoliopsida > Caryophyllales > Amaranthaceae > Beta > Beta corolliflora. Next base: position 506,888 of record CANSZD010003177.1, read on the forward strand.
CCACGACCAGGTACTTATAGCTTCTTGGTGCTATCTTATTAGGTTCGGCGGCTATAGTTGTTCCCAGTCCAAAAACCATTCTGACTGGCGGTCAAATTGTTTTTTGAATATGTTCTTGAAATCATCCGAGATGTGAGCCAAACTCAAATCTGTGAACAATATTGCTCTTGGGTTCCCTTTATTGGGACTATGTTTCTATTTATCTTTGTTTTTAATTGGTGAGGGGTTGTTTTACCTTGAAAAGTCATACATTTACCGCACGGGGAGCTAGCTGCACTGACGAATGATATAAATATTACCGTTGCTTTTGCTTGACTCAAGTCAGTAGCCTATTTTTATGCGGATTTTACAAAACAAGGATTAGGGTATTTTGGTAAATACATTCAACCAACTTCAATTTTTTTACCGATGAACATCTTAGAAGATTTTACAAAATCTCAATCACTTAGTTTTTGACTTTTCGGAAATATATTGAGGACGAATTAGTAGTTGTGGTTTTTGCTTCTATAGTATCTTTAGTTCCTATACATGTCAAGTTTCTTGGATTATTTACAAGTGGTATTCAGGCTCTTCTTTTCTCAACTTTAGCTGCAACTTATACCTGCGAATCCATGGAGGGTAATCGTTAATTTGTCCCGTAGGAAGAGCCTATAATTTGGTTTAGTTTCAGGTAATATATGTGTATGTGTGGCTCAAGATACTTATCTATGTAATTTAGAGATATAAATAGACAAATACATACAAATTAAGGGTTATATATATACAAAAAAAAGATATTGAAGGAGGGGGCTAAGTATATATTTTTTTTAGTGGAAGGGGGCCAAGTATGTGGATTCTAATGACTTTAAGTTAATTTTTTTTAGACTAGATATTTCAAAGAATAATTAAAAAATTCGATTGAATTAAAAAATATAATAGACGGTTTACGTTATGTAAGAAATATATGTATATCTTATATTAGATATTGACCAATTATATATGAATTTAAACTTAGTAATATTTAATTTGCCCTACTTGAATTTCGATAGAGATACCAACCGAAGTCCTTCCGTTTCATTTATGACTGCGAACTAAATGAAGAAAATTAATTAAAAGATTGAAGAATGATAAATGATCGGAAAAAGGAAATGGAAAAGTCTAAGTTGTATTGATTCAGAAAGACTCAACAAATAGGAACTAAAAAATATGAAATCCTTCGAATGATGTAATAATAGTATTATTTCAATTTGTCCTTTTTAGTTATTTTGACTAGATGAATTTTAGCAATGGAATAATTAAGTCATAATGCATTGCTTGATTGTATCATTAACCATTTCTGCTAGCACTACAAGATATATCAAAGGATACAAGAATATAGAATATTGTACAAATATTCTACATATTCTAACAATAATTTCTGTACAAATATTCTACATATTCTAACAATAATTTCTTTTGTTTTTGTGTGTGAGAAACTTATCATGAATCCACAAATTTCTGCCGGTTATGTTATTGTTGTTGGGTTGGTTGTTGGGCTTGCTTCTATTGGACTTGGAGTAGAGGGAAAACTACAAGGTACTTTATTACTTAGTTTAGCTTTTAAGTAAGCTTTAACAATTTATGGATTGATTGTAGCATTAGTGCTTTTATTTTCAAATCCTTTTGTTTAATCCAAGAAAAAGAAATAATAAATATGAGAAATACATATTTCTTTTCAATTCTTAGACTTGCATGTTGCTTTTTACCATTATAGTTAAATATCGCTCCTACATAATTACTTAATTTGTTAAGAAAATAATCTACGGGAGGTACTTATTTGAGGATGAAGAATTCATGTTATCCAATCACATTCTTCCTTCATCCCCCTTCTTAAATTGATGGAGAAGTGTTGCAACAGGGGGGTTATTTCGCAACTCACATGAAACTTAGTATCTAATTAGTACTTCGATTCCAATAACTTAAGAATTATTCTTATTGGTAATTTTGAATTCAATTTTTAAAAAATATTCATTTCGAAACTCTTTTTCTATTTAGACCGAGCAAACAAGTTAAGTAATACAACAATTTTTAGAGTTTATCTATAAGAAGAGATCATATGAAAAATGTAACCGATTCTTTTTTTTCCTTGGGTCACTGGCCATCCGCTGCGAGTTTCAGGTTTAATACCAATATTTTAGCAACAAATCTAATAATTCTTAGTTTAGTACTTGGTGTATTGATCTTTTTTGGAAAGAAGTTGAGGGGGTTGTTTATTCCAAGAATAGGTTGGATTCAACCAAATGTACCTCTTTTTTCTTTATAATTTGGGCGAAAGGTGCATGATTTCATGAATGACTTATGAAACAATATTAAAAAAAGAAATCATATGTAAGAACCATATCATTTCGTGATTTGTTGGTAAATATATTTTTATTCTCTATCGACCAATAAGGTAGGGTCATTAACATGGTTAAAACATTAATTGTTTGAAGTCCATGCACAACTAATAGGTATTCTTTCTACCACTAGGGTAATCCTTAATCCCGAGACATTTTTAAAATTTAATAAAAATCATTATAATTTTTTTGATATAAAGCACTCATGTCGATAAAATGGTTTAAATCCTTTATTTATTGTTATTGGAAAAATTCTATCCTTTCCTTTTTATTAGGAAAAATTAATTTAAATAATCTAACATTTTAGTTGTTTCGCTCAAATTAATCCCTTTTGACTATTTTTTAATAATCCAAACTTTTAACATCATCTCGCTCATTTTAAATCGCGACTTGTTGAAATAGGTTGGTGGCCAAGTAGAATGAGAATTAATTGGACAAGTGTATTATTCTAATTCGTTCTAATTTGAAACTAATTTTGATGTAAGTAACTTAACTAAAACAAATTAAATAACCACCAATCACACCACCACCACCACCAACCACCCCCATTTCGCCCCACTGTACACCACCAACAAACCACCTTCTCCAACCTCCCTTTCTCTCTCCTCTCCACCACAAACCAACACCCCAACCCCACCCTAGCTCCACCCCACCAACAAAATCCACCGGAAACCCGTAACTACCACCATCCTACAACACCTATATCTCCCTCAACCACCACTCTCACCCTCTTCCATCGACCTCACCTCACCCATCACCGCCATCACTCAAACCATAAAGACCCAAACAAATCACAAATCCACCACCCTGACCCCAACTAGCCCCAAGCCTACCACCGCAAAATATTGGAATCTCATCCTGAGAGCTTACACAACCAACAACTCATCTTATCAGTCTCTCTTTCTCTACTATCTTATGATCTGCATCGACGTCATACCCGATAAATTCACCTTCCCCCCTTTAGTTCTAAAGCATGTGTCGTTACTTGTGCCATCGAAAAGAGGAAGCAGGTTCATACTCTCGCCATTAATACTGGCTATTATGGTAAATATATGTTTGTTAAGTATACCCTTTTGAATATGTATTTGAAATGTGATTATTTACAGTATGCGAGCAATTAGGATGATGGTATCGGGTTTGATTGAGTTTGGGGAGTTGGATTGTACAAGGGGGCTGTTTGATGAAATGCCTGTGAGAAATGTGGTTTTTTGGACTGCTATGATTAACGGGTATGTGGCAAATGGAAGGCAGAGTGTGGGTTGTTCGCAGGGGTGGGGGAGATAGAGCGTGGACGGTGATGTCTGGGAGGAAGAGAGAAGAGGAGGTAAAAGAGATTAGAGAAGAAAGGAGAAAAATTGAAAAAAGAAAGCAAAAATACTTATTTTTACAACATAAGCAGGCAATTGTCTCGTGGTTCATAATGAGCAGATCATGTTAAAAGGTTGGATTATCAAAATTAATCAAAAGGTGGGATTAATTTGAGCGAACGACCCAAAGGTTGGATTATTGGAATCAATTTTTCCTTTTTTTTTTATTATTAAGTAAATAAATGTCAAAGCTGTACACGTAAGTAAGAAAGTTTTGGTTGAAGAAAACAACTTTGTGACAATTACTATATTTCAATTTTTTTTGTTTTGGTTAGAAAAATCCTCTAAATATTCAAGTCTTGATTAATAATCTGTTTTCATCTTTTTCCGAATATAAACAAAGAAGAGAGGACATGTTCATTACATTCAAAAAAGGATATGGAAATTTTTCATAAGTAATTGAGCGTGAAAGCAAATGAACTAAAAGCTGCAAGTTTGGTTCTGGAAGGGATCATCAACGTTTTGAAATGAATGGAAAGATAATCTACTTTCACTAAGTGATTTATCATAAAATCGAAAACAAAGGATCTTGAATAGTATTTGAAATTCAGAAGAAATACGCAGAAAGGCCATTAAACAACTGGAAAAGCCCGGGCTCGCTTAAAGAAAGTCGAAATGGACGCGAGTCAGTTTCGAGTGAATGGATATTTTGAAATAGAACGAGAAAAAATGAATTTGATTAATTCGATTTCTAAAACTTTAAAACAATTAGAAAAGTACAAAAAATGAAACAATTCTTTTTACACAAAAAAAGCGATTAATCAAGTTTGACAAAAGGTTTTTCAACAATGAATTCATTTTTACAAGGAGTTCAAGCAACTTTGGATAGTTGTTTGAACAACGAATTACATTTACGGACCATCAATGCTAATATTGGCATGTATGGTGCGATGAACAAAATAACTGATTAGTCCTTTTATTCATAGGTATTATTTAAAAAAAATGAATTAAGAAAGACATATCATAACCATTCAAATAGACGAAATTAGCAATATTGTCCGGGAATGTATTGAACAATATAATCGAGCAGTAAAGGTTGTAGTACTTCAAGTCGGTGACGACATTACTCATATAGTCATATTCACGGTATCGATGAAGTAATGGCTAATGAATTAGTCGAATTTGAAATGGGAATAATAAATATTTGAATTTGGACTCAGATAATGTTGGTATTGTATCAATGGGTGAAATTTTGATGATACAAGAGGGAAGTTATGTAAAAGCAACAGGAAGAATTGCTTAGATACCCGTGAGTGAGGCTTATTTGGGTTGTGTTGTAAATGCCCTAGCTAGACATATTGATAGTATGGGTGAAATTTCAACTTCTAAATCTCGGTTAATTGAATCTCCTACTCCGGGTATTATTTCAAGATGTTTCGTGTATGAATCTCTTCAAACTAGACTTATTGCTAATGATTCAATGATCCGTATAGGACGTGGTCAACGAGAATTAAGATTGGGGACAAACAAACCGGTAAAACAACAGTAGCTAGATATATGATTCTCATTCTACAAGGACAAAGTGCAATACTTCCTCTGTTTCTTTTTAAGTGCAACACTTTGACTTTTGCACTATTCACACACCTCACTTATACAATTTTTTTTTACAAATATATAAAAACAAAAATGATCATATAAAATGTTGTTGGATTTGTTTCAATGAATATTTTCATAATATCAACTTTTGACAACTTTTGCAAGTACATAATTAGAGATATTAATGATCAAAGTTGTGCGTTGGCAAGCATGAGAGTCAAGTTATTTCACTTATTTAGAAACGGAGGTTAATATGTGTTTATGTAGCTATTGGGCAAAAGGCATCTTCTGTGGAACAACTTGTTACTAACTTCCAGGAAAGGGGAGCGATGGAATACACTATTGTGGTATCCGAAACACCGGATTCCCCCGCTACATTACAATATCTCGCCCATTATACTGGAGCGATGCTAGCGAAATATTTTATGTACTCTGAATGACACACTTTAATCATTTATGATGATAAACAAGCACAAACTTATCGACAGATGTCTATTCTATTACGAAGACCGCTGGGACTTAAAGCTTATCCAAGAGATGTTTTTTATTTGCATTCTCGACTTTTGAAAATAGCCGCTAAATCAAGTTCTCGTTTAGGTGAAGGAAGTATGACTGCTTTACCAATAGTTCAGATCCAATCATGAGATGTTTCGGCTTATATTCCTACTAATGTGACTTCCATTACATATGGGCAAATACACTTATCCGCCGATCTATTCAATGCTGGAATCAGACCAGCTATTCATGTGGGTATTTTAGTTTCTGGGGTAGCATATGTGGCTCAAATTAAAGCCATGAAACAAGTAGCAGGTAAATTAAAATTGGAGTTGGCCCAATTTGCAGAATTAGAAGCCTTTGCATAATTTGCTTATGATCTTGATAAAGTGTCTCAAAATTGGTTGGTAAGAGGGCAACGATTACGTGATTGCTCAAACAGCCCCGATATGCCCCTCACGTAGAAGAACATGTAATAACTATTTATACCGGAACGAGTGGTTATTTGGATTCTTTAGAACTTGAGGAAGTAAGAAAATATGTTGTTGAATTACGTACTTATGTAAAAACTAATAAACTGGAGTTACGTTACAAGAAATTATATCGTCTACCAAGACATTTACTGAGGAAGCCGAGGCCGTTTCAAAAGAGCCTATTAAAGGCCAGATGGAACGCTTTCTACTTCAACATGAAGTATAAAGAAATTGAGCCTTCTTAAATTTTTTTAATATTAAAAAAAAAATACCCTTTTTTCACATTCATATCTGAAAAAAATATATGAAAATAAATTGCCTATAAAAGGATTTGAACCTATACCAATGGTTTAGAACACTTATTTCCTATCCCGTAGACTATGGACGCTTTTCATTTTGATTTTTTAGCATTTTGTACTTATTCTTTGCTTCGAAAATATAATTTGATTGTATGGGATGTGAGATAAGAGAATTTTTCTGAATTGTGTATTCAACTCAATAATGCGGTAATGTTGTGCTCCTGTTGTGCAGTGGCAACATCAAATGCAAAATTGCATATAGTAAATGTTACCAAAATCAATACAAGTACGTCATATATATGATCAAATTATATTATTTGATCCTGAATGCTTGAAATGGTTCCAAAGTGGCAGAAAATTGCCTAAATTGGTTTTTACTTACCCAAAATGGACTTAGAAACAATTACATGAAGTTATGTAGATCCTAGTTGCTTATAAACTAAGTATTATTGCAATATATATGGTCAAATTATATTATATGACTCTAAATGCGTGAAATGGTTTCAAAATGGTCGAAAATGGCATAAATTGGCCTTTACTAATTTACCCAAAATAGGCTTAGAAACGAATAATTGACGTTATGTGCATCCTCATACTTTATAAACGATATATTATTGTCATTTGTGTGATCAAATTACATTATATGACCCTACATGAGAACATTTTGTAATATAACCTGTTTTAGTTAAATTGTGACTGTCTTTTACTTGGTAGGGCCAGCAATCTTCCAAAAGAATTAGATTTTTCCACACACATATATAAACTTCCTACGTCCCATTTTAATCGATAAATTTTCCATTTCCGTCCGTCCCGTATTGATTGATACACTTACTAAAATGGTATGGCCCCACCAAATGAATATTATTTATATCTTTTCATGGAAAACCCAACAATGATAAAGAAAAATCTCATGCGCTCTTTCTTCAAATATAATATATTTTTTTTAAAAAACCATACCAATTACCAACAATAAAATAGAGGAATCAAATAAAGCTTCTAAAACTTTGTACTAGTGAAAATGTTTCAATATGAAATGGAGTGAGTAATATATATCTATATTTATGAAGTAGATATAGGACTATCTACTAGCTAGCTTCTTTCGCTCTTACTACCGAAAGGTGTATAAAAACAATGAAACAATTTCGGAATAAAGGACGAAGTGATGGTGGTGTTGTTTTTTTCTTCTTTTTTAAAATTCAAAAGAAGACACGAGAGTAGTTGTATTAGTTTCAACGAAAATAAAAATAAAAAAAAATATATTATAATATCTATATTAAATATCTCCAGAATTTAGTAATCAATAATAAGCAAAATATTCTTTAAGAATGATTTAACATACAAGCGCTTAGCTAAGAGAAATTAACATTTGGGCTCTTTATTTTATCCCCTTAGGTGCTACTATTTTAAACTCTCGAATAACAGTAAACTAAATCAAGCTTAGCACTAGATATAGTTGTATGCCATGCAAACAAAAGAATTGAACAACAGTCTAATTAATGAGTGCTAAATAATTTCTTCATCCGCATCACTTCCTGATGACTTAGAAGAGTGATTTGCTCCGCTAACTCACTTGGTAAATTTCCATCAAACAACGAAGAAGTAGTGATTTGCAATCCTGGATTTGCACTATTCAATGCAACAAATGCAAGAGCTGGAATTTTACCAACATTCACCTGGAAATGGAGCATGGCTTGTGGAAAGATCATAACATCACCAACCTCCAACTTTTTATAATATGCAGTGTTGTTTGTATCAATAAATCCTGCAATGATAGTACCTTTTGCTACAATAAGAACTTCCGATGTTCGGTGGGAGTGTACTGGGATAACTCCTCCCACAGCAAAGTCTAACCTTGCCAAGGAGACACCTAAACCATTCAGAGCTGGATATGCATTTGAAAAAGCGAGAGTCAAATGATTTTTGAAAATATTTGTAGTAGGTTTTTCACCACGAAAAACCAGTATAAACAAAGTCATCAGTTGTAACTTTAGCGGGATCTTTGCAAGCATATCCTGCTGGTCCTCTGGGGAGACTGAGGTCTCCGACACAAAAATCAAGTTCAATGGAATGACTAAAACTGGCTAGGAGAGAGAAGAGGATGAAAACTGCAAGACTATTCATATTGAAAGTTAAAGTAAGCAATAAGGATATTAGATATATGTGTTCAGGGTACTTTTAGTTTAGTTAGTCTGCTTCCTAGCATTTTGATAGCCCGTATATATAGATAAATTGCATGAACATAGAAGCAGCCTCTTATCCTCAAATAAAGGAGAAAAGTTTGTGATTTACTATTGTTTATCAGGTGTAATATGATTGCGTTGGTTATAATCACGCAAGTTAGTGATTCTAAACTTTGACAAGTGGACTCATGATGGATGTTGGAAGCAAAGAAAAAATGAAATGATGATGCGGTTTGAATTCGAGATGTTCTTCATGTTTCGGTAATTTAATCATTTTTTTTTAATTTTTTTGCTAATTAATTAAGAATATATTGCCACTTAACAAATTTACAACCTAAACCTTATCTTAGGAGGAACAAACCAACTAGATTGGACCCCTCCTCCCTAGACAAGAGCAAACCTGCTACACAACGTAGCCAAAGCAACAACTATACAATTGTCCCTATACACCCTTACAGAGTATAAAACCAATTCAGGTCACTCCTAGAAATCTTTTTAGGTAACACAAGGAAGATTCTTCTTCAAACAATGTCTTTAATCCATTTAACCATATAGTGAACAGTTGGCACCTTCATATTGCATTTGCTATCATTTCTAGCATGCCAAATCCCATACACATTACTTGTTATGGCTGCACTATAAGCTACACGCTGGAACTTGGAGTGTCTGCAATTGGCAATCCATCTAATTAGCCTGTTTAAGTCTTCAGCTGAAGAACCAAACTCCATCCAATTTTTAATCTGACAAAGAATCTGCTTGCTATACTGACACTCAAACAAAATGTGCTCCAGTGTTTCAGGTTCCAGACCACATAAGAGGCATTCAGTAGAGGCATTACCATCATAGACTGCTATTTTATCAGCAGTATGCAACCTTCCCCTCATTGCAAGCCAATTTATGAACTTGAATTTAGGCACACTAAGTTTGCTCCAAACATAATTGTCCCAAAAGACATAGCTACTTTGCTCTGTTATCTTCTACAATACATCCTGAATACAGTACTTGGGCATGCTTACAAACTCTTGTCTGCTGTAGACTTGCTTCAATTGAGTTTTAATTTCACAAATACGCTTCCAGTATCAACTGCTACCACTTGTGGGAGAGTAATCCCACCAATCAGTATCTTTTATGTACACTGAGTGTACCCACCTTACCCACACATTATCCTTTTTTGTAGCTATTGCCCAGACTTGCTTTCCTAAGCTTGCAATATTCCAATGTTTCACATCCCTAGAGCACAAGCCCCCTATACTCTTGCTATTGCAAAGTTCCTTCCATGCTACATATCCACCCTTAGAGCAAAAATAGTTTCCTGACCACAAAAAAGCCCTACACACACTCTCAATGTCATGGATAACTCTTCTAGGGAGAATAAAAATTTGAGCCCAGTATCCATGGATGCTCATGAGAACAGTGTTAACCAGTTGCACTCTACCTGAGTAAGAAATACTCCTAGTGCTCCACACTCTGATTTTCAATGTCATCTTCTCCACCAAACTATCACGTTGGGCAGCCGATATTCTTTTTGAATAAATGGATACCCCCAAATATTTAAAAGGTAAAAAATCACTCTGAATGCTAGACACATGTTGAATTCTCATTACTTCACTCTCCTTCATACCACAGAAATACAAGGAAGATTTTTTTGACATTTGTCTTCAAGCCAGAAGACTCAGAAAACATCTTAAAAGCTCGAAGCATCAAGAAGACAGAGGCATAGTCACTTTTAGAGCAAAGTATCAGATCATCACCAAAGCTAAGGTGAGTAAGCTTTGAATGATTACATCTTGGATGATACTTAAAATGGTCCATATCACTCATTTTGACCAAGATTATGGCTAAATATTACATGCAGATGACAAATAACAAGGGGTAAAGGGGATCCCCTTGCCTCAAACCTCTATTGGATTTAAAAAACCCACACATCTTCCCATTAATCATTAAAGAGAACATGGGTGTACACACACACTCCATGATTTATAAAGCAACAAATCTTTCAGGGAAATCCAAAGCTAAAAGCATGGCTTTTAAAAAACTCCAGTTTATAGTATCATAAGCTTTTTGCGTATCAAGCTTAATGATACAACTAGGCCTAGCTACTTTCCTATTATAATGCCTTACAAGGTCTTGCGCAATCATAATGTTATTAACAATAAGCCTACTATGCACAAAAGCACCCTGAGTATCTTCAATGACATGGGGTAAAACCAATCTTAATATATTACAAATCATCTTTGTAATACATTTATAAAGGGTATTGCAACATGAAATGGGCCTGAATTCACTAACATTTTTAGGACATGTTGTTTTTGGAATGAGGGTTATAAGAGTGGTGTTTAAAGCTTTTAACATGTTTCCATGCTGAAAAAAATCTAACACAACATCAGTTATCTCCTCCCCTAATATTTCCCAAGTGTCTCCAAAATAAATGCTCCTAAAATCATCAGGGACTGGGCTTTTATTTCCATCTATTAAAAACATGGCTCTTCTTACTTCAGTAGGAGTATAAGGACACATTAAACTATCCTTATGCTCCTGAGTAAGAGTATTGTCTGCTCTTACAATATGAAAATGAACAGGAGTTACTTGAGCATCAGTTGTGCCCAGCAAGGATTGGTAGTACTCCAAGAAAGCACTCTGAATAGTTTCATTTGTATCTTGCCACTCACCAGCCATGTCGTAAATGCCAGAAACAGAATTTATGACTCTTCTTTGTCTTATGCTCTGATGGAACAATGCTGAGTTCTCATCACCATCCTTTAACCAAGAAACCTTTGCCTTCTGTTGCATAAATGACAAATAGGCATCATGCTTGGTTTTGTATTCTTGCACCAGTCTAACCTCCTCATCTGCAATTTCAGTGTTGCCAGGATTCATAGGAATTCTTCTCTGAATATCATTCATAGCAGCAGCAACCTTAACAACCTTAGCTTCAATATCTAAGAATCCAACTTTGTTCAGATTCTTTAATTCACTCTTCACCCTTTTATGCTTTTGAGTAACCTCGAACATTTTGTTCCCTACTACATTTTCTCTCCAGCAATCCTTTATAATCTCTTTGAACCTGGGAGAACTCTTCCACATTGTGTAATACTTAAAAGGCTTCTTAATGTTATCTCTTCTCTCTTACACTGAAATGATCAGAGGTGAGTGATCAAACTCACCTTCATTCAGAAAAGCAGCCCCTGCATTTGGATAAGCCACTTCCCATTGTTGATTGACCAAAGCTCTATCCAACTTTGAGAAAACCCTGGCTTGACCCTCCTGCTTATTGTTCCATGTGAACCTATTATCAGTGCTAGTAAGATCCTGCAAGCCACATGACTACATACATATTCTTATAGGTTCCATCTCCCAATTTCCATCACAGTTCATTACACAATTGAAATCCCCTCCCACAAGCCAAGGACCATCAATTTTTCCTAGCAATTGCCATCAATTCAGCCCATAGATCCTCTCTTTGCCCTCAATCATTGAAACCATACACAAAAATGCAATCAAAGCTACTAGATCCATTTTTAAGAGTCACATGACAGTGAATCCATTGACCAGCCTCTCCCTTGATGTCAATTGTGAACACACCAGGCTTGGAGGCCATAATTACTCTACCACCCTTATGATATGCTGAATTAGAAGTAAAACACCAATTTGAAAACATAACTCGATAAAGGCTGTACATACCTGCAGTCTTTACCTCGGTTTCCAGCAAGTCTCACAACCTTTTGCTTTCTATCACTATTCAGCCCCCGGACATTCCACACACATATTTTATCCATTAGGAATGGAGAGATTCTTCTCTCCGATATCCCACTCCTCGGGATTTTCCATCCTGTCCTCCTCTACATCTTCATTTACATTTTCTAGTACATTGAAAGAGTTCCTCACCACAGTTCTCAAAGCATGTTCCTTTGGGATTCTAATCACTTTACTTGCTGGCTGAAACCCCTCAGCATCAGTTACTTTCTGTGTGGTAGGTCCCTGAATCACAACTTCATTTTGTTGTGCATTGCCATCTCCCTGATGTTGCCCATTCAATTCATTCCTAGGAACCCAGACTTGGTTTCTTTTCTTTCTACATTGTTTATCATCATGTCCAAATATCATACATGTCTTACAAAATGAAGGTTTCCAATCATACTTCACTTGTACACATATATCTTCCCCTTTATCTTTTTCAAAAATTATCTCATCCGGAAAAGAATGAGAAACATCCACTTCCAGTAATACCCTGGCATATTGAAGCTTCTCCCTCTTAAGAGTTGCACTATCCACTTTTAAAAACTTCCCAACATTGCTCATAATTTTCTTCAAACACCCTTAGCCCCAATATTTGAAGTCCAGATTGAGTTGAACCCAAATAGGAACCTGCCTAATTATATCTCTCTAGAAATCAATATCTTGATTCCAAGCCTTGATCATGACTGGTTGACCATCAAAAAAAGAATACGCTCCCTGAACTACCTTATTTATATTCTCCATAGAACGAAATCTCTCTATGAATAATCCTTTCTCCACCATAGTTACTTTTTCCACACCCAACAAATTCTTCTCACAAATCCTTCCATAACAATACTAGGTGGATTAGCACCTACCACATAACAAATAATTGTCGAGTTCCAATAGTCAACCTCTTCTTAGATATCATCTAAATCTATCTGAATTTTAGGTTTCATTTCCTCAACTCTTCTTTCAATTATTTCATCTGCTACTTCATTAAATTGGTATAAAATGGGCATAGATTTACCTGGAGTATGAGCAGCACCTCCAGATTGCTTCTCCGGGTTGTGAATCGAAGTCATCCAAACTGAAAAAGTGCGATTCAGCTCAGATTGTTGCCTCAGTTGCACAATCGACTCCTGGGGAGTTAGAATTTCTCCAACTTCAAAATTTATGAACTATAACGCTTCAATTCCCATAACCTCCTCAATGGATCGTGTATTCTTTGCCTGAGAGTCCAAAGATGGCCCTCTCGGCTTATTGATCAATATCTCCGGGAATATTTCATTGACATCCGATGAAATTCCACGCTTCTGACCTCCCTTCTTTCCCCCTAAGGCAACAGCAAATGCTAAAGGAAATAAAGGATTCAACAATGGAAAAGTAATTCTAGAGAGAGGAGAGAGTTTCTCTAATTTAATCATTTAATTCATGGGTAAATTAAATGTTGTCGTTATTGGTAATTTGCATATGTGTACATAAAGTTTTACAAGTTCAAATTTATATGTAATTCTAGGGCATCCTTGGAAGTCTTTTGACATGATTTACAAAATAACAAGGGTTAGCGTCACCTTCTATTTTAGAGATTTCGAGATTGATTGTCACCCCTTGTAAGAGGGATCCTCAGAATATCAATTTACCTTAGAAAAAATATTTATAAAATATTAAGGGTTGACTTGAGACTAAGAATTTAATATAAAGGCTCTCTAAATTTGTAATATGAATATTATAAATTGTCAATGTTGAATTCGATGGACATTTCATTCAAATTATTGAAATGAAATGATATAAGAATGAGAACTTTATAAATATATATTCCAAATTTGTTTTTTTTTTAATTTGTTATAATTTTTTCACTAAAAGAATGAAATTAGAATCTATAGTAAAGAGAAGTTATGGGGATCTCAATCTCTATGAAGGTGGTGGCCATCATATGAGATTGAAGAGGTTTGGATAAAAAACCCTATGGATATGAGGTTCTATAGCAAAACAAATTTAACCAAACTAAACAACATTTCTATCGTTCATAGTACCACATCCATTCCAATCCATTCCAAAATCCTTCCACAAAACATCCTCAAATCTATGATTTAGATGTTGGTGTCTAATTCTCAATCACTATGACAATAAATATTCTGTTGCAAGCGTTGAAGTTGAATTTTATGTCTTCCACTAAAATTGTAACAACAATGATACTCTAATAAGAGGACGTGTTAAGGTGTTAACCCACATGTGACCTTGTCCCACATTGAAGAAAGAGAGAGATGATGACTAACATATAAGCTTAATAGGCAACTCCTCCTATTGCCAATTGGTTTTAGGATGGAACCTCATTTGGGCTTGTGTGTGGCCACTCTCTCTTCCAGTGTGGGATTGTGTGTGCAGGCCCCAATGATGTATTTGTCATGGTATTAGAGCGGACTGTCTTGGCCCATTGTTGTTCCCACGTAGGGAGGGCCCATTAAGTTGAAAATTGTTTGGAGCATGTAGCCCAACAGTATTATTTTCCCCATGTAGTCGTGTATTTAGCAGTTTTAGTTGGGCTCACATGTGAGGGTGAGTGTTAAGGTGTTAACCCACATGTGAGCTTCTTCCATATTGAGGAAAGAGAGAGAGGATGACTAACATATAAGCTTAATGGGCTACTCCTCCTATTGCAATTAGTTTTAGAATGGAAACTCATTTGGGCTTGTGTGTGGCCACTCTCTCTTCCGGTGTGGGACTGTGTGTGCAGGCTCAATGATGTATTTATCAGGATGTCATCTTATATTATTCATCTTTATCTCAATTTTATAAGGGAATGGGAGATACAAAACTGTTGGAGTTAGTGTGGAGTTAGACTTTATCGCTCCACATTTAGTTGTTTCAAAAGAACAAAAAGCTCAATCTTCTACATTGGTTTTATAGTCTCCAACCTTCTTTATATATAGTTTCTTTTTCATACATTTGTTGAGGATAAGACGGAGGGAGTTAGTCACTGCATGCGTGCGAGGCAGGTGGGCTCGAGCGTGTGGCGTCATTGGGGTACTTTTTATATCCGCTCCGTAAATATTGGCTTGAAATACCCATAAAAATAACTTTTAAGTCTTCCATTTTAAAAAAAATAGAACACCCAAAATAATCTATTATATTGATTCTTACTCTTATCCCTTTCATAATCTTCTTCCTCTTTTCCAATAATAATTGTTACCTACTCTATTTTTATGCTGAAGTATATAAATGTAATATATTGGGCATTAAATCACACTAATTAAGGTGATTAAAAGATATATGGATAAAATATACCATCAATATTATTTACACGATTTTCATAATTCATATAAATATGCTTTCCAATATTGCAATTATTGTTCAGATTTTATTGTATGGTACTCCCTCTGTTTTTTCTATTCCTACTTTAATTTAACTTTGCATATTTGCCAATGCATTTCTTTGACCTTAAATATCTTCCATTACATATTAGTAAAAATTGTAACCAGTGAATATTAATAAAGTACTAAATAAGACGAATCAAACAAGACCCCACATGACTATATTTTTTAGTATATATTGAAAAGAATTTAGAACATTCTCTCTAATTATAAATAGTGTCAAGATTCCAAGTAGGAAGAACTAAAAAACAGAGGGAGTATAACTTGTATTTACTAAAATCATGTAATATGATGTGATTGATAAATTTTTAGCAAGAAATCGTAATGATTTGGTTGTCTTTTTTTATTCCCTTTATTCCATCAACTTCATCCCACTTTCCGTTTATGGGTGTTCCACAAAGTTATTCCCATTTCTACTTTATTTCATTTTTGGACAAAATATATATATATTTTATTACCTTGTTGCCCCACCATATGGAGCCACTACTTTTTGCATAATTTCACAACCATATTCTCTCTCCTGTTAAAAAAATAAACGGTTTTTTCACATATACCCCCGACAAATTGGAAAATTCACCATATATCCTCAATGTTTGAGATATTCACAATATACCCCTGAGTTTTCAAAACTGTGCACCATATACCATTTTTCTAACGGACGTTAAGTCGTTGTTAGCTTTATTTACGATATTGCCATTATCAACCCCTAACCCTAAAATCCCAATACCCTAAATCCTAACCCTAACCCTAATCCTAACCCTAACCCTAACCCTAACCCTAACCCTAGCTCACCCCTAACCCCGACCCTAAAATCCCGCCAAGCCCCCACCTCTTCCCCCTCCCCTCCACCACAGCTCCCCGGCCCCTCCCCCCCCTCCCCTCCCCTCCACCGTCGCAGCCCCCCACCCAGTCCCCCGTTTCTTAAACCCATCACCCCGTCCCCGTCGATTTCCCTGACCCTCCCCCAACCCTCCCCGTCGATTTCCCGGCCCCTCCCCCACCCCCTTCCCAGTCGATTTCCCCAGCTCTCCCTCCCTCCCCTTCGAATTCCCCGGCCCCATCCCTCCCCTTCGAATTCCCGGAGCATCCGCGTCGAACGAGTAGCACCACCTCGACAAAGCACGAACATAGGACACGGAAGAATAGAACCAAGCAACACCAAGATGAAGAGAGAGAAAGCGAGCATGCACGAGTGAAAGAAACTCCGGCGATTTGTGGAGGACGCCAGGTGAAGAGCCGGTCGGAAGGGAGAGACGCGAAGGGGAAAGGGGGCGGGGTGGGAAGTCGAAGGGGAGGGGTGGCGGCTGGGGAATTCGAAGGGGATGGGGTGTGGACTGGGAAATTCGAAGGGGAGGGGGTGAGGGCCGGGGAAATCAACGGGGAGGGGTGGGGAGGGGCTGGGGAAATCGACGGGGAGGGGTGGGGGTTCGGGCTGCAGGGGGAGGGGGTGGGGGGGCGTGATAGTGGAGTGGATGGGGGGTGAGGGGGTGGAGGGCTGGGGGCGTGGTGGAGGGGAAGGTGTGGGGGCCAAGGCGCGGGGGTTAGGGATAGGGGTGCGTTAGGGTTAGGGTTATTATTTAGGATTAGGGTTAGGGGTTAATTGTGGCAAAATTGTGAATAGTGCAAACGGTGAGTTATCGGCGGTTAGGAAAAAGGCATTTGGTGAACGTTTTCGAAAACTGAGGGGTATATGGTGAATATCTGAAACATTAAGGGTATATGGTGAATGTTCCAATTTGTCAGGGGTATATGGTGAAAAAACCGAAAAATAAATTACCCACATGTACACTCTCTCTCCTATTCAAAATATAAAAAAAGACCCACTTGCACACACTCTTTCTTCATTTTTGCTTAGCTTTTGGAGTTATAGTAAATGGGTAGAGCTTTATGGAAAGAAGATAGAACCATCATTTTATTAAAAGAGAAAATAATTTTTTTTTTTGACATTCCTTTATATTGAAGGCGGTAAGCAAGTGGTCATTCGAGTCCTTTAAGGCCTCTACTATTGTTAATAGATCATCTAAACCCTCATTGATATTATCAGATTATAGCTTGATCATTTTTTTTTACTCCATAGCGCACGTCTATCGAGAAACCAACAGGGTAGCGGATTACCTCTCCAAAAAAGGTCACGCTATTTCCTTATTTTTTCTGAAATTATGAATTTCAAATTTTAACAATTGTGATCAATTTACAACCAAACTTAAAAATATAAACTTGATGCATGAAAAGTATCAATATTCATCAATCCTAGTTCTGTTAGGATTCTATGTAGTTTTCTAGTTTTGTTAGGAAACTATGTATTTTAATTGCTTTAGAACTCTAGTTTGTTTTAAGTTGTTTGCTTTGTTTTAAGAGTTCGAACACTAATAGGAGTGTTCATAACTTAGGCGTGTGGTAGGATAATAATTGGACGTGTGTTATGGCTAGAGTTTAGGTGTGTTTGAGTTGTTATTTATTCTTATCTTTAAGCTTGTTAGTTGCATTAAAACTTGAACTCTTCTAGGACTCTTCTAATGTATTTATTTCGGTTTTCATGATTAATATATTCAATTGTATGTTTAAATTTAATTCTTGGTGAATTAAAAGTTTTATGGAGTGAATCCAAAAGTTTTCAAGAGTGAATCCTAACCCTAGTTGAATCTTGACTTGGATTAGTCAAATTCATCACATCCCCTTGTTACTGGCCGAATTTCTTGTTGAAACACACCAAAGAATTCGAAGCTTGATACTAAATTTCAGTAAATATTGCATCTTTAATTTATAAAGCCACTAAACTATATTAAAAGGCCTAACTTTGTGTTTCTTGCATAAAGAAATACATCAAAACTGGTGGTTTAAAATTTATATTCTTGTATTTAGAATAGAAAAACTGGTTTATAACTCATGCGTTGCGCAATTACGAATTTCAATATATTAATTAGGAAGTAATAAAATAAAAACAAATACATTGCGTAGTGTAAGTTAATTAACTCTAAATAACTATGTTATTTCAAAATAATTTGAAATTGACTTATAACCCGTGTCTTGCACAATCATGTCTTGTGACCTATTTGTAATAATTAGTATTGTAGTTGTTCTTTTCCTAAAAGTGACAATAAAATAAAATCACGTACATTACTTATGTAAGTTAATTAGCTTCGAATAACTTTTTTATACTCAAACAAAATAATATCATACTGACTTGTAAATTTTAAATCTATAACTCCTGATCACATTGATGTGGTGATTAAAAGATATTTTTTATTTATATAGACTCGCTATATAAATCAAATCCATGATTTTTGTCATTTACATAAAAACACAATGTAAAAGGTATTTTGATCAATAAAAAGACATGTCCTAAATGAAATCACATCGATGTGGCATCGTCGTTGGGGTACTTTTTATATCCGCTCCGTAAATATTGGCCAAAAATACCCATAAAAATAACTTTTAAGTCTTCCATTTAAACAAAAGGGGTTAGGGATATGGGTGGGATAGGGTTAGGGTTATTGTTTAGGATTAGGGTTAGGGGTTAGGTTAGGGGTTAATTGTGGCAAAATTGTAAATAGTGCAAACGGTGAGTTAATGACAGTTAGGAAAAGGGCATTTGGTGAACGTTTTCGAAAACTCAGGGGTATATGGTGAATATCTGAAACATTGAGGGTATATGGTGAATTTTTCAATTTGTCAGGGGTATATGGTGAAAAACCGAAAAATAAATTACCCACTTATACACTCTCTCTCCTATTCAGAATATAATAAATGACCCACTTGCACGCTCTTTCTTCTTTTTTTCTTAGCTTTTGGAGTTATAGTAAATGGGTAGAGCTTTATGGAAAGAAGATAGAACCATCATTTTATTAAAAGAGAAAAGAATTTTTTCTTTGACATTCCTTTATATTGAAGGAGGTAAGCAAGTGGTCATTCGAGTCCTTCAAGGCCTCTACTATTGTTCATAGATCATCTAAACCCTCATTGATGTTATCAGATTATTGCTTGATCATTTTTTTTACTCCATAGTGCACGTCTATCGAGAAACCAACAGGGTAGCGGATTACCTCTCCAAAAAAGGTCACGCTATTTCCTTAGTCTTTTTGAAATTATGAATTTCAAATTTTAACATTTGTGATCAATTTACAAGTAAACTTAAAAATATAAACTTGATGCGTGAGAAGCATCAATATTTATCAATCCTAGTTCTGTTAGGATTCTATGTAATTTTCTACTTCTGTTAGGAAACTATGTATTTTAATTGCTTTAGAACTCTAGTTTGTTTTAAATTGTTTGCTTTGTTTTAAGAGTTAGAACACTAGTAGGAGTGTTCATAACTTAGGCGTGTGGTAGGATAATAATTGGCCGAGTCTTATAGCTAGAGTTTAGGTGTGTTTGAGTTATTATTTATTCTTATCTTTAAGCTTGTTAGTTGCATTAGAACTTGAACTCTTTTAGGACTCTTCTAATGTATTTATTTCGGTTTTCATGATTAATAAAATCACTTTTTCTGATTAGTTAATAGCTACAATGTTTTTGTTTCATTTTTAGGCAATCCAAAGAGATTTATCATATGTGAAAATGCTCATAATTTTCACCCAAAAAATCATATGCATTTTTTTTGCATAATTACCATAACTAAAAAAAATTTTAAAGAAGAGAAGATATACATCTAATTGTAATTGACTTCCTTAAATTACTGTCGATTTTTCTAAAAGTTAGCAATTATAATTTGCGTGATTATAGAGTGAAGATTACAAAATATGTGGTATGTAGAGCATTAGATTACTAAGACTCCTTCAAGATGACCTTAACTTTTTCTGTTGAATTTAACTTAATCATGCTTAGTTGAACTTTCTTTGCTGAACTCAACTTATATTGGTTGAACTTAACTTATTTTTGTTAATTAAGTACAATTTCTTTATATATTGTCAATTATTGAACATATTTTTTTTAGCTTAACTTAAGTTTGCTGAACTTAACTTATTTTTATCGAATTTAAATTGTTTTGGCTGAACTTAATCTTGCTAAACTTATCGTTGTTGAACCACCCATGATATCACCTTCATTTCCACACCACTTAAAACTTATTTAACATATGCCATAATACCATACCATGAAGAGTCAGCATATGCATCATTCATAGTAGCAAGACACACATAGACGCCAACTAGGAAGTAAAAAATGAAATTGGTTAATTAAGGGTAAGTACCTTCCAATTTTGTAATATAATTGTCCACTATAATGTACTGTGCATCATAAAACACTATAATTCCCTACCTTTGTTGACTATTCCTAAATCTTGACTCGTATATATCAAGATTGGTTTTATTTTCTCCATTCCCTTCCTTACCTAATGTTATCAATTGTTGTTAAACTTCCCATGTTAAGATGATGTCGCTTGATTTATGCCTTTGAAGAAATGAATTAGGCAGTTAGCTCCCGCTATATAATACTCGGAATGGCGGCTGACAAAACCATTTGTGCCTAGGATTAGGATTGCACTTTATGCATTAATGTATTTTTAATATAAATTAGGATCGCAATGTTCAATTGGATTAAATATAAAACTACTATATTTTAAAAATTTATCATCGAACCGTTAAAAATATTTAAAAATATATATAATTATGGCTGAAAGTATAGTCCAAACAAATACCAATATATTAAGATTTGATTAATGTTGAGAAAATTAAATACATATTATAAATTGATTGATTGTACTGATTTAAAACAATGTACCCTCACGGAAATTGAAAATAATACAATCGCAATATAAAATAAGTAAATATTATTGGAATCAATTTATTATATCATTATTTATATTAAAATATTAATAACAACGTTATTATTCATATGGAGAATAATATTAGACTTACAAAATAGGTAAATATTTACGCAAACTCAATATATATCCTTTTAAACATATCATATAATTCAATGAATCATATTATGACTTATAAAATAGGAAAATATTAATAATAGTGTTATAATTCATATGGAGAATAATATTAGACTTATAAAATAGGTGAATATTTACACAATTTCAATGTACATCTTTTTATATATCATATAATTTAGTGAATAATATTTTGACTTATAAAATAGGAAAATATTAATAATAATGTTATTATTCATATGGAGAATAATATTGGACTTATAAAGTAATATCCTGCAAGAATCCTATTAAGTAGTAGTTGTGTATGAAAAAATTCAGAAGATGGCAAAACAATAAAACTAACCTAAATTAAGTATATTTCGAAAATTGTAATTGCTTCACTTAAATTACCTTCTATCATAGATGAAATTTACCAATTATAATATCCGTGATTATAGGGAAAATATTATAGAGTATGTCAAGATTGATATGTGCATGTACTTGTGGCATTGAAGAATGAATTAACGACACATAGGATCATTCTCCATGGCTAGATTGACACATGTACAAAATCATTTTAAAGATGTTATTTGGGAGAAATAATTTTGTTTTATATATATGAATGATAAAAGGCGTTCCTATCAAAGGAACGGTGCCACATGGCACTCTCTAATGAATGTGTCATGTGGCACTTGTTGGGATTAAAGTTGGAAAAAGGGGAAGAAAAGGGGCTCCCGATCGGATCGGGCGCATGCCGTCCAATCGGGCGGGCGACTTTCGTAGTCACTGTTGGCGCCCGTTCGGGCGACCTCAGTGAGCCTTGGTTTTTTCGTCTTGGGCCCGATCGTGTGGGGCTCGCCCGACCCGATCGGGCGAAGGCCCTTTTTATCGTTTTCCGGTTTTTCCCATTATTTCCTTGGATCCCTTTTGTAACCTCCCCTTAATTACGTGGTTTAAAGATGATGATCATCCTTTTAAGGGTGGTTTATTCTTTTCCATAATTCCTATTGATGATGGGAGTTTTTATTCTCCATTATCTTGTGTTTTAATTGGTTTGATGATGATCATTGGATTCCATGGAGTCCTTTGATTTCCTTGGGAGGTTACTGCTTCTCCTTCACTCCTATAAATATATTTCATTTTCTGATTTTGAGAGACATCTTTTTCTTCTCTCTCTCTTTTCTTCCTTTCTTCATCTTTTTGGGCATAAGTTCTAGTAACTCCATCTCACACCAAGAGTGTCATTGTGTGTTGAGAGTTGTGTAAACCTTAGGGAACGAATCGGTGAGTACAATCACTAGTAAAAAAATACAAATTTGCGTCAGTCTATGTGCATCGCACGCTAGAAGCACTGACGCAAATAGCTTATTTGCGTCGCACATTAGAGAACGTGCGCCGCACAAAATGACAGTAGATGGTGGTAGGGTTATTTGCGTGGCACGGGGATGGGAACGCGACGCAGATCACGAACATGATTTGCGTCAAACACATCTATTGTGTGACGCAGATGCCTGGATCCCATGATTTACGTCGCATGGTAAGGTGGTGCGACGCAAATCATTTTCGTCTAAAAGCTGATGCCATTAAGTCATGTGCGTCGGACATTGGGGCCCGTCCGACGCAAATGGTGCTTAGAAGATCTCGGCCCACCTCCTAAAGCCCAATCAAAGCATACCTAATAAAAAAATCTCGCCTAAGAGCGTGCTTCTCCTTCAGCCGTTTTTTCTCTCTCTTTCATTTTTAAGGCCTGCTTCGAATTCCTTTTACCACCACTTCTCCTCTTTCTTCATCAACACTTCATCAACAAAAAGAGTCCACTGCATCTCCGGCGAATTTCAAATTGAAGTTTGCGAATTTCTCGTTGTCGCCGCCCGTATAAGGAGGCCATATTGAAGTTCGAATTTCCGGCGACAAAAAAATGATAAATCTCCGACGAGCCTTTTCTCTCTCACTATGACTGGTTCGATTTTTTTTCAATTTTTAAATCTGATTTTACAATTTCGTAGTCAACAATTTTCTGTTTTTAGATCTACAATTTCATTTTTTCATTTTTTAGATCTAATTTTCTATTTTATCTGATTTGTTGGCGTTTATCGTAGTCTACAATTTCGTTTTTTCATTTTTTAGTTCTAATTTTCTGTTTTCATTTTCAGATCTGAAAATTCATTTTTTCATTTTCAGATCTGAAAAATAAAAATGTTCAAGATTCAGTTCATGCATCTGAAAATTATGGCGTTTTGTTTTTTTTATATTTTATATCTGATTTTTTATTTAATTTTTTTTGGCATTTATCCTAGTCTTGGAGTTTCATTTCAATTCTCAGTTCTGAAAGTCTTATTCGTCGGAAAACGTCGGCTGCTGCTCACTTTCTTCCTCTATTGTTTTAGATTCAGTTTTAGTTTTACATTTTTTTTACATATTTGCAATGTAATTTGTTTGTATCTATTTTTACATATTTTTGTCTCTCATTCTAAATTGATTATAGTGGTTTGTAAATTGTAATACATATTTGACATTTTTAATATAAAAATACGTGATATTAACATTGCCTCCAAATTCTTTACATTATTAATGTTTGTTTCGTTTATCTTATTATATTAAAAAAAACAACAAAAATATGAAGCTGAACAAAAAACAAAAAATATGAGCAAATTTACACATATCTGCGTCGCATGTTGTGTTATGTGCGACGCAGATGAGTGAAGCTGCTTAGTTGGTGCCTTCCCATCTGCGTCGCATGCTTCGCCATGTGCGACGCAGATAATGGACCATTTGCGTCGCATGCTGCGCAACATGCGACGCAGATGACCCTTGTATACAAGGGCGAGGATTCATCTGCGTCGCACGGTAGGCAAGGTCCGATGCAGATAGCTAATCAACTGCGTCGTATCATTGTCCGACGCAGATCATTATCCTCATCTGCGTCGAGACTTGTGCCGTCGGACCCATGTCTGACGCAAATGTGCGCCTCGCATCCGACACAAATCGTCGATTTTGTACTAGTGAATTGTGCACCCCGGTTGCACCGAATCTTGTTTTCAAGGCAGTGGTTTGTTTAGCACGGCACAACAAGTTCAAATTGTTTGTTCATATCTTGTTCTTCATTCTAGCCTTGAAAACCTTTAAATGCAACAATTTGAAAACGAGATATTATGTCGATTGTTTTGGCTAATCCAATGTTGAACAAGACTCTTCCCGACATCTCTAAGTTGGAGCCTCATGATGGCAAGAATTATAAGAGATGGTCACAAAAATTGTTGATCTTTTTTTAGCAACTTGAAATTGATTATGTCCTCTATGAGGATGTTATTGAAGCAAGCAAAGCGGTAGCCCCGGATGCCTCCCTTTCGGCGGAGGACCTCAAGAAAGCGGTCGATGCATTGACCAAGAAGGAGAAAGACAACAAGCTTGTTCGAGCTCATATCCTCCATCATGTGAGTGGAATCTTATTTGATCTCCTTATCACTAATCGATCAAGCAAGTCCATTTGGGACACTTTGCAAAAGAAGTATGGTGCCGATGATGCCAGTAAGAAGAAATATGTTGTTGGTAAGTGGATTAACTTCAAGATGACAGATGACAAATCCATCATGGATCAAGTTCATGACTATAAGAACATTGTCACCGATATCCTTAGTGAAGGGATGAAAATGTGTGAAACTCTTCAAACCAATGTGCTTTTGGAGAAATTCCCACCTTCATGGAATGACTACCGAAACTCTTTGAAGCACAAGAAGAAGGACATGAACCTTCAAGAGCTTATTGGTCACATGAGGACCGAGGAGGCCAACCGCCTCAAAGATAAGTTTGATTCTCTCTCTTTGAATTCTTCTAAAGCTAACTTGGTTGAATCTAGTGATCCTATGGCTAGAAACAGGTTCAAAGGTAAGAAGAAGAACAATGTAAACAAAGGGAACTTCACTTTTAACAACAAGATTCAAAAGACCAAAGGAGCATGTTATGTGTGTGGAAAGATAGGACACAAGGCCTATCAATGTGTCCACCACAAGAACAACTCCAATGGTGCCTTCCAAGCCAATCTTGTTGAAAAGGATGATGTGATAGCCGCGGTGGTAGTTGAAGCCAACTTGGTGGAGAGCAAGATAGAGTGGATCTTGGACACGGGAGCATCAAGGCATATTTGTGCTAACAAGGCTCTCATGACGGACTTTGAAGATGCTACCAATGGAGATCATATTTACATGGGAAATAGTAGCACCGCGAGAGTTCTTGGCAAAGGAAAGGTCCACCTTAAACTCACTTCCGGAAAAACATTGTTTTTGAATAATGTCTTGTATGTTCCCTCCCTTAGGAGGAATCTTGTTTCGGGTGCCCTTCTCAACAAAGCCGGTTTAAAGCTTGTCATTGAGGCGGACAAGATTGTTATCACTAAGAATGGAGACTTTGTTGGGAAAGGTTACCTTAGTGGAGGATTGTTTGTGATGAATGTTTTGAATAATAATGAAAGTACTTCCTTTGCTTATATTGTTGAGTCTATGGATGTTTGGCACAATCGTTTAGGACATTTAAATGTTTCTTACATGAAAAAACTAAAGGACATGGACTTAATTTCTTTTGATCAAATTGACAAAGCCTCTAAATGTCCTATTTGTGTTGAGACCAAACATACTAAGAAACCTTTCAAGCAAGTTGTATCAAGAAGTACTAAATTGCTAGAGTTGATTCACTCGGATTTAGCGGACTTTAAAAATTACACTACTAGTAAAGGAGGGAAAAATTATTACATAACTTTTGTTGATGATTTTTCAAGGTTCACTAAAGTTTATCTTTTGAAAACTAAGGATGAGGCCGAAAGCGCATTTTTAAAGTATAAAGCCGAGGTTGAAAATCAACTTGATCTTAAGATTAAAAGGGTTAGGACTGATAGAGGTGGTGAATATGGAAAATGGACTTTAAAAGAATTTTGTGAAGCCAATGGAATCATTCATGAGCTAAGCTCTCCTTACACTCCACAAAAAAATGGTATTGCCGAAAGAAAAAATAGATCATTAAAAGAAACTATGAATGCAATGCTTTTAAGTTCCGGATTATCCGACAACATGTGGGGAGAGGCAGTTCTATCCGCTTGTTATGTTCTCAATTAGAGTGCCCCATAAGAAATTGGATAAAACACCTTATCAACATTGGAAAGGTTATAAACCTAACATGAGTATTTTGAAAGTGTGGGGGTGCTTAGCTAAAGTTGCTTTTCCAGATTTTAAGAAAACCACAATTGGGTTTAAAACTTTTGATTGCGTGTTTATTGGTTATGCTCATAATAGTGCCGCATATAGGTTCATGCTTTTGAGTGATTATTCTATTTGTGAATCTAGAGATGCAGTTTTCTTTGAGCATACTTTCCCTTTGAAATCATCATCATCATCATCATCTATGCATATGAATGAGTCAAGTATTGATGTGTCCTTGGATGTTTCTTTGCCCATATCTAGTGATCTTCCTCCTCCTCCTTTGGTAGTAGAAGGAATACAACCTATGAAGAGTAAGAGGGTTAGAGTAGAGACTACCTTTGGACCAGATTTTTTGACCACTTTTCTTGTTGAGAATTTTGATGTGAATTGTTTGAGTGAAAATATTATTTCTTTATTTCTCTTAGAAGAAGACCCAAAGACTTATAGTGAAGCTATGAAATCCATAGATGTTAGTTTTTTTGGAAAGAGGCCATTAAAAGTGAATTAGATTCAATCATGTCTAATCATACTTGGGACTTATGTGATTTACCTAAAGGGTCTAAACCCATAAGTTGTAAATGGATCTTTACTAAGAAGAAGAAACCCGATGGCTATATTGATAAGTTTAAGGCTAGACTTGTTATTAGAGGTTTCACTCAAAAAGAGGGTATAGACTTTTTTGATACCTACTCACCCGTGATTAAGATTGCCACCATTAGGACTCTGGTTGCTTTAGCGGCGATTCATGACTTAGTGGTTCATCAAATGGATGTTAAAACGGCTTTTCTTGATGGTGATCTTGATGAAGAGATTTATATGACTCAACCGGAAGGTTTTGTCGTTAAGGGTCAATAACACAAGGTGTGTAGGCTTAAAAAGTCTTTGTATGGTTTGAAACAAGCTCCTAAGTAATGGTATGAAAAGTTTGATAGTACTCTTAGGAGTGATGGTTTTGTGATTAATTCTTCGGACTCTTGTGTATATTCTAAAGTTTTGGATTCCTCTTGTGTTATTATTTTTCTTTATGTTGATGACATGCTTATTATTGGTACTAACCCTGAGGTTGTAAATTACACTAAGGATTTTCTCTCTACTAAGTTTGAAATGAAGGATTTAGGTGAAGCCGATGTGATCCTTAGTATCCGGTTGACCAAGTTCAAGGATGGTTTCTCAATGAATCAATCTCACTATGTGGAGAAGATCTTGAAGAAGTTCAATTGCTATGATGTGGAGCCTTGTAAGACTTCATATGATGCAAGTGTAAGGCTCATGAAGACAAAGGGTCCTAGTGTGTCACAAGAGCAATATGCTAAGGTAATAGGGAGTGTAATGTTTTTGATGAATTGCACACGTCCCGACATTGCTTATGCGGTAAGTATATTAAGTCGTTATACTCATAATCCTAGTAGTGAACATTGGAATGCACTTTATCGGTTACTAAGGTATCTTAAGGGCACCATGGAAATTGGTTTGCATTTTAATCGATTTCCTAATGTCTTGGAAGGGTTTTGTGATGCTAATTAGGTATCCGATAATGATGAAGTAGTCTCTACTAGTGGTTATGTGTTTATGTTGGATGGAGGTGCTATATCATGGAAGTCCTCAAAACAACCATGTTTAGCGCGCTCCACCATGCAATCTAAATTCATTGCTCTTGAGTTGGCAGGTCAAGAAGCGGATTGGCTAAGGAGTCTTCTTGCCGATATCCCATTGTGGGGGGAAAGATCTTCCCCAATATCTTTGCATTGTGATTCTCAAGCTGCAATTGGTGTAGCTACACTAGTGGAAAAAAATGCTTGTGCTACTTACCAAGTGCTCCGGTTAATTTAAAAACGGAGCACTTGGTCCAACTTTTCTTTAAAAAAGAAAAAAATATTACAATGTGCTCCGGTGGATTCTATTAACCGAAGCCCTTGATTGTTGGGATTCATAAAAACCCGAAAGTTCCCGTACACAGTACAGTGGTTTCCGCCCCTCTCTCTAGCTCTTCCTTCGTCTTCCTTCTCTCATCGAAAAATCGAAACACTCAAAGGTCGTCGAAGTCAGGCATCCCTGGTTACTCAATCGACGGCGACACGCCTTGACTCCAATCTCCCAAAATACAGTAAGTTAATTCCTTGCTTTCTCTTTCTCTCTCTTTTTCCTTCGAATTCATAATTATAGGATAAATTGTTCAAATGAATCACAAATTCTTACTCTATTCACACTTTTACAGATTATTGTTGTTCTTCATTGTTTTTAAATTTTTATGGTGTTTATGCTCAATTTGACGATTTTCCCAAAATCTAGGGTTCCCTTATCCTGTCGCATTGCACGTGAATCCACCTCTTCATAGATCTAATTAATGCAAGTCGTTCAACTTGAAATTTTCTAGTGAAACTTAAAATCTAGGGTTTCGATCATCTTTCACTACTCGCAACCATGAATGAAGATTAGTATGCTCTCTCTTACTTTCTCTAATTTTAATTTTTATTCTGATTTGCGATTAGTTTTACTTGATTGAAGTATGTAATTGAATCAGAATTAGGGTTTTCTGATTTGCTCTTTGATGATGAGATGACATATCCTCTGTCAAATTGTAGCTTTTGCTCTTTATTTATTACCTGTATTAGCTTCTGTATCACGGGAAGAGTTCAATCATGCTCTTATCTTATTGACTAAATCAGGCACTGATTTCTTCATGAATGCCTCCTATCGAACCACACAGTATCATAGTCAGGTATTCTTGTGCTTTCTTAACTTTTGCTTGTAACTTCTTAGTTTTATTTACTAACTGAAGGAGCATATAGCCATATAGCCCCAATTTACAATTATCATATCATAGTCAGCTGGCTTGTCAAATTGAACTGAGGTGGAATATTGGGCCCTGATACGCTCAAGTTATACGGTGTTTTAATTATATTTTGGGTGCTTTTTATTTAGCTCTTAGCGGAAGTTCGGAATTTTGTATATTAATTATATTTAAAGTTGTAAGTTCCGAGCTTCTAGAAGCATGAGTAGTTGGAACAACTCCACAACATCGTTGCACTAGCCAAGCACCGCCGCAAGCACTAAGTCTGCCCCAGCAGCTCACGTCTGCCCAGCAAGCTCAGCATCATCGCAAGCCCAGCAGCCAAGCCTGCCCAGCAGCGTTAGAAGCCCAGCAGCCAAGCTTGCCCAGCAGCGCTCGATGCCAGTAGCTCACGACCCGCGAAGTAGCTCGCGACTCGCGACCCCCCTGCCCTCGCGACTCGCGAGCCCTGTCGCGACTAGCGACCCCTTTGCCCAGCCAATTTGTGCGGAAAGTCAGTCAGCTCGTCGCGACTCGCGATCAGTATCGCGCCTCGCGACGCTTAAGTCGGCTTGGGGCCACGTTTTGTGCGGGGTTTAAAAGCCTCCTAAAACCTATTTTGGAAAGAAGAGGAGGAGGAGAGGAGGAGTATAGCTGAAATGGAAGAGAGAGAAAAAACACTCCTCTCTTAATTCTCCTTCCTCACTTTTGTTATTTTTCTTTGTTTTCATAGTTTTCTTAGAGATTTCAATGTTGGATTTGGTTTTTTCTATCGGATTGTAGCTTGAACTATTCTTGAAGAAAATTAACATGAAGCTTCAACCGTTGTTGTGAGATCTTTCCTCTCTATCTATTTTCTTTGATTATGGTTCAATTTCTATGCTTGTGATCTATGATTATTGCATAATTATGCTAGGAACGTTACTAGTTTGATTGTGTAATTAATCTAATGCTAGGTTTAAGAATAGAATCGGATTGTTTTATTCTTTTATCAATTGGTAGCAAACTAGGGAGTAACTTAGATGCAGATCGTCTTGGTTATTTCTTGGGGAAATTGAATCAACTGTTGAATGTTTATCACGTGTATGACATTAGCAGGTCTATTGGTTCTCAGTGTTTATTGCTGCTATTGGATTGAACTTAGACGCTGATCGGACTAGGTTATCCTTTAGTTAGGGTTTTATAGTCACGCTGATCGTGCTATTCAACTAAGAATAAGGAGAATGCGAGATTAATTCTCAACAATAGATAATCATGGAAATAATTAGAGTTGAGGTTCAAGGATTGATAATGAATTGAATTGGATGTTAATCGGATCCAATATTGATTTCTCATTTTATTTATATGCTAGTTAGTTGTAGTTTGTTCGTGAATCTATTTGAAACCCCCCTTGTTATTAGGTTTCTCGTCCCTTAGCTTAATCTAAGTACTGATTCACGCTAAATATTAAACTCGTCCCTGTTTCCCTGTGGATACGATCCCTACTTCCATTATACTTGCTTAGTGCGCATGAGAGTAGGAGAAATTTATCTTTGGTTAGGTGACTCTCACGACAAATCCGCACCCAACAAATTTTGGCGCCGGTGTCGGGGAAAGGGTGTTACTTGTTTGTATTTAGCGTGATTTTTGGATGGTATTGCTTGTGCTCTTTGTTTTATTTTGGTTGACACTCATAGCGCTCACGATGCATTGCAAGAGTTCTTCTCAATCAATTTTGTAGGTACTTGAAGAGGAGATTGACATGGAACCACCATTGTCACACATGGAGCACAAGCCCAATGATTGAGCTTAAGGTACTAAGTCGAGCTAACGACTTTAAACAACAGCGCTTCTCGGGAGGCAACCCGAGACCCCTTTTATTTTCTTTCTTTTCCTTTATTTCTCATCAAATTTCCACCACCACAACAAATTTTCTTTCTACCACCGCCCAACCACTACAAAGAACCACAACAAATCTTAATCCACTTTGAGCCGAAATCCACAAAAGAAAACCCGTTGGGAGGAGTTCAATAGCTAGGAGTTGGTAACACTAGAGGGTTGAGATTGTTAATGTATCTTTTCGATCTCTTAAGCTAGGTGCAAATCTCAAAAATTTAAACAAAATTTGAATTTGTCATTTGTTTGAGTGATTCGAGGGAGAGCGTTGTGAGTTGAGTTATGAGAGTTGCGTTGGTGTTATTAAGAAATTTGAGTTTGACGGATTGTTTGTCATGAGTTTTGAGCATTCGATCTTCGATTTACCCGATTTTCGATTTTCCCCCCATTTTCAGTTTACTTTTTCTTCTAATTGTCGTCACATTGAGGACAATGTGTAGTTTAAGTAGGGGGGAGGGTATTCTCATTCTCATGTATCTATGTTGTATTTATTACTTTCAATTTGAAAAAAAAAAATGAAAAAAAATGAAAAAAAAATAAAAAAAAAGAAAGTGATGAAATGAAACCCGCTGAGTTGAAAACCCGCAAGGGCGGGCGACTCGGGCAAAATTGGGGGCTCGGATAGGTCGAAAACCCGAAAGGGCGGCCTATGCAAAAAAGGGCTAGTTGAGCGGGTGAGTTTTGTGAGCCGGAAAAAGAAGAGAGATGAAAAAAAATGTGAGAAGCTAGGATGAAAACCCGAAAGGGCTCCTAGGCAAAATGAGAGATTAAGAGAGAATTATGTATTTGGAAAACTCATTTGCCGGAGATGGTGTCATAAGGTGGAAAGCGTTTTCGAGTAAGGTTGGTGAATTCATCCTTGATTTTGTGAAGATTTGTTTTGGCTTTCACATTCTTTTAGTTGATTGTTTGTTTTTGGGAGTAAGCATGGAATTTATCCCTTTTTGTCTTTGTTCCATGGCTTGCTATTCTAAGTTAGTTGTAGTAGTAGTAGGTCATCTTTTGAGGTTTGGGATAGCTGGTAGTTTAGTGTGTCGTGAGCTGATATTTTGATTCTTGTTGGTGTTGCTGGT
The DNA here is from genome assembly GCA_947648045.1 of Beta corolliflora. NCBI lineage: Eukaryota > Viridiplantae > Streptophyta > Magnoliopsida > Caryophyllales > Amaranthaceae > Beta > Beta corolliflora. The sequence continues at coordinate 539,441 of CANSZD010003177.1, forward strand.
TAAACTTGTTGGTGTTGCTGGTTATTATTGTTGTCGCGTCTTTGTATTTTTCAGGTGAGCTCGAATCTAAGTGTGGGGGGAATCATCGTCCCTTACGTTTAGGTTTTGAGCGGATGTTGTTAAGATGTGATGATGATGATGTAGTTGATGGAGAGTGTAGGTTGGTGTTGATAGCTTGGGTGATGATTTAATTGGTATTTCTCATTTTTGAGTTTACTCGAGGTCGAGTAAAGTTCAAGTGTGGGGGTATTTGATACGTTCAAGTTATACAGTGTTTTTATTATATTTTGGGTGCTTTTTGCTAAGGGTCTTGATCATAATTATTAACGTTTGCGTTTTATTTAGCTCTTAGCGGAAGTTCGGAATTTTGTATATTAATTATAGTTAAAGTTGTAAGTTCCGAGCTCCTAGAAGCATGAGTAGTTGGAACAACTCCACAACATCGTTGCACTAGCCAAGCACCGCCGCAAGCACTAAGTCTGCCCCAGCAACTCACGTCTGCCCAGCAAGCTCAGCATCATCGCAAGCCCAGCAGCCAAGCCTGCTCAGCAGCGTTCGAAGCCCTGTCGCGACTCACGACCCCTTTGCCCAGCCAATTTGTGCGGAAAGTCAGTCAGCTCGTCGCGACTCGCGATCAGTATCGCGCCTCGCGACGCTTAAGTCGGTTTGGGGACACGTTTTGTGCGGGGTTTAAAAGCCTCCTAAAACCTATTTTGGAAAGAAGAGGAGGAGGAGAGGAGGAGCAGAGCTGAAATGGAAGAGAGAGAAAAAACACTCCTCTCTTAATTCTCCTTCCTCACTTTTGTTATTTTTCTTAGTTTTCTTAGTTTTCTTAGAGATTTCAATGTTGGATTTGGTTTTTGCTATCGGATTGTAGCTTGAACTATTCTTGAAGAAAATTAACATGAAGCTTCAACCGTTATTGTGAGATCTTTCCTCTCTATCTATTTTCCTTGATTATGGTTCAATTTCTATGCTTGTGATCTATGATTATTGCATAATTATGCTAGGAACTTTACTAGATTGATTGTGTAATTAATCTAATGCTAGGTTTAAGAATAGAATCAGATTGTTTTATTCTTTTATCAATTGGTAGCAAACTAGGGAGTAACTTAGATGCAGATCGTCTTGGTTATTTCTTGGGGAAATTGAATCAACTGTTGAATGTTTATCGCATGTATGACATTAGCGGAGTCTATTGGTTCTCGGTGTTTATTCTTTGCTATTGGATTGAACTTAGACGCCGATCGGACTAGGTTATCCTTTAGTTAGGGTTTTATAGTCACGCTGATCGTGTTATTCAACTAAGAATAAGGAGAATGCGAGATTAATTCTCAACAATAGATAATCATGGAAATAATTAGAGTTGAGGTTCAAGGATCGATAATGAATTGAAGTGGATGTTAATCGGATTCATGATCTTCCCATATTGATTTCTCATTTTATTTATATGCTAGTTAGTTGTAGTTTGTTCGTAAATCTATTTGAAACCCCCCTTGTTATTAGGTTTCTCGGCCCTTAGCTTAATCTATGTACTGATTCACGCTAAATATTAAACTCGTCCCTGTTTCCCTGTGGATACGATCCCTACTTCCATTATACTTGCTTAGTGTGCATGAGAGTAGGAGAAATTTATCTTTGGTTAGGTGACTCTCACGACAAATCCGCACCCACCACTAATACCCCCTTTTTGATTAGTCGGGTTGATTTATAGTTTTTAATTTTGAGATACTTGAGGATGTTTTGTCCTCATCTAAATTGCTTGTACATGGTTTCTTTTTTTTTGACAAATCCCCCGCAATAAACTTTCTGTTTGAACAGGTTGGGGATATTGAAGGTGATGCCCCGTCAACGAAACGGCTACGGCACTCATCATCAGATGCTCTGCAAGATATGGTTGGTGGTGAGGAACTTTCTTTATATGGCTCAACCCCTAATAAAGCAAACTCTACAGAGGTCTGTCCTCGGATCTGAATCTTTTAATGCATTATGGATCACTGATATTTGAAAACTTGTTCTGCATAATGCACATCCACTTCCCTTATCTTATATTTGTTTCTCCAATTTCTTTAATTCAACTGTAAGGCATGGATTTGGATATTTCTTTTGTGGGGTTGGGTTGTTGTTTGGGAGGGGGGGGAGGAAGGGGTTGGATATCGCCAATGAGAACAATTTTAATTGATGTTATATCATTAGACTTGTTCTATATTACTCCCTCCAGTCTTTATTAGTTTACCCACTTCTTTTGCACAGAGTTTTAGGAGAAATAATGTTGTGGGACATAGAAAGAAAGAGAAAGATTAATTTATATTAAATTTGAATGTGTGTGTCATATAAAGTTAGTGGTCCTATTCCAAAAATAGAAACAAAAGAAATGGGTAAACTAATTAGGGACATCCCAAAAAGGAGTATAGGTAAACTAATAATGACAGGAGGGAGTACTCTATAGTGAAATTCTTACTGAAACAGCGACATGCCTAAGCTGAAACTTCCTTTACCAGACAGAATACCTTGTTTGCTATAAAGAAAAGACTTAATTGATTTGGATCCACTGCAGGCTTTGTTTATCCTTCCATCCTTTATTCATCCTTCATAGGTTTTGTTTCAAATGGCAAAGAACTCGGATATATTTATACTTTGGTGCAGTTACAAAATAGTACTTTCCTGTACTTCAATATTATGGTCTTTAAGGTTCTAGCATATAGATTGAAACGGAAGTTTGATTGACTATTAGACCCCAGTTGCTCTGGCAAATTAAAAATACTTCCTCCTTTCTATAATAATTGCAACATACCCAATTGGCACATTGTTTAAGAAACCTATGTGAAGAGGAGAGAGATAGAGATAAATAAAAGGTGGGGGCCATGTGATAGGAGAGAGATAGTGAGAAGATATTACCAAATAAGAAAACGTTGCAATTAATATGAAACTTCCAAATATCGGAAACGTTGCAATTAAAAAAGAACAAAGGAAGTATAACACCAAGTAATGTATTACAAGACTGACCTTGTGAAATTAAAATAATTAATTAGCTTTAAATAATGCATTGGTTAATCAACTTGACATGATTTTTTTTTTTTTTGCAGAAATCTTTCTCATTTGCAGTAAGGGACTCATTGATTAATATTGGCCCTTTGAAGGATTTCTCATATGGTTTAAGGATCAATGCAAACCCCAATGCCACTGGAATTGCTAAACAGAGTAATTATGAATTGGTTAGTTCAGCTTTTCTTGACTAATTTGAAATAAGGGTTCTGAATTGAATCTCCCATCGTGTGGTTTGGATTTTTGATAGTGGGGGAACAAGGGAATTAAAAGAGACCCTATGTTTTACAACTTCCTCTGGTGGAGAATTTGGATGTACCATCCCGTGCTAATCTTTGATCAGATTTCCCTTATCATCAGTTTCTACATTTCACGATATGTTTCTTGCAGGTTTGTTGTTCTGGACATGGGAAGAATGGCACGCTTTGTGTTCTTCGGCGCTCGGTCGCCCGAAATGATTGCGAGGTATGATCCGGTAGATAATGGGTTATACTTTATATGCAATTTTTTCCTTTTATTTTGTTATTTTAGCTCTTGTTTCCAAGTGTGAGGAACTTTAGACATTTGTGCTCTTCCCTCCATCCCTTTTTTCATCTTTGAGTTATCACTGCGAGTGTTGAGATAGAAAAGTATGTTGTTTTCTCTACTCCAAGTATTCCTATTATCCTAGCTCTAATTCTTGTACTACATTTTACTTCACTTGTGTCAAAATCCAATATAGCTATTGTAAAGGATACCATCGATCATTGCTTTTTTAATGAGATTTGAAAAACATATATAATCTGGTCTTTTTGGGATTTTTTTTGCTGGTATTTGTTTAGGAAGCAGCTTCATATATTGGTGGAAATGGAAGAAAATTACTTTTTCCTTTGTAGAAGATCAATTTAATTTTGTTTATGCTTGTCGACCATCCGAATACCGTAATCCTTTGTCTTTGGTTTTTTTTTTTTTACTTTCTTCGTCCGCATGCACATAGAGTCATCGACACAATCATAACTCTTCTTTAATCAACCTTTAAGGAACTTTTTAAATTCTTATCACTCACACGCCTCCATAGCTTCCCTTTTTCTCTTTGTTGGGGGAGGGGGTTGGGGTTGTTGGGGGCCTTTTTGTAATTAACTAGTTTCACCACCGCTGTGGACTCTTTTTCAATCTGAAAGAGGCCTCTATTTGGCTCTATATTTTATTGTTAGTTTCGTAAATTTATGGATTATTAAAACTTGTACATGTATGAGTTATGACCACAATGCCTGAATAACGAATATTATCATTAAGCAGTTCTTTCTGCAATGTGATGTTGTGAGTAATTGGTGCCTTTTCCTCTCTTTGGATGATTAAAGGTCGAATTGCACGGAGTTAAAGGTATATGGGTCATCTATCACAAGAGTTCTCGTAGTCACAATTCCGATGCATCCAAGATAGCTTCCGAGGAGGATGAATATCATGCATATTTGATCATAAGCTTAGAGGCACGAACAATGGTAAGGTGATTTCTACTCTTTTTGCTTACCAACACATCAACATTGCTACAGTAGTATGAATCTTTCTTCCTCTTGCTTTCTTTTGTCCATGAATATTTTGGCTTGTGAATTGAGAGCATAAGCTTCCTAATTTGGGTATATGATTTTAACCCCTTTGGAAAAAATGCATATAGCAAAGTTTTGTGGAAATAATTTTGTCTTGCATCCGCTCCTTTGATTGGTCACAACATCATGCTTGTTGTAGTTCAAATCTATCTTGTGGTCATGGGGTTCCCATTCTTGTGGCTTTTGAACTTCTATTCATGTTTCGAGATGCGGTTGCAAATTACAATATTCTTTAGCCGAATTTGTGCTTATCGGAGTTCTCTTTCTAATTTTGATTTCGGGTTTGTTTCAACTTTCAAGAGTTGAACAATTTGGCCGTAGAGCAAACACACCTAGTGACTTTGGGCGGGGTTCCGAGGGTCAAACGGGCATTATGTGTTTTTATGGGGAGCTTAATGTCGATAGTTACCATCACATTTAATATTTTATTTGACTATCCTTTGAACTATTTCTCTTTCTAATTTTCTCTTTTCGTGCCTCCTGCTCATTTTAATAGTATAAACCGTATGACCAAAATATACTGGTCTTCTTTGGGAGGGTGACAAGTCATGTAGCATGACTATCGGCTTGGTAGAGACTCTTGTGCGAAAAGAGAAATATTTGAATTTGTAGATTCCCATTACGAAGTTGACGGTAACCTTCATCCACGGGTGAGTGGTGTCGGCTTGGTAGGGACTCTTGTGCGAAAAGCGAAATATTTGAATTTTTAGATTCCTATTAAAAGTTGTCAGTCCACCTTCATCCCCGGCCGAGTGGTGTTAATTTTCCGGAGATTCTTTGATAAATCTAAGACATTCGAACCTTTCGAAATCAAATATGAATTTCCTAGTTTCAGAAATGTACACATGGAGTGTCTCAAACCTTTTTTCGTATTACCACATTGATATTCTTTTAAAGTATGCTGTGGGAAGATTTCAGTGGTAGAAAGAATATCTAGATTATAGAAGGCTACATAGGTTGAAAGGCGCTTTTTTACTCATCTGAGAATCATATCATGCTTGTCAAGACTTGTCTCTCTAGAAACTCTACATAAAAGTATCATGTGTTTTGGGAATAAGGAGATTGGAAGGCATCTATTATTACGGTGCTTTGTGGTGTCACCTTCTTAGTTTGTTGTGTTTAAGTTCAATATGGCAAGCCAGCTGAGCTGGTTCTATGATATGATAATTGTAAACTGGGGCTTCCAGAGAAATGAGCTGTGATAAAATAGTAGATAATAATTGCACCTTAATACGAGAAAATGATAGATTATATTGTAACTGTTTATATTGTAAATATTGTACTGGTTTCTTTTAGTCCTTGCCTGATGTCAATTATGTATTCAATACTTAGTACAATATTTTTGCTTGGCGTTGCTGCATTACCGGCTATTTGAAGAAATTATCCCAACTATGACTCAGCTGTTGTTGTTGTATATGCTTGTTGTTGTACAGCTACAGCAGCGTTTTTTTAAAAAAAAAAATAATATGTCAAGTGCTCCGGTTGTTAGGAGAAAACCGGAGCACTTGATTCACAAGTGCTCCGATTTTTCCCTATCAACCGGAGCACTTGATGTACTTTGGACATATAAAATTCACAAGTGCTCCGGTTTTTAAGACAACCGGAGCACTTGTAAATCTAAGTGCTCCGTTTTTCAACCGGAGCACTTGATAAATACTCAAGTGCTCGTATGGCTTCTGCTTCGGGTCAAATACGGAGCACTTGTACGGATTTTAACCGGAGCACTTGATGTTTTTTCCACTAGTGCTAACAATAGCAATTATAATGGTAAGAAGAGACACATACGCCTTAGACATAGTTCGGTGAGGCAACTACTCAAGAATGGAGTCATTGCTTTGAACTATGTCAGGTCCGAAATAAATTTGGCGGATCCTTTGACTAAGGGGTTGGCAAGGAACCAAGTTCTTGATTCGTCGAGGGGGATGGGGCTTAAGCCCATGAAGAGTATCTAATTAGCATTACTAATATTTCATCCCTATGGCGTTTTGTGTTGTAATGCTTGTAGTAGGATGAATTCGTTGAGAATTCTTAATGGATTTATACTTACGTGGTAGGTGCTCTAGCTAAGCATTTGAGAAATCCACCGTTATAATTTTTGTGGAGGTTGAGTTTGTTTAAACTCTTAATGAATCCTAAGAGATGTTTTGTGCTATTGAGAAGCACAAGGGATTCACCTATATGGTTGTGAAGACTCACCATCTTCTATGGAAACTTGAGTTTGTTTCCTAGAGCTTCCGTGAAAACTAAGGTAAACGCATGGCTTAAACGCGTTCACTTTGCTGAGTTAATTAGACTTTTGGAGTGATGTATGTGTTGTGGGGAACGTGACTTAAATCTTAGAGTTTCAAGGTTAGTCCACTCTTTGATCAAAAGTTGGAGGGTTTCAAGGTTTGTCCACCCTTGGGCATGTAAGTCATTGTACCACTTCACTAAACATTTGGTTTCAATTTACTTAAATGTAACACCGGATGTTATGTATTGATCTCCTCTTATGCCCGGAATTTTTCTTTCTTTCATTTGGTATCTTTTTCTCATCTTTAGTGGGGGATTGTTGGGATTAAAGTTGGAAAAAGGGGAAGAAAAGGGGCGCCCGATCGGGCGGGTGACTTTCGTAGTCACTGTTGGCGCCCGTTCGGGCGGGGTTCGCCCGATCGAGCGACCTCAGTGAGCCTTGGTTTTTTCGTCTCGGGCCCGATCGGGCGAAGGCCCTTTTTGCCGTTTTCAGGTTTTTCCCATTATTTCCTTGGATCCTTTTGTAACCTCCCCTTAATTACGTGGTTTAAAGATGATGATCATCCTTTTAATGGTGGTTTATTCTTTTCCATAATTCCTATTGATGATGGGAGTTTTTATTCTCCATTATCTTGTGTTTAATTGGTTTGATTATGATCATTGAATTCCTTGGAGTCCTTTGATTTCCTTGGGAGGTTACTTCTTCTCCTTCACTCCTATAAATATATTTCATTTTCTGATTTTGAGAGACATCTTTTTCTCCTCTCTCTCTTCTTCCTTTCTTCATCTTTTTGGGCATAAGTTCTAGTAACTCCATCTCACACCCAAGAGTGTCATTGTGTGTTGAGAGTTGTGTAAACCTTAGGGAACGAATCGGTGAGTACAATTGTGCACCCCGGTTGCACCGAATCTCGTTTCCATGGCAGTGGTTTGTTTACCATGGCACAACAAGTTCAAATTGTTTGTTCATATCTTGTTCTTCATTCTAGCCTTGAAAACCTTTAAATACAACAGTACTCTTCTCAAGCTTCTAATACGCATGTTCCTGTACTCATTTAAAGATATTAACAATGTGTACCTACCAGGAATGGAACACATGGCCTTTGAAATAAAATGTGAGAGTTTAACCATCAATCCACTACAATTTCAATATTTAATGTTTCAAAGTAAAACATAATAAAGTCTTATAATTATATTTAACTATAGAGACATAAACAATTTTTTTGATCTCCAACACTTTTGTTTAGGTAATAATATTCTCTTATCCCAATTATATTGAAATTGTTATTTTTATCTCCAATTCCAAAGAAATTTTTTTTAAACAACTTATCATACCATAACGTCCATTTTTCAATTTCACACTAGACTGAAAATAACGAAAAGCTAATAAAATTAATTATTAAGCTTATGAATAATACTTCCTCCGTTTCAAATTACTCACAACACTTTGACTTTCACTCTTGCCGATGCACTACTTTGACTATTAACATCTTTAATTATGTATTAGAGTAAAGTATAAAAAATTGATTTTCTAAAAATATACATTGAGATGAATCCAACAACATATTACATTATAAGATTTGATTTTATCTAATAGTAAATAATACATGGTCAAACATCATTGATGAATAGTGGAATTTTCAAATTGTAGCGAGTAATTTGAAATGGAGAAAGTAATATATTTGATAATTGTAGCTGACCTGGAGCATCGTTAATTAGTGCCAAAATACTAGATTAATCTTCTTCTCTGTAACCTCTACAATACATACCATAATTCGAATAAAATCATATCAACTCCGCGATAATTATTTAGCACTAATTATAAAACCGAGCATTCATCACCTTATGCTACTTAATTTGATTTGAACCACTACGATATAAAAATTGTTTTATAAAGAATTGATAAGTTAATGTCAAACCTATAGTTCCTCCATTTTTTACTTGCAATATCTTTATTTTCACGCTTGTGAGTGTGCAACCTTCACCATTATTATCTTTAATTATATATTTATGAAAATTATGAAAAATTGAAATCCTAATATATATATATATATATATATATATATATATATATATATATATATATATATATATATATATATATATATATATATATATATATATATATATATATATATATATATATATATATTGTGATAAATTCGACAAAATCTTAGTACCTTACATGCTAAAAATGTTGTATACCTCCTCCATTTTTTAATAAGTGACATGTGTTTCCTATGAAATGTCACAATAAGTGACACATAGCTCAAAGTAGAATAAAATACTTCTCATTTTATTACTTCTCTGCCATCATTTAATTATTTCACCTATACTTAATTCGGTCAATACTCAGATTTGATTGGTTAGACAAGTGGTACCAACTATCTTTCTCTAGGTTCCTTAGTATTCCCCCACTTTTTCTCTTTTGTCACTTATTAAAAATGGAGGAAGTGTTATTCAAAAAATTTGGTCAAAGTAAATCCATGAATAGTGCAAAAGTAAAAATGTTGCAAGTAAAAAGACGGAGGAAGTATATATTAATAAAACGTATGGGGGATTAGACTTTGCCACGTGTCAATTGAATGTATAAGCTTACATAGCCCCATGTAAGTTATAACATGTCACATTTCATTTGAATGTATACGCTCACATGGCGCATTAGCACTATGTAAGCTCTGACATGATATTCCTCTTTCTATTTCAACGAAACCATAAAGTTTTTGAAATTGGACCCACTAGTTTTATATTATTTTATTCTACTAAAGCATCATTTTTCTTTTTGTCACTATCCTTCTCTCTATTGGCCAACAATAAATTAATACTTTCTCTTTCTCTCTAGGACCCACACATTATTCATCCTAAAACTCTATGTCCAAAGAAGTGAGTAAACTAATAAGAGATGGAGGAAGTAATAGAAGATGTGGAACACCTCTAATTCGACACCAACTAGGTTATTTAAATGTTTTCCTTCTTCTTCCAAACCTTAGAGCATTCATTACATGCTTTGTCCTCCAAACCTCCTCCCTCAATAATAGAAGCCTTTGTTTTCATCTCTTTAACCCCGATTGACCTTATCAATGACAGAGACAAATAATATGTTTTTCCATCGAAGGATGCGGATGATTTTGCACTTTTCTTGAAGAATTTTAACCATGTAATCCAAATTTATTAATTGAAGATTAAGGTAATTGATTCACACCCTAGATTACACCCTCATTACCCCCAAATACTAAAATAAAATAAATACTTTAAAATTTGTCATTGACAATTTTGGATATTTCACCCCCTAATTTATACCCTCTCATTACTCTTAATCGTTGAATATAATATTGAATAACATTAGCTATATTGAATTATTAAGATGTAGCCCGAAAAAAATACTTGGGGCATTGCCTGAGTCATCAAACTAATTATATAATGACATGTGGAATCACCCAGTTAACTACTATATCTTTGAAAACCTTTTTTTTTGTTTGAAATTCAAATTAATTCATTAGTTTAAAGTCATACATCATCGGTCATATACAAGATATTCTATTATGCCAAAATCATGATCGTTGATAAGATATGAGAATTCTGCAACTGTATCTTCACATTATTGTTTAATACAACCTTCCACAAGGGAATCTATTGATTTGTTGTATTTTTTATGTTGAAGTTGATTTGATTCAATTTATTGTAAACGAAGAATTGACATCTTCCATGAATCTTAACAAATTGTCATCAACAAATCAATTTAACCCAATATATAGGTAGATATGGGAAATGTAACCTAATATATAGGTAAAACAACTATCTAGTGAGTTTTATTGTAAACAAAAACATGGGAAGAAACAAAGGCTAGCCTTCTTTTAAAATAAAATTAAGCCCAATGTTAAAAGCAAGTGATTTAGCCCAATAGTGGTAGTTTGATTTAAATTTATTAGTTTAATCCATTTGGTGATTATGTCTACTTTTATATTAAAATTAGGATCGCCTTCTTTTAATAATTTGTGAGAAACAAATACGAAAAATAAAAAACATGGCTTGCCGCTACCAAAAAGGGTGGTGGTACTAGTATCCCCTAGATTAAAAAAATAACCACTAGAATTTTTAGAGAGGAAAGAGACATAACGGCTAGGTTTGTATCTTTGAAAACCTAACATATTCTTACACTTCTAATCTTCTATTATTATAGTTCTCCATTGATTTAGTGAAAAAGATTATCATTAATTATTATACTTTGAATACGCAAAACGACAAATTTATAACAATGAAATGAATTGGATCCTGTTAAGATAGGAGACATAATCTTCTTTCCATTTAAACAATAAAGATGGAAACTGATGACTCGACGATTTAGAATCATTTTAAATAACACAAAAGATAGAACAAATCATACGGGGGGAAGAACTGATTTGAAGCAATAATTGAAACTCCAGTGAACGAAAATTTCTCGTATGACAAATGGAAGTCGTTATCATGAAAATATATACCTTGACCTACATGGAAGAAAAGCTAGCAACTTGTCCAGTGAAACGAGGTTGCCAATTCTGACCGCGTGGTTTGGATGATGCTTTGCCCAATTTGTTTTATTTTGGAAAAATACCTCTTTTACCCCCACAATTGGGCGTGGCCCAGTTATCTTTTTTTGTCTCTTCGCTATTGCAATCTAATCTAATTAGCTTAAAACTTGCGTGGTGCTAGTTCACAACAACGTCATTGGGCCAAAAAGTTTTGTGTCAAAAAATTATAGGCGGAACATATAGTGACACTCCTATTTAAATATAGTCACCTTCTTTTTTTAACATAGCGACCTTTTTTATAATATATATTTAAACTCATAATTAAAGTTTTCGTTTACACATAGTCACCTTTGTGACTTTGTTAGCGTGTAGTTATTCCTTGTCATAGATACTTTATCCTTGAGTAATCCTTATTCTTATCATATTGACCCTCGTTTAAAAGATAGTGACCATTTTATTAAAGGCAATGAATCAGGCACATGCGTGAATTATTGGAATATATGTTATAAAAAAGGACGCTATGTCAAAATAGGGGTCACTATATGTTCCACATACAATTTTTGGCACACGTGACCTTTTAGTCTATAGTAATTTTAGTGTGGACCAGGTCCACGCACGACTTTAGCTTCTTTTATATATCATATAGCTATAATAACTAACATATAAAGCGGAATCCAAAAGTCAATGAACGAGTCGCGACATTTGACGTCTAGCGCTAACTCAGTGCAATGTCATTGTTTATATAAAAAAATACAGTTTAAAAGTGTAACACACCGTATTTTCGCTCAGAGTTTTTCGCATTTATTATCCCTTAATTAGTATTTTTCGTTATTTGAGTATTTAATTTATTAAAATAATATATTGGCAGTGTAAATTTTATTTTCGAAAATTGTAAACAAAGTTTATAATATATAAATTTAAGTTATGATATTTTATTTAAAGTTATATTATTAGATTTTCTATTATCCTTATTGAGGTCCGTTTATAATTTACATCGTCAAGTGAACGCGTTTTAAACCGTTCCTGTAACGAACTTAAGTCCGCCAAGTAACCATTGGGTTGGCTTACTTCATGGCCGGTTATGGGGGCGTGTGAAGGGTTTTTGGAAGCTATAATGGTGAGACTTTTGATTGGCATAACCCCCACACTTATTGCATCATTAACTTCCTAATCAAATGATTTCATTTTTAACCTTCCTAACCCACTTAAAAATCTGATTTTTAATTAGAAAGTTTTTGCACTCTTTCCCCTCATTGCTCACGCCATTTTCGAACCAAAGGAGAAGAAATAATTTGTGTTCTTCACAAAAAAAAAAAACCAACACTTGTGTTTTCTTTTTCATCATCTTCTTAGAAGCTTTAATCAATTATTCTTGGGATACTAGGAACCAAGTTGGAGGATGAGAATGGCTCGCACGAGGAGCACGCCTAGCCTATTCGAGTTTATGCGCACCACCCGACATTCCATGTGACTGACAATTATCCTAGAATGTTATATATTACGATAGTTTTAGGATAAGGATTAATAGATAGGAATTGGTTTAGAGTATTGTTTTATGATGGACTTGAGTAAGAATTTATATTTATGTGTATGCGTGTGTGTGCCGTGTTTTATGGAAACTTTTGGAGAAATTCTAATATATGTTTTGTTGTTTAAAAGTTGTTTTTGAAAGGTATGTAATTCATGCTTGTGATTGTTATTGTGTGAGGCTAACATTTTGGCTTATTATGAATATCCTATTATGGTTGTGATGTCAGCTTTGAATTGTTTTTCTAGACCACTTGTGCTTAGATGAGATTGGTAGTGTTATCATTGTTTTTGCGTGTGGTTTGTTCTTAAGTTGATCTATGTAATACTTCCTCCATTTTTGAAAGTGGGGGAATGTAGAGAGAAAAAGTTGGGACCATAATAAAGTAAGGTGATTTAGGTGGTGAAACAAAAAAGTAGTGGTCCACTCTTACTTTTTGTGGCATATTTGTAATAAAATTAAACTTTTTTTTTACCATTTTGAGCTTGGTTGCACTTATTGTGACTATTCCAAATAAGGAAAGTGTTGCATTTATTGAGAAATGGAGGTAGTATTTGTTTTAGAGTTAATGTCGCAATTTTTCAGACAAGTCTGCGCTACTACCTGCACGGTAAATTTCTAGAGGTTGCGTCAGGCGCATGGTTGTTGCGCCAAGCGCAAGTTGTTGCGTCGAATGCATGAGTTCTCCGCTGAACGCCCAGTATTGTGCGGAGTGCACAGATTATTCTACGTCGAGCGCATGCACATCAGTGGCAGATTCCAGTCTGCCAATATTGGGTTGGCTGTTTGAGATGCTTATATTTATTTTCATGTTGATTATGTAGGTTGTTAAATTATGGAAATATTAGTATTGTATGGAAACTATGTTTTAAAGTGAAATATCTATACAAATATATTAACAGGCGTTCCTATCAATGGAATGATGCCACGTGGCACTCTTCTCAAACTTTTAGCACACATGTTTATAATCTCATTTAAAAATATTAACAATGTGTAGTTACTAGTATTCGAACACATGACCTTTGAAATGAAATGTGAGAGTTTAACCACTAATCCACTACAATGTCAATGTTTAATGTTTCAAAATAAAACATAATAAAGTCTTATAATTATATGTAATTATAAAAAGATAGACAAACTTTTTGATCTCTAACACTTTTATTAATTACCAACATTCTCTTACCCTAATTCCATTGAAAATGTTATTTTTTATCCTCAATTTCTTAGAAGCTTTTTTTAAACAATTTATCATACCATAACATCCATTTTTCAATTTCGCATTAGACAGAATATTACAAAAAGCTAATAAAATCAATTATGAAATTTATGAATAATGATATACTTCTTCCGTTCTTTTACATGACCCGTTTTGACTTTTGACACTATTCACATACACGACTTTGACTATCTTTTGTGATTTATACTTAAGGAAAAATATGGTCAAGTGGGTTCTTGATAGATTCGTCTTAATATATATTTTTCGAATATCATCTTTTTGTAATTTGCTTATTGATAATTAAAGATATAAATGTTCAAGATAGTGCATTGGCAAATGTGCACAGAGGAAACGGGTCAACTAAAAAACCAGAGCAAGTATTTGTTAATTGTAATTGACCCGGGGCATCACCCGGGCCAAAGTACTAGTTTATTTTTATTCCATGTTGGTAAAGCTGACAAGTATATTGATTCTTGTTTTGTACATATGATAATGTTGTGTTTTACAAATCAATATCTATATTGTCGATGTTACAGTACTCGTGGGAGAATAATATGTCTTCAATACTTTTTCACCAAGAGTTATGCATCGAGTGTATTATAACTTACGTTGTAATTAACCTTGTACTCCATCTCAGACAAGGAATGTGTGATCTGTGGAATAATTATTTAAGTTATTAAGCTCTTGATGTTTAAGTTATGTACTGTTATAAGGAAGGTTATTTTAGTTTATAGTTATCTGTGGAATTTGGCTATGATTTGGAATCTCATTGTTATTATATTTATGTTGAGGAGAATGTAATTAATGATGAATTGAATTACTTGGCTAAATCCTAGTCTTTCTGCAAATTTTGGTGTAAGGCCGTATGGGCATCCCCATTGTTGTTTTGTTTAAAGAATTGTTTAGATGCAATTACGTTATTATATTTTAGTTTGAGATGTAAGATATCCGGGGGGTGGATGTAGTCCTCGGTGAAGAACGAACATGCCAACCACCTAGGTTGTGATCTAAGGGTATTACCTGGGTTAATTGATCGTCTGAGAGGTCAGGAAGTACAGAGCTGGGTACTATCCTGCATCGGGAGTTTGGACTTTCTTAGACACAGACAGTAGGGAACGTAATCCCATAAGCTATCTGGAGGTTGAGATCTGACAAATCTTATGAAGTGGGTTGCGATCCGCTGGTGTTTTGTTCTTTCTCAAACACTTTTCATTATTTGTTTTTGGATTATTTTCAAGTTATTATTTTGGTATTGTTGGTATTCCATATTTAGAAAGGTTATTTATGATATTTATGCATTTTCAAGGAAATTTATTAAAATTTTAATTTGTGGAACAAGTTGTCCCTATATATAGTATAATTGCTATCTGTGAGATGTTTTGTTGATCTTCTTGGTTGAAGTCTTATTTCTAATGATATCTTGATTTTATTAGTTTTGGAAAAACTGCTAGTTAGTCCCCACTGATTATGGATCATTTGTTGTTTTTATATATTTTGCAGATGGAGTTTAAATCTACATTGATTACAGTTTGGGAGAAATGCATATAAGTTTCTTGCTTTGGTCCTTCTTGACGACATTTATGATGGTTTAGGAGGTCTTTTAGCCTCTTAGGTATTAAATTACTTTGTATGGATGATATGGTTGTTCTGCTAATTGGTGTTTTGGATATTTACTATGTTTCGTGATTTGAGCTCTTTTTGCCTCTTTGGTTGACTATATGACTATGATGATCTAGAGATTTTACTCTTATAATAATAGCGGCATTTTGAATCTCTATAGTAACATTTCTTTCTCGACGATATTTCCGCTATCGTCTAATTATTATTTTTGGATGTTTATTTCTTTTAGTTCTTTTTTGTATAAGGATAGAGTGTTACAAAAAGAGATTAAAATATATATACAATGCTTATGATAAAAGGCAATAGAGTTTGGTTTATAATTGAATATAACATGTAATATATAGTTCCAAATATTATAATGGGAAATTCCACTTGGTACCATTGTACTTTGGGTTTTTCCATTTGGTACCCAAAATTTTCATATGGTACCACTATAGTTTGGACTTATTCTATATCGTAACATTCCATTAAATACAACATTAGTTTTAGATTAAATAGGGTTAGTAGTTTGCCTCGTTTACGTGCCTTGTGCATCGAGAATAGTTCAGCTAAGGTTTGAGAGTCATTTTGGCTCTTATGGATCAAAATTGAAGTCGAAATTAGAGTAAAACGACTAAAACCTCGTTTTAAGTGTTAGGAAATGCTTACTTGTTTTTTTAACGAAATTGGACCTTAAATTTGGTCGTTAAGGAGAAAAATGACTCCCAAAACCTTAATTACACAAAATTAGACAAACCCCTAACCCTATTTAACCCCCAAACAAATATTTTGTTTAATATAATGTTACAATATGGAATAAGTCCATACTACAATGGTACCAAATGGAATCCAAAATAAATTTGGGTACCAAATGGAAAAGCCCAAAGTACAGTAGTACCAAGTGGAATTTCCCTATTATAATTAATGTACCACTAAAAAGAAGTTAAAAAATAATTTAAAACAATATATTTAAAATTATGTTAATAAAGTTTGGTTTATAACAAAATACTTAAGAATAATAATTTGATTATAACTTTTAATATAGAATTCCAATGATTAGAATCTTTGTATCATTGAAAAGAATTTGAAAACTTCAAACAAAATCCATTTATGATATACTTCCTCCGTGTTTTTTTTTCCTGCAATGTTTTCCATTTAAGGAAGTTGCATATTATTTGCAATGTTGACATTTTTGGCAATATATTCTCTCTTTCTCTCTCCTAGCACATAGAGTCCTTTTTTTTATTTCTTTCTAACTCTCTCTCCTCTCCTCTCTTTAGCACATCCAATGTTGCAAGTAAAAAAACAGTGGAAGTATTAAAAGTTTGTAAAAAAATCAACAATTTTTCTAAAATTCAATAAAATATTTGAACCAATAATGTTATCATGGGATATTTTTTGATAAACTAATTTGAGAAGAGTTTAATATAGCTAGGGTGCATCTTGTTTTAGAATATAATTAGGATTGTGACTTTCTATTAGACTATTTAGTGCTCGTTTGGTTGACAGGAATTTATGTAGGGAATGAAAATTCCCATGATTTTCTCATTTGGGAAGTTGTTTGGTTGACAGGAAGTTGAGAAAATGGGTGCAATGGAAATTGAAATCGATGGAAATTGAAATTACCCACTCCGCCCTTGGTCAATAAGAAGTCCCACATGAATTGCAAATTCATTAATATCAACCAAACAAATTTAGGCCATTTCCTATGAATTACATAAGAGAAGTAATTTCCTAGGAAATGAAACTTCCTACAAGAATTAAATTCCCATATATACCAAACGAGCACTTATAATACAAAGAATAAGCTATGTATAAACTCAAAATTAACTCAAGAAAAGCAACTTCCATTGAAATTAATTTTTTTTATAGTACCTTTTTATAATACAAAGCATACACTACTCATTATAAATTCAATATTTACTCGAAGTATCACGACATCCATTGACCAATAATATATACTTTTTGTTCATTCTTATTTGGAGATCATGCTAAATATCATAACCAATATTTTTTTTCTCATTTTAAAAAGTTTTTTCTCTTTTTAATATACATCTACTCATTATAAGAGTTTTTTTGCTCATTTTAGTCACCTTTTTCTCATTTTAAGAACATTTTACTCATTTAGAACAGTGTTTGCTTATTATTAGAATTTTTGGTCATCTTATATGAATAAATTAAGTTGAATGTATTCACCCAGAATCGACGTTTGGCACTTTTTTTTCATTTCAAGTGTCTCTATATTTTTAAGGAAACAAAATATAGTATAGTGTATGGAAAGTATATAATATTAGGAGCATATATGATCTTCCATAGATTTTTAATGTAATCATAGTATATATATGAAAATTCAAATAATATGAAAAGTAGTTGATATTTCTAAACAAATATTTTCATAATTTATAATTTCGATCTAGGATTTTATTATCTTTTACTTAATTTTTATAATTATTTTAGATTAAGAAATGGACAAAATAGTATCTTTAAAAACTATTATTTAAACAAAAATATTTAGCATGAGTATGACACGACTTACAAGTTTAGTATCTATATATATAGCGGAAAATCCAATAAAAAGTTTCTTAAAATTTGAAATTTGAATTGCATGCAAAATTTGCTCAATTAATTTTTTTTAACAAACAAACTATGGATAAGCCTAAGTAATGTACTCAAACATAAATCAAACTTGAACATAACTAATGAGCATCCGACATAACCTAAACCAAATTGATTGAAATCAAACACAACCTAACGAGTCCAAATTTTTTATCCTATATTTTCTACAATTAATGTATCAGTCAATACTATTGGTCCATATCATAAAGTTCTAATCAACTTTTTTTTCCCAAAAATATATAAAAAGATAACACGTCAGTTTCACAAAAAGCTACTTATTTCTATTTTTAGGTGATGAGGCCTACTATTCTTTTTTACTTTATTATTTATATCTCCTTACTTTATAATCGTTTTTCTCTCTCCTTAATGCTACCTTTTCCATGTTTTTCCAACAACTTCTCTCTTATTTTCTTAGTTCTTGTAAAAAGTGAAATGAGTAGCATATTCAGAAAATAAAAGGAGGGAGTATATGTAGGAAATTTAATGCTATTAGTAGAATTGTAAAAAATTAATATTTTTCTAATATAAAAAGAAAGGAACTCATGCACAAATTAATATGAATCAATCACAGATACATCATACTTTTGAAGCGTAGTTTCCACTAGATTCCAACTAGAATCTCAAGTGTGATTCCTCTACTCGATCGGTCCATCAATCAACAAATAGTAAGATCCCGAAGTTTATTTTTTAGGGTAAGAAGGGAAAAGACTCTATTTTTCCTCACTAGAGGAGCCGACCAAGGGAAGGGATTAGGGTTGAAATTTTCTCTCAAAATTTTCTTATCTTTTCCAAAGAGATAAAATTCTAATACGAAGTATATAACTAATTCAAATGTATTCTGGTGAATAAATATCTTGAAAAGATATCCTCTAAATTTCCTTATACTTACTGACATATTTTTCCTTTTTCTTATTCATCAACTTGTTCTGTGTGAACTTGTAGGATTTGGATACAATTAGTAGTAAGTCTAGTCGTATTAGGACTCACATTTTGTAGTTGATTTCTAGCAAAACATTACAACTACCTAAAATATCTAAATTAAATTATCTTCATAATTAATCATATTCTAGTACTTCTGCCACTTCAAAAAGAAACCAACACTTGCATCTTTAGAGTCAAACTTTATAAACTTTGATAACGAATTCTCACCACTATATGAATAATAACATAGTCACGTGAGATCTTGTTAAATGTATGTCAATGTGTAGTTTTAAAATGTAATTGTTTGACGATTTCATAATACATAATTAAAGATATTTATGGTCAAAGTAGTGCATTGGAGACCATGAAAACTCAAGTGTTATATTCTTTTTGGAGCAGAGAAAGTATTAGTATTGCTGACTCGATCGAAGGATAAGTATATAATTCCTCTATTTCTTTTTAATTGCAACAATTTAACTTTTACGCTTCTCAATGCATAACTTCAACCATTAATATCTTTAATTACCGAAAATTTTAAAAATTATAAAAACTAGATATTTTTTAAAAATATACCTAGGGACAAATAGATATTTGGAGAATATACATTATTAAGACGAATCTGACAGGATCCCACATGAATATGTCTTTCCTTACTACACGTCAGTACTAGACTATGTTTAGTTGTTTATTATTACCATATAAATACTACACTTGATTTAGATCGTTTGTCATGTCCCTTTATTTTCAAGGACGTAACGAGAAATAGAAATTCTTGTGTGTAATTGTTACACCATAACTTACGGTGTAACAATCTATTCACACGTGTGAAATCCCCAAACAAAAAACTCCTTTCTTTTTTCGCTCCTCTCGCCACCTTCTTCTATGACGAGCCTCGAGATTAATGAGTTTACGCATGAATCGTCTTTCAGCCATTAGAGCTTTGAAAAAATCGGGGAGTGAGATCGAGGTTAGTGTTTAGCAAAGGAAAAACCCTAGATTAGGGCACGCCATGGAAATAAGAGAGGTGGTAGGCACATGGGATGCCTGTGGACATTTTAATCTCTATCGAAACCCTAGAAAGCCAAAGAATAGCTACAACCCAAGCGAAGAAGAGCAAGAAAAAGAAGAAATCGAAGTTAATTTCTTCATCTGATTCATCAAATTTTGCTAGAAAAAATTTATGTATTTTACTGCAATGTCGACGTCGCCCTACGATCGTAGTTCGCCAACAACTTCAACTACGGCAACAACAACAACAACAACAATGGTTCGAGACGGAAAATGAAACAGCTTTCCTTCTTCGTTTTCG